>OY759202.1:5000-607071 GCA_963662085.1 Eupithecia inturbata | reverse complement strand
ATAGCCCTTGCAACTCTTAAGCCGGGTACTGATCGGTGTTACGGTGCGTAATGTACTATTCGCAGCGACCATGATACGTTACGCCGTGTGCTATCCATCTCGTTGCTCGTTGCGAGCACTTTCTTTCCCCGTACCGACTGCACGAACGCTCGCTGTGTTACACGTTACATTAGTCCCGTAACGCCGCCGGTCAGTACCCGGATTTACAAGACAAGACAATCTACGTAAGTGCCTACAAACGAACAATACATAAATAAACTATCCTTCATAGATGTTAAAGGCCAATAATAATGATGATATATTTGACTAACCCCATAGAATCACGTAAGGCCCCCCGCGCACAAGGCAGCCTGCCTATGCGCAGCCAGGCTGCGGCAGCCGAAATATTCTCTACTCTAAACTACTACTCTAAAGGCTTATTTCATACTTATTTTAAGGATGTTCGTAAATATCCCGACCGGGTTTTTATCTACACGGTTTAATGACCTTATGGAAAATATAAGAAATTCAATCAAGGGCACTGATACTCCTATGCGGGCTTGTATAACTCCAGAAAAAAAATTGCGACAAGCCCGAGGTGACTGGCGGCAGCCACATACATTCGCCTATACTCGCTCTGGCTGCGCGCAGCCAGCGGGCTGCCGTGCAATCAGGCGCGCTTTTATGGCTGCCGCAGCCGGGCGTTCGTGGCTGCTTAGGTGCGGGGGTTCCTAATGTTCCTATACACCCTCATATGTTCGACAGGTTGCCTAGTGCGCGGGGGGCCTAAAACCTAGCGCCTAGGGGCTAGCACCTAGGGTCGTACAATAGGTCAGTATATTATTGAAGGTGGTTGTGAAATGCAACGTAAACACCTGACATCAAACAAACCTATATACCAGGAATTAAAAACAGAACAATGCAACATCTAATAAATTATACTAGTGCTTTGTCACTTGCTCAAACGCTAAGCAGGTTCAAGTTGAACGTCCATTGCTTCGGAATCGGAGCGTACGCAGCGTGCGAGGCGTTGGTATTTACAATATGCCGATAGGGTGCATCTGCTTTCGGCGTAGATCCTGAATTCTCTTATGATGTAACTACATTTTATTTGGTCAAATAAACAAACATCGCAAAATCAACAGACAAACTATTGTAGTTTGGTAGAGTGAAGTGAAGTTATGGTTACTGTGGCAAGTGGCAGCAGAACATCTTAGGGCCTTTGTTCACACACGTTTTTTCCTCCGTGAAAATCTACGATTAATTCGCCGTGTGACGGTACGGTCGCCAGTGTTGTATGGATCACTATGGGAACTTGTTGATGGCGCCGTGCGAACACACTGCGCATCAACCGTAGATTTTCACGGCGAAAGAAACGTGTGTGAACAAGAGTCCTTATTGCTGACACTGTGACATGACACGGATCTTGGTGTTTGGATTCGCTCTTAGAATTACTTTCCATTGCGATTCCCATCCGTCGTTCGTGCAAGAACTGTTTGTATGGGGGAATTGTGTACGCATTTATTGAATAAACCCTTTTCAACATTCGACACGATATGACTCTCTTGAAAGCAAACCGATCCATGCAATTAACTGCCTGTCGATACTTTGCTCGATAAGATTGTAAACAATGTTACTAATTAACAGGAAAAATTATGTTATGTGGTATATAACCAATGAAGTATTATAGTTACTAAAACGATCGTGGCGTCTCGCTTAAAACAGGTCATTACCTCGCGAGCAGCGCATACACGTGGAATGTGTTCTACGATGCACTGCTCCGGTGCAAGCGATTTTACCGGCAAGACAGTTTATTTATAAAGATTGTATTGTGTTTATTGATCAAACATGTCATCATCATCATCATCATCAACCTATCTTAGTCCACTGCTGGACATAGGCTTCCCCTAATGAGCGCCATAGCTTGCCGCATCCAGCATCTGCCTGCAGTCTTTCGCAGATCGTCATCCCATCTGGCCAGAGGGCGTCTAGGATAATACGTTTGCCGAGTCGCGGTCTCCACTCGAGAAAACGCTTACCCCAGTGGTTGTCGGTTCTTCGAGGGATATGGCCGGCCCACTGCCACTTCAGCTTGCTAATTCTCTGAGCTATGTCGATAGCTTTAGTTCCCTGTCGGATGTATTCGTTACGAATCCTATCCTTCGGAGAAACTCCAAGCATAGCTCGTTCCTAGCTCGCTGAGCGACTTTGAACTGGTGGACCAGCCCTACCATGAGTGTCCAAGTTTGAAAATTTTCGTTTTCAAGCATTGCGGTATGGATGACGAAAAAACTCGTCATGTACCGCAATCCGAACGTAGTTTCCCGGACGCTGCCCAGCCTAGCTGAATCCTCCTCTTGGCCTCCTTCTCGAAATTGTTTTTACTTAACTGCAGAATCTGCCCGAGGTAAGTGTACTGGGAAACAATTTCGAGAAGGTGGCCATGTACGACGACCGGTCCTGGATCAATCAAAGTCAAAGTCAACAAAGTCAAAGTCATTGTCGCCATTTATCAAACATGTACCTCTATTTATTTAAGATAGGCCTTAGCTCTATGTGACCGGTCGATTAGATCAAAAAACCTCATTTAGTGACCACCTCACACCCGTCTATTGACATGTCATGTCGTATCGTAGCTTATAAATTGTGTACACAAACGCGTAAGCAAACAAAAACGTATACAAAAGCGATACAGTTAATGAACAGTAGTTAAGTATTAGTAGAACAATCAGGCCGAATAACAGCTTAGCTAAAGACTATAAGAGTTTTGTTATCATTGGCGCTTTTTGGTTGGCTGCAGTTGGCTTGATTTGGTGTTCAACGGAGACATGAAATTCTGGAGGATATAAAAAAATTAAGAAATTCAATAAAAAAAATTTAGAATAAGCCCATAAAATTAGTTTGTTATCTAAAAAATAACAATTATTTCTTCTACCATTTGTGACACCTAATTTGTATTGCACCTGCAATGCTTTTGTTTTGTGAGAAATGCTTTTGTTTGCCGAAAGTGGATTCAACGAGAAAAATCCACTCGTTGAATCCACTTTCGGCAAGTAGGTAAGACGTCAATATTTTTTTTGTTCTATAACCAATTGTATCAAGTCGTTCTCCGAACTAGAATCTAGATAAAATAGAATTGCGATGCGAGAATTTAGGTACTCACAAAACAAAAGCATTGCAGGTGCAATACAAATTAGGTGTCACAAATGGTAGAAGAAATAATTGTTATTTTTTAGATAACAAACTAATTTTATGGGCTTATTCTAATAATATGCTCAGGCTAAAAACATCTAACCAAAAACATAAATGTAAAAACTAGCCAAGTTCGTTCAGATAGTGGCTTCTAAAAGAACTGAGATCATATAGATAAGTTTCAGTTCATAATCTTAATTTGTTAAGTTCTTTCATTATTTAATTTGTGTCTTGGCAAATATATACCCACCGCTTTTGTTTTAATCTTGCCAAGACACAAATTAAAGTAAAATCCAGAGATATATAACTAAAACATCAGTCTTCATCATTAGCTCGTACACGTCCACATATAGGGCTCCCCCAAAGGACGCAACGCCACGAATAGCGGTCCAGAGCCGCCTCCATTCATCGACTCCCTGCAACCGCTACAATGTCGTCGGTCCATCGAGTAACACAGAACACCAGTCGTTTTGAATAAATATGCCCACATGCTTACCAATAACTTCTTAGTATATATTTCTACATGTTATTCTGTTTAAATAAACTTCTGGTTTTCCAATAAATAAATAAATAAACCAGTAAGCAGATCGGAAGTAGTTACCTGCAAGATCATTTAGATACCGCGATGAAAGTAGAAGATTACAGTGGGTGCTAGTAAAAGTAAACGCCTGTTCTGTATCATCATAACTCATGCTAACCCACCTTTTACTTTTTTATGGCCTTTGTAATGGAAACGAGGCGGTTCTGAGCGATGATATGTGTCTTTTGGCCCGACCGAAAAGTTCACAGTAGCAGCCCGAAGTCAGGAAGTTCGAGGTGTTACACTCCTGTGCCTTGGAAAGACCGTCAAGCCGTTTGTCCTGCCTTCGGCCGTGTTGGTTTGCCGTCCCATCGGAGTATGAGAGTGAAGGAATAGAGAGTGCACCTGTGTTTGTGCACTGTAATATGAACTGCGCACATGGCTAGCCTCCGTTGAGACCGGCCGTCGTAGCCGAATTTCAGAGGACATCCTCATAATCATGTGTGAGCCTGTATAAAAATATCAAATAACCACAATGTGGTTCACACTGTTCTCAGTAACTTGTACTTTAACTGTATTAACACCAATCGCCTACCTATTAACGATCGCATATTGATTGAGTAACATAACCCGGTCTTTCAGTAATTCCTAAAGGAACCATAGAATCGACGTTAGTTTAATCATGGGTTCATAGAAAATTGGTTACGATTTGCCGCAAATTACTATTACGCCAGTTTTGTACCATGTAGAACGCAAAAAAAAATGTAGGTATGCAAATAAATTGAATCTCACGCAACGAAAACTAAATCATACACCCTAGTACAGTAGGTACTCTACATATCGATAACTAATGAAAACGGGTCGAGCCACGAACGTGAAAGAATTCAAAAACATTCCCCTGCACACTACCAAATCTAATATACATAGTACAGCACTGTTGTAGCTGTCTGCTACTGCTTGAACAGACTCAGGGTGATTGACTTTTTCAACTGTTTCTGCAAGTTTGGAGATAGCTTCTTCACTCGGCTTCGTTCTAATTCACTTACACAGACATTGGAGAGCCTTGTCTATCAGAGGTAAGCGCGAAAAGAAACCTAACTGTGAGGTGCTTCGGAGAAATTAATTTTTTTTTTTTATATTTATTACTTAATTCTTATTTATTAGTGTAAGTGGTTATTTGTATGTCCGTTCTAATTGAATAAGTAAATTGAATTGAATTAAAATTAAAACGGAACGCAGGCTACTGAAATTAAGTTATTGGTTTTGACATATATTTACATCTAAGCAGCATATAGAATGGGTACCTATGTCATTGTTTGCTGATCATCTTCATCATCATCATCATAAGCCTATATTAGTGATATGTTAGTTGCTTGCTGATGCTGTATAAAACTTGAATGATTTTCGGCGCAAATTCTCGGCACGGCACTTTAGAAAAATATCAAATTATAAGTCGCTCATTTGGGCTCATAGCAATAATTTAGACGACTATTGTTTTAGTAACCTTGAGAGATAAATCTCAAAATAAAAATACAAAACTGCGGAATAAGATTGCTCTCGAAATAATAAAATTTTAAATGATTGATATGAAAGCTAACCGCTCGCTGAAAGCCAAATATTTTTGGCACCAGATGGTACAAAAATGTCGGGTATTTCTAGCAGTGTCGCCATTTCGACTGGTAGGGAGGTGACGACATGGAGCTATCAGCTTTGTCGTCACTTTCAATTTCCTCTACTTTTAGACTGGAATTCCAGAAGTACATAAACTTACCTGATTTTTGTGTTAGAAGATTGAATTTTCGCTCCGAACAGAGCATTGATGTACCAAGCCATGAATCTAGCTAGAATGTTTAAAAAAGGCTTATGTAATCAGGTAATTTTTCTTCTGTAAAAATCTATTCTACCCCTAGTTTCAGTACAATATAGAGTTAGGTGACCCAAGCTTAGACTTTATAAGCCTTAAACTACTTGTTTACGTCTTAAGATTTTGATACCTTGATTATGCTCCCAATATCTTCCCGTAAGTTTGTTTCACAAGACAGCATTCATTGAGCAAATAACAAATACCTCGATTGCCTTGTCGCCACTCTAGTTGAGTTTTCCTTCAGATAAGATCTCTATTTGACGCCGACCGGCGCCGGCCCGTCTGGCGCATTGCAGGGAAGGGAATCGATGCAGCCGTCTGCAATCACCACGTGGAATGTGGAGCCAGTGCCACATGGTTTGCGTTAGTCACTGGCAGGGGTATTGCAATGCCTGCCCTACCCCATTGCAATCCGGGTGGGGTCGAGGGTTGCGGAATATGTTTTAAATCTTGAGTTAGATCTTTTCTGTTCTACATGGGGAGACGTTATAGATAGTAGCGATAACGTTTCCCCAAAATTTATTATATACGATAACATAATAAGTGCCTGTATGTTAGTAGGTATTGTAACAATATCTACAATAAAATTTTACACAGTAACAAGTAGATAAACACGGTAAGTAGCTGTAACAGTGTAGTAAGTTCATTGGCGTTTTATCAATATTAGGAAAAGTTATCTGAGCGTCTGGTCGACGCGACGCGGACCCGAGAGCGGGCGGGTATCTGGCGCAGCGCATCAGCATTGCCATACAACGGGGCAATGCAGCCAGCGTCTTGGGGACGCTTCCGACTGGTATTGATATGGATCAGTTGAGCTACCTGTTGATTGTTTGCAACAGTCTGCAGTTAGCTTAATTGTTTCAATTGTGAATACTAGTTCTAATTTGTTTTTATTTTTGAATTGTAATTTTCAATATTAGGTATATTTTTTTGTAATTTAATATTCATAAAAGTGCACTGTTTCGCATATATTGGTCGAGATCTCAGGAACCCTGCTATTGAAATGACTTTATGTTTTTATTCGTAGGTTATTTTAATACTCATTATTTGGTTCCTTGAACCAGTTTCTTCGTAAGCGCAAAAACTAGATTTTTGCGCTTACGGCGCCGTTCCAAAAACGTTTGCTCTGTCCCGCTCCTATTAACGCGAAAACATATGCCTGTATCCTATTCACAAAATGGCGTGCATTGCGCCCTCTTAAAACAATGTCATTCACGTGAGCGACAGAGACGGATAGACAGAAGTCTCGTCAAATACGCGAAGGCACTACGCAGTCACGCGCGGCACTCCGAGTGTTTCCGAACCCTTTGTCTTGTCATGTTTGAGGTGTAGTATGTAACGTAAGTAACTATGTCATAAGCTAGATAAGATATATTCATTAGTAATAAATCAATTGTAGTCAGATGCAGTCGTTTTAATTACAACTCCATAAGCCATACTTCCCCTCATGGCGACCCTGCCATAAAAGGCGCGCGCGATGATCGGGTCTCCGCGCGGCGAATGCGAGTGCGATGATTTTGGATAATATTAATATCAAGAACGTTTAAAAAAAATAAAACCTTAACGCGCGAAAGTTAATAAAATAAAACAAAATGTGTCGGTCTAACGTTGAGAAGGAGACAGTATTCCTCAATCAAAATGCAGCTGGATCTAATAATGGACATTTAGAAGACATTAAGAACCACTTGTCTATGATGACCATAATGATGGCCGCCGTGTGCTCGTTTCTTCTGGTCGCTGCCGTGTACATCCTTTACAAACAATACAAAAAGTGCCACCAGCGTTGGACCCAGCAGGAGTTTCAAAGAACAAACAGGGGCTCCGTCTCGCACCGTCGTCGACAGCAACAGCAGATATATCCAGAAATGAAAATAGAAGAAAGTAAAATGTAAAACAAATGAAAAGTGATCAAAAGTGCAGTGTGCACATGCAGTGAGAGTGCTATTATTATTATATATATTTTTTACGACCATAATAAGTGCGTTTTACATAAATAAGAAAAGTGCGGATAAGTGAACTTTAATACGAAAGTCTGAAATCCATAATTATGACATTTTACAATAACAACGAGAAAATTAAAACATTCTTTTACGAACAGTAAGAATAAGTACTTTAAAAACAGTGTTTAAAAACAGTGTTGTTAACCTATCTTAAAACTCCTATCATTATGAATTCGTGCCCTTATATGGAGAGTGCCGAGAGTTCCGAGAACATAGAAGTGCCCTACTACCGTAATGTACTCGAAGCTAAAATGGTATGTAATTTTAAAACTTATTAATATTATGTATTAAACTAAATGGAAAAAGAATTATTAGGTTGTCTTTATAAACTAGTAGAAATAAAGAAATATTTAATTAAGAAAGGAAAATCAAGATATAAAGGTAATGTAATTAAAAATAAATTGGAAGAAACAGAAAGTTTTTATGAGAAATGTAAAACATTGATTGAATTATTGAATAAAAGAGGAGTAAGTGAAAGTTCTGTTGAAACGTTTGAAAAGTGTATAAAATTGATTGAAGAAAATTACTCTAAAATAAAAGGACTTTGTAAAGAAACTACAGATAGTAGTTCTGAATGTAGCGATAGTGATTGTGAATTTCGTGAAGCTAGTGCATTTACTAATTCAACCATGGAATTCGATCTAAAAACGGCGTGTAGCTTGATCCCTGTAATGAACAATAATGGAAGTAACATCAAAGGTATCATTGACTCTGTGGAAATGTATTCAGAAATGCTATCAGAGGCAGGAACACAGTTACTAATAAAATTCGTAGTGAAAAGTAGATTGTCAGAGAATGCAAAATTGCGAGTGTCTAGGGAATATTCAGCCATAAGCGATCTTATCACAGACTTGCGGAAAAACTTATTGCCTAAACAGTCATTTGCGGCTATACAATCTAGATTATTATCAGCAAAACAAGGCTGGCGCACAATCGACCAGTACGCGACAGAGATCGAGAAGTTATTTACTAATCTTACAGTTTCGCAAGCAGATGGTAATGCTAATAACTATGCCGTTCTGCAACCATTAAACGAGAAATTAGCCATTAAACGATTTTCAGAAGGGTTACGCGACAGCAGGCTTAACACGATTATAGCGGCGCGTAACTACGAGAACTTGAAGGATGCCATTCAAGGAGCCAAAGATGAAGAGTTGTCAGCTGAGTCTACTTCAAAAGGTGACCAAAACCTCATGCATTTTTCGAGAGGAAGAGGTAAGTCGCATTTCTATAACAATTTCAGGAATGGTCAGAGAAATTACCGTGGATACTCGAACTCGAACGTGAACTCGAACTACAGAGGTAATTATTTCAGCCGAGGGAATTACCATAACAACAGAGGTAATTTTTCCTATTCTCGTGGCCTACCCCGACCCCAAAATTATGCTCGTGGTAATAATAGAGGTTCATATTATGGGTATAATAATCAGCGTAGACGAGGTTACCAAGGTCCGAATGAGAACCGATCGAGTTATGAGACGCGTGGTAGAGGAAACAACCATCGTGTGTTATGTACGGAGCAACCGAACAATAATGATTCGGTAAATACGGAACAAAAAGCTGAAGGAAATAACATGCAGTTTTTTCGATTTTAAGCATAACATCTTAGCATTTTACGGTAAAGCTAAATTTATATCGTTTTACATTGGCAATAGAAAGTATTTTTGGTTATTAGATACAGGAGCATCATTATCTGTAATAAAGAGTGACTCATTACCTAGTGAGAGTACCATAATAGGAGAGGAGACATCTGTAAATGGCATAGCAGGTCAAATAACATCAACCGGTTTTGTTCATCTTAGTTTGATGCATCTAGAAGATAAACATCGTGTCGAATTTGATATCAAGCTTCATATTTTCGATAACATACCGTTAAAGGCAGATGGAATATTAGGCTTAGACTTTTTGTGTCGCTATGCATCAAATATCAATTTCAAGACAAACATCATAACACTTTCTAAATATGGTATGGAATATTCTTTGAAATTGTTTGACACTATCAATTACTCGAACGAAGTGTTACACATTCCAGCACGAAGTGAATCTATTCATTATTTACTTTTAAACACTGATATGGAAGATGATTGCATTGTTCAAAACCAACAATTAACGGAAAATATTTTTCTAGCAGGAAGTATAGGCAAGGTACGGAACAACAGATTACCTGTAAAAATTTTGAACACAAGTGAACATGACGTTACATTACCAATGTTTCAACCTGAATTATTTTCATTAAAAGACTATGATTTATGTAATTTTAAACAAACTTCGAATGGTTTAGGAAGAGCGAAAACGTTACTTCAAACATTAAAGTTAGATCATCTTAACGAAGAAGAACAGAAATCAATTCAAGCATTATGTGCTAAATATTCTGATGTTTTCTTTTTGCCAGGTGACAAGTTGTCGACAACAAACGTTTATGAACAGTCAATAACTTTAAAACCAAATATTGGTCCAGTGTACGTTAAACAGTATCGATTGCCACATGCTTTGAAAAATGAAGTAAATAACCAGGTAAAAAAACTGTTAAAAAGCGATATAATAGAAGAAGCAAAATGCGAGTGGTCTAGTCCGATATTACTGGTACCCAAGAAAAACACAAATAATAACAAGAAATGGCGATTAGTAGTTGATTATCGGAAACTAAATGATTGTATCGTTGATGATAAGTTCCCATTACCTAACATAACAGAGATTCTAGACTCGTTGTCAGGTTCAGTCTATTTTACGCATTTAGACCTTAATCAAGGATATTATCAAGTTCGATTAGATAAGCAAAGCAGAGAGTACACAGCTTTTACTACTAACACGGGACAATACCAAATGACAAGATTACCAATGGGATTGAAAACAAGCCCAAGTGCCTTTAGTAGAGTAATGTCAGTGGCAATGTCAGGCTTAACTTTTGATAAATGTTTTATTTATCTAGATGATTTAGTAGTTTTCGGTAGAAATTTAGATATACATAACAAAAACTTAACTGACGTACTAATCCGACTAAGAAAAGTCAATTTAAAATTAAATCCAGAAAAATGTAACTTTTTGAAAAAAGAAATTTTATATTTGGGTCACATAGTATCGAAAAACGGAGTTTTACCTGATCCAGCTAAAGTTGAAGTATTGCATAATTACCCGATACCAAGTAATACAGATGAGGTAAAGAGATTTGTAGCATTTTGCAACTACTATAGAAAATTCATTAAAAACTTTGCAGACATAACTTACCCACTTAATAAACTAACAAGAAAATATGAAACATTCGTTTGGACACCTCAATGTCAGAATGCATTCGAAAAATTGAAAAGTGCCTTAAGTACTCCACCTGTTTTAGAATTTCCAGATTTTTCTGAAGATAATGAATTTATAATACAAACAGATGCATCAGGTACCGCTGTTGGTGCAGTGTTGTGCAATAAAAATATGAAACCAGTCGCGTATGCTAGCAGACCACTTAATAAGGGAGAATTGAATTATCCAACTATTCAAAAAGAATTAGTAGCTATTGTCTGGGCTGTTAAATATTTTAGACCTTACGTTTATGGAAAAACATTCACCATAATGACGGATCACAGACCTTTAATTTATTTATTTTCGATGAAAGATCCATCTAGTAGACTTCTTAAATTTCGACTAGCTCTAGAAGAGTATAATTTTAAAATAATATATGTGAAAGGAAAAGAGAATAGTGTCGCAGATGCCCTTTCTAGGATTAATTTAACATCTGATACGTTAAAACAGATGAATGAGGAAATAATTTCTGTAATGACAAGAGCACAGACAAGAAAAATAAATCAGGATTCGAATAAAGCTATTTTTAGTAAAGAAAACGACAAGTGGCCTGATCAACCACAAGTTGTAGATATTCTAAAAATGCCTAGTGATTCTGTGGAATTGACCTTTATTGAAAAAGACGAATTAAACAATTTAAGAAAAAAAAATGGGATAGATAAAGAAAATGAAAGTCTAATTTATAGTAAGAAAAAAAGAACATTGTATATTAATCTTGATTTTAGAGCACAATTTACGCGAGACGAATTTGTGACTAAATTAGGAGAATTTTGCAAAGAGATAAAAATAAATGAACTATGCATAGTAAAAATTAAGAAATATGAAAGTTTTATAGAAGACTTATTAAAAGAAATAAAAGAAAGAAAGGACTGGAAAGGGCCAAGAGTGTATGTATTAAAAGGAGTAAGAAGAATAGAAAACGAAGATGAAAAGAATTATATTTTACATGATTTTCATTTGCTTCCCACTGCAGGTCATGCTGGTGTGCGTAGAATGACAAACAACATAAAAAGACGATTTTACTGGCCAGGTTTAGACAGAGACGTTAAAGAATTTGTGAGTAAATGCATTAAATGCCAAAAAATGAAGCATTGTAAGTATGTCAAGGCGCCAATGGAGATAACTACAACACCTTCTTTTGCTTTTGAGAATATCTATTTGGATATCGTTGGTCCATTAGATAAAGATATTGAAGATAATCGTTATATCTTAACATTGCAATGTGGTTTAAGCAAGTTTGTAGAAGCATATCCATTAAATAATAAGGAAACAGTAAGTATAGCTAATGCTTTAGTTAATAATTTTATTTTAAGGTTTGGTACACCGAAAGTCATCATAACAGATCGCGGAACAGAGTTCGTATCTTCAGTGATGGAGCAGGTATGTAAACTACTTGAAATAGAAAAACTAACATCCACTTCGTACCACCATCAAACGATAGGTGCATTAGAAAATTCACATAAAAATCTGGGTGCATTTTTACGAATAATGTGCAATGGACAAAAAGATACATGGAGTCATTGGTTACCATTCTGGTGTTATAATTTCAATAACACAGTTCATACAGAGACTAAATACACACCTTTCGAATTAGTTTTTGGTAGAACTAGTATAATACCATGTAGAGTAAGTGATTATATTAAACCTTTGTATAACCCCGAAGATTATCCATTAACTTTAAAATACAGGTTACAAGTAGCACACCGAGATGCTCGTAACAACTTACTTTTAAGCAAACATAATCGAAAGAATACTTATGATAAAAATGTAAACATTGTAACGTATGTTACAGGACAACTATTATTAACTAAGAATGAGACAGCAACTAAATTAGATACATTATGGGAAGGCCCATTTGTGGTCATAGAAGATTTAGGAGTTAATGTTAAAATAAGTAAAAATAATAAAGATTATATAATCCATAAAAATAGAACTAAACCTTTAGTAACATAAAAAAAAAAATGTATGTAAACATATTTTTTTTTCTATTCACCCCCGAGGTGAGGTGTAGTATGTAACGTAAGTAACTATGTCATAAGCTAGATAAGATATATTCATTAGTAATAAATCAATTGTAGTCAGATGCAGTCGTTTTAATTACAACTCCATAAGCCATACTTCCCCTCATGTTTTTAACCCGAACGACGTAAACTTGTATTTTCTTGTGTGGATATATCGCGCGAACTTTTGTGTGGCATTTTATGCACATCAGAGCTCTGAGTTTGGTGTTATTGAGTTTAATCGAATATTCGAATATTGCAGTTTCAGTATTCGAATATTCGAACTAATATAATATTCAAATATTCGAAGGCAAGCCCTACTTGTTACTTTACAGGAGTCTTGTGACGGCGTCACAAAACTCTTTCTGCATAAGTAAACTGGTGTGCATTATGCTACGTGCGTAGGTACCTACACACTCAATTTCTTTTCCACAAGGCCTCAGGTTAATTGCTCGTTAGACAGTCTATTAGTTAGCTCTCCCCATCGAAGCTCATATTAAGAGGGCGCAATGCGCTCTGTTATGTGAATATTCATAGGACAAAGCATAAGTTTTTGCAACGGTGGTTGTAAGCGCAAAAATAAAGTTATTGTTTATTTACAAGACTAAATAATTAGTAATAAAATAACCTAGGAATCAAAACAAATCATTTCAATAGACTGTAGGGTTCGTGAGATCTCGACCACATTATGTGCGAAACAGTGACTTTTATGTTATTTTTTAGATCGTAATTTTTTTTCATGTTCGTGTTTTCACTTTCAAAGAACCTAAGAGAAGTGTTGAATTTTATGTAATTCGAGTTTTTTAATCTAATATTACTTAATTGCAATCTCTCGGAAACTTCAGGCTCCAATATTCGAATTACTCCTCTTATACCTCTTTTAATTGGAACCGCTCAGCCCTGACGCGTCTAAATGCAATATAGGTCAATATTTCTGCATTATGAAAGGGGTTGATCGCAGAATATAGAATGCTTTTACATGCTGGAACTAGTCAGTTTAATAGGGACGGGCCGGTTGTATGGTGCAATCCTTTATCTGTAACTATCTTTGTTTGATACCAAGGGTTTTGCTCTTTAAAAGCAATTGTTTATACTTGGGTCATATTCTTGTTGTGCTGATCGTTTTGCCAATGAAAAAGCTAGCTTGTCTAGCTTGTTAAAATAAACGAATTCAGTACTTCCTACGTAATTACTTATCTTGAGATTTAAGTAAACGTTCTAAGACATCTTTGATACTTGGATATTGAAATGTGCGCTTCGGCTTAGTAAGACGGAGGTATCAGACTGCTTTTCGTGTGGAACGATGGTGATGGTACTGTATAAAAAGTTAAATGTGAGTATTAACAAGAAACTATATGCTTGACATTCTCATTCACTCGCATATATGGACATTTCGGAACTAACCAGCTTATTCGGTCCGGTTAGTACCCATGATGCCTGCTTCACACTCCACTCCTTTTGGGACTAGCGTGCTAAGTCGGATCGATAGGAACATGTTTGTTGACTGACTGACTGTGCATTTGGAGGGTTGGTTGTACAATTTGTTTGGTACGTCTGGCCTTAGGAACATCACGCTTGCTTCCCAAGAAATATCTTATTCACTGCCACTCAGTTTCGCTCACGCGATTTGTAGACTCACAAAATTGTAAAAGTTCGGAAAAGAAGACGCAGGCAGTTCGTTCCACGTAGTTCCTTTTAATGAATTTTCAGGATATGTGGAAGCATGTGGGTTCCAAAAGTTCCCAAAATAAATAATTTACGTACATGTAAATGACATCAGCGTGTTTATCGGAGTTATCTGACCGCATCCACCCACGGAATGCGTCTACAAATGGAAATACGTAATGACTAAGTAGTAAAATCAGTACGTACGTTAAAATTGGCAGATGAAGGTGATAGGCGAATGAGAGATCAATCTGAGACTTGTCTTTTTTAATAAATAAATTATAATTAAAGACGAGACACAAATTAGAACAAGTATTTTCAAATGAAACAGTTAAGCTAAGCATCTAGTGGTAGCTAAACTGAACCATTTCAATACCAATCGGAAGCGTCCCCAAGACGCTGGCTGCATAGATAAAGTGGCTTTGGCAAGACCTGATGAAATAATTGTATGGGATAAGAGTTATACCTAACACGTGAAAAACCGAGCTCGATGAAGGCTCCGACCGGGTTTAGAAAGGGAAATAAAATTGCTGAGCCGGTATCACTAGAGATTCCATCTCATGTTCAAATAGAGGAAGAGATACGGATTTCTACTCGTTGTGTCCAAACTTCACAGCTTCCTACGCAAACTTGATTTTGCTCTCTTGCACATTTAATCTCTGGTAGATTTGCACATGTAATTAATTATGCATTGCTGCTATTTTTGATTGGCAAAGCAGCTCGTTGCAGTTAACCTGCTTTCGTTACCAAAGCTTTGTTTTCTTTCGTTTTAATAGTTTCTATTCCGTCTCATTGTATGCCGTAATAAATAAGCAATAAGCTCATTGAGTTACCCACGTGGTCACGCGCGGTGGATCCTTGCCAAGAAGCTCTTGTTTATTCTGTGCCGCATTTGTACAAACTGTTTGATAAGCTTTGTCTTACACTAGTGGATTGTTCCCGACTTGATTTGTCTACATTCCCCGTCCGTACTTGGTTGCTAAACCACATTAACGTCATCACAGTAATCATAAACACAATCATAACGCTAATAGGGTGCGATCTCGGTGGATAACGGCAGCGGATTTTTCAACGGGTTCGCTTGTCAAAGTAGGCCTAAATCTCAGTACTAACGGGAACCCCGTGGTAAAAAACTAGAATTACATAAAATTCAATATTTTTATAATTTGGTCGAGATCTCAGAAACCCTGCAGTCTATTGAAATGACTTATGCTTTGATTCGTTAGTTTTTACTAATTACGTATTTGGTTCCTTGAACCAGTTTCTTCATAAATTGCGTAGTTTTCTTGTAAATAAACAATTACTTGTTTTGTGCGCTTACGCCGCCCAAAAACGTATGCTTTGTAAACGTGCGCTCCTATGAACGCGAAATCCTATGACTATTATTTTTACAAAATGGCGCGCATTGCGCCCTCATAAGAAATCTTGCGTTGTCCATTGCATTCAGACAGTCAACAAAACACCTAGATATTAATATTCTTATTAACTAGTCACCGTGTGGTTGTTATCCGTGGCATTCTAGGAACTGCGCCTGTTATGTAAACGACACGTTTGGTTTATATTCGAAGTACGAGCAGCGTAACGAAAATAATGCATGCCCCGATTCTAGGTACAAATATTTGTGTACGATTCTGTTACTTTTTGTAGGGGATAGAGATATCGTCGTACTGCCTTTTATTTACCTTTGGTGTTTTTTTTTTGCAATGTTTGGTAAGTAGGTACCTATTGTGTAATTTATTTATGGAAAACAGTCTGAATAAAACAAAAAAGATGTTTTGTTTTATATTTTAGACCATAATATGCTATTAAAGCTATTGGCTAAACAGATCTAAAGCTACATCGATTTCATTGCGCGGGAAGTTCAAATATTTGCTACGTTCCACAAGGCATAAACTGCAGCGCGGCAAATTACTTTTCCACTACTAGTCCGCGCAATGTAAATTATTTACGATTTGCGGCAATTTACTTACTTTAGCTTTAGTTTTAATCATTCTAGAATAGCTAAAAACACAAAAAAAAATCTAGTGTAAACACGAAACGGTGACGTCGATTAGACTTACTTCTTCGGTGACCCCGGTCCCACGCACCGGGGTTTTCAATGGAAGATTTTTCAAAATCTTTTCCCTTTTTTTTCCCATTTCTTTTCATCCCCATTTTTTTTGGTAATTATAAATTATTTGACATTAAAAAAACGATATTTCATTAATTACAGCCTCCTTCATTTACTTTTTCTTATGATAAGACAACTTCACATAGAACCTATAAAATTAGACAGTTTTAAACATAACGCTTAAAAAATTTTAAAACACATCAATCAACATTATTTTTAAATTAGTTCAGTCTTTTCCGTTTCTTGACACTAGGAACTTACTTAAATTAACAAAAAATGGCATCCTACTAACAAAAAACATTCTTTGAATATTCGGTGATTCCGGTGTTCCGCACCGGGTTGGCGCCAAAACTCAGGAACGTGCGGCCACTCCGACGTCGCAGTGTGAACTGGCGGTGGGGGAGGGGAAATGAGACAGCTACTCGAAATCGAAATCGGTGACGGAGGAAAAACATATTCGAATTTTTCAAGTCACTTGGTCTCACAGACATGTAGGTCACCGTTCCCGGGTTAATAAAGTTTGGCAAGGATTATATCCCAGAGAAAGAACACAGACTACTTTTTATCTAAAAAAACCGCATGCAAAGCTGCGTGCAGAAGCTACCCATTTATATTTAGGTTTGAGGCTCTCTTAAAAAAACTCCTGCAATGTACCTACACTCCTGTAAGTACAGAATCAACGAAAATAAACATTTACTGCCGATATTCCATAAAGATTTACTATAAAAACACTTAAACTGAAGGACCAAAACACGGTTTTACGATAATGTAAATTCCGTTTTGATATGATCTATGAGTCTACGGGTAATAAAACTAATTTCTTATCGTCGACACTTAATCCCTATTTTGTAGGTTATACGGTTTGTATTCGCACTTCGTTTATCTTACTATTACAGCCAATATGGATACCTTATAAATAGTTATAAAACAGCGAATTGACTACGTAATGGATGTTAATATTGAATGTTGGTTGGTTTTGGTTAGCGTAGGTAGAGAGTAGTGGATCATAAGATGTTAAGAGGGCGCAATGCGCGCCATTTTGTTTAAAGGATAGGCATAGGATTTCACGTTCATAGGAGCAGGACAGAGCATACGGTGATGGAACGGGGCGTAAGCGCAAAAATCAAGTTTTTTCTTATTTACAAGAAAACTACACAACTTATGAAGAAACTGGTTTAAAGAACCAAAATAACCTACGAATCAAAACATAAGTGATTTCAATAGACCGCAGGGTCCCTGAGATCTCGACCAAATTATGTGCGAATCAGAGCATTTTATAAAAAAAATTATCGATGTTTTTTCTTAATCGTGTTTTTAAATTTACAGAACCAAAGAAAAAAAATTTAATTTTAGGATATTTGAGTTTTGTACCCCAGGGATCCCGTGAGTACCTACTCTAGACCTAGTTTGACATCCACACTAGTTAGGTTCGCCCCTGACCTGACGGAGCGTTTCATTTATAATTTTTGTAAAGCCAAATGGTAGATAACATTTATATCCAATAATAATCTTTATTATTACCCTATTCGGTAGAAATATCACCAGCTTCCTGTTTACAATGTAAAAACGCTGGTTGGATCGTATGCGCACGCGCACACGTTACGTGCCAGTTCACGATTCATTCATAAACGGTTACTCAACTGCGCTGTGTTTACTTTCGCGACGGAGAGCGAGGTTAGTTGGTGAACCAAATGGTCTTGCACTAGAGAAATCGGTAGGAATATTGTTCCCTGATGGATGATATGCGCAACAGAAAATTCGGCAATTAATTTTAATCAAGAGAAACCGGCAAGTATTTTGTTCCCTGGCATAGATTCACGAGTAACGGAATTTGAGCCTATTTTCATTGGTTTTAATTATAACCTTAATCCCAGGTGACACAAATGCTTAGCACAACCAGAAGTGCCATATCCCGCCCGTGACTTCCCATCACGATAGGTAGTTACTAAAGATTCACTGGCACCCTAGTGTACCGAGGGGTTTAGGTGAGTTGGTGGCCCCAAACAAATCCAAGCTGGGGTGGACCCCTGTATGTATGACCCAAACAAATCCAAGCTTTATGAACTTTAACTCCCTAGCTCAAAATACAAACTAAGGCCATTTGCTTAGCCCCTTTTGCTTTCGTTTCAGTTCAGGACTGTGAACAAAGCCAAGAACAAAAGCTAGTATATAGCTTGCATAAAGCTAGTTATATAGCTTTTGCTCTCGGCTTCGTTCACAATGTACCTGGTCATAACGTAGCTAAATAAAAGCTAGCGTAGCATAATTCAGCTATCTGAAATCATATTCAAAATCGGAACAGTAGTTCCACCTCCTACATCCAAACAAACACACTTGCATCAATACTACACTTTTACAATTTACTATCTGTACCTACTTGATCTTACTTTCCGGCTCATCAACTACCAAAACAAACTTTATCTTATTATTATAAATTAAAGAGCTTTTGTCAGTGTAAAGATGCGTTTTCCTCCACTTTTCTCTATCCAATGCAATGTCTTTTACTTCTTTATACGACACGACAGCGACTTTCTCCTTGATCTGACTCATATAGCTAATTCTTAGTCTTCCCCTTCGTCGTCTTTCTTTTACTTTTCCTTCTAATATTTTACTTATAAAGTTGTCATGTCGTATAAGATGTCCAATCATTCTCCCTCTTCTCTTTTGAATGGTGTTAATCAAAAACCTTTTCTCATCAACTCTTCAGCACCTCCTCATTAGTAACCTTCTTCGCCCAGCCAATCCTTTCTATCCTCCTCCAGCACCACATTACAATCCTCTCTCTCTATCCCGCTGTGTTATAGTCCATGTTTCGCATCCATATTTGCTATATAAATATAGGCTATGCTCTAATATGTAATATGTTTGGATACTTTACCTAATATATGTATATAAATAGTAATGACCTCAGTCAGCATGATATTTATTAAGGTCACAATCCACATTAAATGTAAATTCGTCAGATTTGGCTGCACTACCTTCGAGATCTATGAATGTGACATTAGAAATAGACATTACATGATTCGGGTCGTTCCAGATCGTAAGTCAAAATCTATAATTATAATCATCTACCATTTGTCCTCTATTTGCGATTGTGGAGGTCGTGGTTTTGCTCGTAAGCCCTGATTACCTACTTGAAAGAGTCTTGACCAAAGGCAATACAAGATTTATCAGATCCATGATTTATAATATTAATAGTGTAAGATACATGCTTCCGTAGCACATGAACGAACATGCTGCAAACCAGAGTACTTTTAAAGGGACTTGTTTCTGTCGAAAACTACCGTAACTTTCGTGTCCGAATAAACCTGCTTCGTCATTAACACTTGTGTCTAAGTACCAACTGATGCTCCATAATTTATGCCTACTACTAATATTATATAAGGTGACAGTTTGTGCTGTTGTGAAGATGTTTGGCTGAAGAGAACGCCAATAACTACCTACTTAATGGATCGTGCTGATATTTTGCACACAAAGATCTGGACCTAGAATAACATAAAAGCTATTTTTCATTCCAAAAACGTGTGCGAATCCGCGGTCTTTCTTACATGTACAAAGGCTCAATTCGCGTTTTTACCTCATTTCACTTGAAATTCTACTATCACAAGTGGCAAGTGTATACTGAATGTATAGTATAGTCGAATTCAGAATCTGCTCCAACTCAATAATTACAATAGACTTGTTAAACCTTGCCGCTGCGAGGTCTAGGCCAATGCAGTCATCGCGACTAGCTCGTGATCTCATCACGTCAACACCGTTTGTCATTTTATTGCTTCCTTCCTGTACAGGTTACAGATGTCACGGTTAGGGAATCCTTTTCTCAGCTGATCAATACTATAAATGATTAGACACATAATTATGTCTGAAAGACTAAATGTATATGTTGTTATTGCATTAAGAAGGTGCGTAATCCTGAAAGATATAAGATTTCCAATAAAAACATTGTCTGTCACCAAGTATAGTAGAACGCGAGTTGACAATAACTTCGTACTATCGTCGTCGACGTAGCCGTAATCACAAATAACGTGTTAATAATTAAGTTTCTACATTGTATGTTGGTTTTGTATTAATAGTAATACAATCTTTTCTACATATCTTTTCTAACTTATTCTACTGTCCATAGGGACAGAAGAATAAGTTAGAAAAGATATGTAACTGTTCTATAGTCTGAATTAAATGAATTATTATTATTATATGTAATGTAAGTAATAGGCGATTTGTTAACATATTAAAGATTATTTACCGGACCACGATAGCTGCAATGCGATGGAATGCAAACGTAAGGGAAATAAAAACAAAGGGTACGCGTTAAATACCCGTTACCATTAATAATAATCAATAATGAGTTGTTGATGATAAATGCTCATCGCCCAAAATGGTCCCATCCATCCAGGATTAGGTAGTTTACTTGGCTGCGATAGATTATATGCCCTATAATTAATACCTGGCCTATAGGGATATAGGCCAGGTATAGGCTTGCTCCTCGCATTCAAGTACGCTCTGCGACTTTGCTACCATTGTTATGCCAGAAGACGACTCTTAAGGATTTATGGGCGAATTTATGAGAGTAGGCATGCCATGTCCATCTGAAAGTTATGATTGGTTGTTTGAAATTTGTTATTTCTTGTTGCAGGTGATGCTGGGCGGGGCAGAGTCGCCCGGTGGCGTGGAGCTGCTCACCGTCACCGTGGCGAGGGACGAGCACGGATACGGAATGAAGGTCTCAGGTAAATGAATGAATTAATGAATGAACAGCTCCCATCGCTTTTCTTTCCTTTTGCCTTTGAAACAGGGCCAAGGATGGTGGAAAGAACAAGAAAGCTTAGCGCAAGGCTCTTGGACTCTGACTATTGGAAGAAGAATTTCTTCCACCTTTTTCTATTACCACAAAAGTACAAGCCATGTCAACTTAATTTTCATCAGCCGGGAATACGCCTATCTCTCCACCTTCGAGCAACCCAGTCTAAAACATTAAAAGAACATGCGTCATGCAATTCCTATCATTTTATCCTAATTATCCGTCGTTGGTACTAATCCGACCATCAGTACACTCATCAGGTCTATCCTTATTCCAGGCGACAACCCAGTATACGTCCAGTCAGTGAAAGAGCACGGCGCCGCCTGGCGAGCTGGCCTGCGCGCCGGGGACCGCATCCTGAGGGTCGACAACCAGCTGGTCGCGCACCACTCGCACCAGCAGGTCGTGCAGATGATACGAGGTGAGGTAGCAGACCAATGACATAGCACGCTGAAGCCGCAGTGGCCATAGCAGGCTGAGGTGGTAGTGGTATGGCCACATCTCCCGAGCAACCGACAACCGTGGGAGTAATACGAGGAAAGAAAGCAAAGCCCTTGAGACTCCCTCGGGGCTTGCGAACCTAGACGTATGCGTTTTTTTTTGTTTCGACAAAATTTGTCTTGGCTTAGGTTAGGGTGTTCAATGAGAGAGCTGATCTTGATCTCTAAGATTTTCCACATGTTTTACGGTCGTACTCAATAATAACATGGCTACTGTCAATTTCAGCTAACCCGACGACAGTGCTAACGGTGCAGCAGCACACTTCAAGACTGAAGACGCCTATCACAGCTCCCGTACCTGCCAATGTAAGTTTCAATAAGAACAGAAGAAAACACCTTATCTTCAAGAGAAGGCCCTTTCAAAGGCAACGCTCATTTCCATAGAACTATTGTGGTGTAGTGTCGTGTGTTGTTTTGTGGCGCGTGGTTTCATATATTTAGTATGATTAGACACCCATTATTACAGTGACAACACTGTAACAATGTGTTTCCAAACATGCTAAATGTATGAAACCGATATCCTTCTTTCACCACACCAGAATAGTGTGGTTCTAGCTTAAGATCGCACAGGGTCAGCAGGAAAGAGCTGCCCCTTTTCTTACTGTCCAACGTGTGTTTGAGTTTTTTGTGAACCTATTCTGTAGAGAGCAAAATTTTTTCTTTTTCTTTTTCTTATTAAATGCGCGCAAAACCGTGGCGGTATCGACTGTAAACTCGTTACTGTAACGAGTAACGAGGCACATGTCTGGCGGTTCAAAGTGAGATTTCGACGTAAAACTAGCACTTGATGGGGAAAAGTTTCGTTAAATAAAAACTGCCGGAAATCCACTCCCGCTCCACTGCCACCGAAATCCACACCCAAAAATTCTACCTTTAAAAATTTTATCGTCGATCAAACAATCTTCTATATAGTAGCACTTGTGGAAACGTGTGAGTGAATCCCTAATGTAAATAAACACGATCGCTTGCATAAGTTCCATCTGAGGAGAAAACTGATTCCATTTCAGTGTCGATAAGGTTAGCTCACGCAGGCGCTCACCGTGACGGGTGGGCACGCAGTACGCAGTGCTCACGAGTGTTATTGGATAGGGTTACAGTACATGAGGTGTGGATAATTGTAATCGCTGAGTGCTTCTGTGATTCAGCTTGATTATGTGGCATACATTCGATTCTGGCTAACTCAGCCCGTGAAGGTTGTAAGAGCCGACTAAAGAAACCTACCAAAGAACGGCAGCTTCATTCTGTGTATTATCAACTAATCCGCCTGCCACGCGTGGTGCTTATGGCGAAAACCCCCCTTGTTTGGGGAGGCATGTTCAGCAGAAAACGTATGAGTGCTAATGAGGAACGTGCTACTGCCCGCGGCTTCGCTCGCTTATTTTCGGGATAAAAGGTAGACTATACGTTAATCCAGATCCAGAATTTCAAGCTTGCAAAATTTCAGCCCGATCCGTTCAGTAGTTTTGCGTTGTTTTGGATCAAACACACAAATTCACATCGTTACAAAATTTCGCCTTTATAATATTACTCCGAGTGGACACACAGCATTCACAAGTATTATTGGATAGGGTTACATTCACAAATAGGGATAGGGTTACAGTTGATGAGGTGTGGATAATTGTAATTGTTGAGTGCTTCTGTGATTCATCGGGGTTGGTTTGATGGTCCAACCATCATTAGTTTTACGTTATAAAGCTCATCATCGTTTGTAGGTTGTTTGTTATTAATCTTTTCAAGGAGTGATTACATTTTTAAACTCGTGAGCTTACAGTTGCGCCTCATTGGCAACAAGCGCATCTTAGTCTCCGACTCCAGAGATCGCCTGCTGTCCTAATCTCTTGCCTGACACGCCAAATGGGCTGTTATACGGTTCTATTAGACACAAAATTTTTATATTATAAAAAAAATATATATACACCACAGAACTGCAATGGGATAGCCATTGCAGTGAAGAACCGACTATGGCACTAGTTCCTGTAGCTTCCGGTTCCTTCAAAGAAAAAGACAAAATGTATTTATTGCTACGTACCTACATATGTCATGCAAAGTATACAGTTGCAGAGGATCCTGCACTAGGACGAGCCTGTGTCGCGGGTATCCTATAAAATAATTAAGTTAAGACTAAAAATAACTAATAAATAATCAGCAACGGCTCAGTAGAATATTAATAGAGCTTATAATAACGTGCATCGCTAGAAATAAATAAATAAAGTGAGGCAATAACTCTGTGGTTGTAGTTATCATGCGCAAGGGATATTAATATTATGAATTACATTGGATAGGAAACAAAGAAATGTATTATTTTCTTTCGATAGTCTTCGACCTTGCCATAGACAGCCTGTGTGCACAGGTGGTGTCATTGATGGTGCTGAATTGTTGCCGATTCACAATCGTCACGGAAGTGCTTGTTTATTTTACGTCTGTTAGTTTTGAACTGGACGCAGTTTTATTGCTGTGATCTTATACGAACAATTTATATGCGAAACGGACGGAACTATCATATGGTATTGAGGTAATGCTGCTTGGTGGCTGAAATTTCTAATTTTTACTGATAATCATGGCCCAGAGACATATTGCGGCCTCGTGGCAGAACACCGCCTGATGGTTAAACGAACGACAGTGAGGGTATTGTGGATCCAGTTAGCACAAGATCTCCAGATTTGGCGACGTAAGAAAGAAACCTACACCTACAGTAGTGGGTGTTGCCAGCTGGTTAAATAGGAAGATAGTCACGAAAGTTCGGGTTCAAGTTATAGCTCGCAGAACCCATAACTGATGAATAGTTAATATTCTCGGGTGGCGACCGCGATAATAAGCGAAAGGGAAAAGGGAGTGTTGGAAGATTTACACTCGATGGACCGAAAAAATTGTAACGGTCGCGAAGAGTCTGTGGATGCAGGGTTAGAATTAATATTTGTGACATCGATCTAAGTAAAAAAGGGGAGTTGAGGTACTAGCTTCTTAAAAGTGGGAGGCTCAAATTAGGTGCAATTAGGTCCACCCACCTTAGTCATAGTCGGGCCGGCGGCGTTCGTGTTACGTGTGCTTTAGATAGATAAATAGTTAGATATCGTTTATTGTCAAAGACATTACATGTTTTTGTTTAATAATGTCTTAAATCCTATGTTAGGTTTATCTAGACACTAAGAGTTATCTAAAAATAGCAATAAGTATGTATAGATAAATTTGTAAACAGGTAGGCAGTTACGCACACAACAAACACAGCGGTGTTAGTGTGATTTATTGACTAAAAGACTACAGCGATGCCCTCGTGTTCGTTCATTATAATTATTGCACAAGTTTAGAAATGTAACTGTGAGCGAGTGTTTGCGTGTCGTTGTAACACATGCCAGTTGTTGAGTAAGCGCAAATTTTACTTACTTAGATCTATGATTTGTGGCGTCGTCGTTTGATGGAGGCCTAAGTTTATCAGTGGATACATGTAGGATGAAATAATTACGATAAAACTTCAGGTTTTTAAACAAACTCGTGTAACGCCAGGATTTGCTAGACTACCTTGTAACATGTAATTGTTTCTACTTCCAGCTGGAGAAGCAGCGTCAGTTCGAGGCGTCGAAAGTGAAGACAATGCGGCTGATGCTGGAGAAGGAACAGAAGTATATCAGGGACCTCAGGAGTGAGTCCATTTTATTGATCAATTATTGCAAGAAATCGATTAACTGTTTCTTACTCAACCTACTGTATTGCGCAGAGATTGCCTTCTCTTCTTCTGACGCTTTGGTTTTTTTTTATAATTGGTCTAAATCTGTTCTATTTATAATTTCCAACTGATAACTGAATAGATTCCAAATCTATCCATACTAATATTATTAAAGCAGAAGTAATTCAGTTAGTCAGTGTGAAAAGGTTACAACCTTTTCACGCCTAATTAAATTTGTCGGGGAGGTAAACAGTACTCCAGGGACAGACATAGGCTACTTGAAAAGCGCGTGCGGAGCCGCGGGCAGAAGATAGTGTCCTATAAAATGACGTATTTGTACGTATGTATATACCTACTAGCAGACCTGGGCGTCAGGCCACATTGACTGCCCAAGTCAAAACTTAAGGCTCCCATTATTTCCTTAAGAGGGCGCGTTACAGCCATTTATTAATTTTAGAATTGATAATTGTATTGACTCGAGATTGACATTGAGTTTGATAATTATTTGTATTCATTGCTATGTATTGTATTGTATAAGATTTTACACAAAAACAACAAATAGGAACATAGTTACTCGTAATTAACTATGTTCCTATTTGTTGTTTTTGTTGTGTAGTACCTGACTCTTTAACGTTATGGTATGGTTTTAACTGTAAGTCCAATTGTAAAATACATTAAACAAATAGGATTTAGCGTTCATAGGAAGCGGAGCATACCTTTTTGGAAAGGCGTAAGCGCAATCAAATTATTGTTTATTACAAGAAATCTACACAATTAATTAACTGGCCGGAGGAGGAGAGGATCCAAATAATTAGTACCTACGAATCAAAATATAAGTACTTTCAATAAACCGCAGGGTTCCTAAGATCTCGACCAAATTATGTGCGAAACAGTGCACTTTCATATATTTTTATCGTATTTTTTATTCTCAATATTTTTTTTGCTGTAAATGTAGTTAAGAGCCCAAAATGTAGTTATGAGGCGAACCTAACAGGTTTGATTATCGCACTAGGCCGAGATCTCAGTACTCACGGGAACCCGTGGTAAAAACTCGCAATTACCTGAAATATAACACTATTTATTAGTTTATTAGTACTGAGTACTGAGATCTAGGCCAAGTTTGATAATCGAACCTGTTAGTTTCGCCTCATAACTACATTTTGGGCTAGTAGCGCTGTGGCTGTCATGTTCCCTGCATTATTTGCTATCATCATCAACAACCTATCTTACTCCACTGCTGGACACAGGCCTCCCCTAATGAGGCCCTGTCTTCAGCTTGCCGCTGATTGTTTGCTATATGTATGTCTGATTTCCTTTTCCAGGCGAACTTCTAAAAGTACCTGATGTTCGGAAATCAGCAGAACTAGACTCAGCTGAACAAAGGTGTTCCACTCTTCAAAGAGAGATCGACGTTATGATGGGCACAGCGCAGGTAATTTACACACTATTTAGTAATAGATAAGGTATATTGTTCAGTATCGTAGAAAGTCCCCAAACTTCACTTTACCTAGTACAAGTTTAGTACCTCATTGGGACCACCATAGGATCATAAAAGCACATAGTATCATTCTGCAAAGTTTTACTATGTTGCGTACATCTACAATCTACATTAGCTTTATTTGATTTTTATCACTGTGTTTTGATTTTCTGTGTTTTAGTGTTCACTTGCGGTGCGGGAAATGTAACACACTTTTGTTGAAAAATTGTTATTATAGTTTGTATTCTGACTTGTAAAACTTATTGCAATAATAACAAATTCTTTTCTTTGCTGGAAATCTAAAATAATGCTCTGGAAGAACACAAATAAAATTTGCTTATCACATTGAAATGCATCAACTTAGTATTCATACAATGTAAAATGCAATAAACTTTCTTTAGTCGTAAGTTATCCTACAGTTCTCACATATAATCCTTTATATGCAAAACGCGTAGGGCATTAAACTGCTGCCCTGCACGGATGTACGATTGTGTCTGTCAGCTGTCATGTTGTTAATGCCCTACTGAGTATTAAACTAATGTAACAGGTTAGGAAGTTGTAAACAAATAAAATAAATGATTTTGCTAGTCTTATGTGAATAAATAGACCATCCTACGTGGATTTATAGCCGTAGAATGAGATCAACTAAATATTTTTAAGACAAGGCATGAATGTAAGGTCGTTCCTTACGATCTTGCCAATAATGCCCAAAAGCCTAGAAAATCCACTCGTTCTTGTTGATACATTTCTAGCACCGCAAGTGTGCAAATAGGAGGCGAAAGTGATTGAATTGTTACTGACACTACATTTGTGTCCCATACAGTATTAAAATGAATTTGTCGCACTAACCAGGCTAAATCGGGACCAGTGGGTATAACATTTCGATTTATCCGTGTTTTGTACTGTGTCTGCTTCTTTGCATGCTTTTCTCTGTGACGTCACTGGGGTCAATGGCCTTAGGTAGCTGAGAGCGCTAGTGTTTTATTTTTCTTCTGTCGATTTTTTTGCACTGCAGTGTACAGTTCTCTTTCACAGTCATCGAGCACATATCCAGTAGAGAGTAAATATGGTCTTTCTAATTACGAAACTGATCAGTGTTTTTTCACTAATACAATGTCAGCTCTCGCTCGCTATATACTATATAGCGAGCACAGCACTATATAGTATATAGTGTTGTGCTGATATAATAAAATAATGTATCGATACTCCCGATATAACAATAAGTAATTAAAATTTAACAATTTGATTAAGTTATTTGATCAGTGTAACTTTTATAAAAACTCCGGGATTTTGCATATAATCTCATCGATAAAGTAAAAAATTTAACTACCTATATTTTTTTTTACAATACTTATTCTTTTTCATTTATCGAAAGGGAATGCTCGTAGCGATAATAAAGATGCCCTATGTACTCCCGCGATTTTTTTTAATGGTAACTTTCTTTATAATTCGTTCTGTCTATCTAATATAACAATGGCACACTTTGATTTGTTTGCTTTTTAAAAATCATAAATTCACTTTTATTTAAGTAAATAATTTTCGCGACGCTCATAGTTTATAAACATTGACTATCGATATCGATAAAAATATTTGCTTGCCCACCTCGAGTGTGATGCTTGAAATTTGAGTCGGCCAATCGGAGTGCAGTGGTCGCCGCAGTGATTTGGCGGAATTGTTGTCTAAATAATATAAATGACATTTCCTCTCTATTGGGTATGTGCTCGATGTTCACAGTATTTTATGCTCGAGAAATATTGCAATGATTAGAGTATTTCGAATAGAGTTTAGTATGTTATCGATGTTAGTTTTAGTGTAATACTGGTGTTATCGTTATCTTTGTGTTATTGATATCGTTTATCGCAAAACTTAACTAATTTGACAGCTTAAAATGAGACTGTCCTTTTTATTTAGATCTAACGAAAGTACAGCAACATTTTTAGGGTTCCGTAACCAAAGGGTGAAAACGGAACCCTATTACTAAGCCTCCGCTGTCCGTCCGTCCATCCGTCCCTCTGTCAAAGGACCGTGATCTCATAAACCGTAAAAGGAGGACAGTTGTAATTTTCAAAAATGTGTATTTATCTTGCCGCTAAATATATTAATAAAAATTCAATATCTAAATTAAAGGGGGCTTCCATACAAAAAACGCGATATTTTTAGGCTTTTTTGATCTTCGTTTACCAAGGCTGTCTTCTAATCTTTTGAACCACAATAGGTAGACACATGAAACTTTCTATAAATAAGTAACACTTCAACTGTGATAACAAAAAATACTAAAAATATAATAAAGTTGAATTAATTTAAAGGAGTCTCCGAACAAGTGATAATTTGATGTTCTTTGAAAAAGTTGCCTGATTTTCACGACCCTTCGTGTGCGAGTCGACTCGCACTTGGCGGTTTACTTTTTAATACTGTAGTAGTTGAGATTTTGTAGGAACCAAATTTACAACCAGTTGCAGTACGGTGGTGTCAATTCAGATGTCCCCAAAACGAGACTAATTCGAAAGTAATACAATGATTCCTTCCCTTTCATAACGATCGAAACAAAAAGGATGCCATCATTTTGAGTACTGTCAAATTAGGTCCAGTATCGAGTAGGAATCGTATAAAAAACGAGACACGAACCGATACACGTAGTATACGTCCAGTTTCGATGCACCTAGAGACAGCTATGAAAATACAAAAAGCAATGCACAGAACCAGACAAGTCGAACCGAACCTTACAATACAAAACCAGTAACTTTCGCAATCGCTTCCCTAACCCGTCCCTCGTCATAGCTCGTCCCCACCACCCCGCGCGCTCGGACGAAGCTGGACAAACCGACCAACCTACAGACACCCAACACCGGCTTCCTATCCGGCCTGCCGCGGTCACTCAGCAACCTCACCGGCCAGAGTCTCAGGAACCTGCGACAAGCCCGCCAGAAAGCACAAGACCAGCCTCCACTAGTCCGACAGAACTCCGACGAAACCAACAAGAGGAGACAGCACACCCACAACAATACTGTACCAATGGTTCCCACCACGTGTTTGGACAACTCTCCCCCACCGCTGCCACCGCGATCCACCGAACGTCCAAAGCGTAGTCCACAAAGTCCAACTTCTCCTCTCGCGAATCCCATCCTAAAGCCTAAATTCTACAAGCCCTTACCCGAAACGCCTAGAATGGCTCAGTCTATGCCTTCCTACGATCAGTACCGGCGTTCCTCTCACTCGTTGGATGGGGAGCTGGATGGGCCGCAGCCGAATTCGATTGCACTGCAGATGAGCTATCCGTTGGTTAATGTGCCGCCGCCGCCGCTGCAGGTAAGAGGTTGACTTGTGGTAGACCTACTGTTTGAAATAATGTTCGAACTACGGTTTGGAACGATATTGTCAATGTATAGGATCAAATGTTTCACCAAAACGGAGTAGGAAGCTTAAAAAAATCATTCATTTAAAACCGTTGTTGTGCTTAGCTTGATCAACATAGACTACTCTTGACTTGTCTAAGGTAGAATAGACAAAACTGACATATGCGTAGAATTTTAAATTAATTCTTTCAATTTACGCATGGTATGAGATTTTTCTCTATTCTTGCCTCTGCAAAACCTTGACTGGGGATCAAGTTAAGCCTGCAGACGAATATGGTATTTTGATCATCACGATATATGTATTTAAGATTCTACTGGTACTCGTCTCTCCTCTTCGGTTTGGTGAAAACTTTCGTGTAGGAATTGAATCTAAAAGTTTAGCACGACAATCACTTGCATTATTTAATCAAACAGATCTGGTTATTACAACTCAATCAACGTTTATTGCTATGTGCATTTGAAGGTATTTTCAAAGATGCTTAGCAATTTGTTCATTTGTTGTTATTTTACTACATTTTGATGTTGCTTGTATTCGTAGCTTTAATTTACTTCAACTCTAATGTCACCGTCACAGATCACGCTTTAATGTTTCTAGAACTAATACAACTTCACATTCCTATCATCGGTGGGCAGTAAATAAAAAAATATAATAAAACAAGAAAAAGCCCTAAGGCTTGAGTGGTGAGAATGGAGTATTTTTAATATTTTTATAACATAATAGCTCCTGCCCGCCGCATCGCACGCTCTTTTCCGGGATGAAAAGTAGCCTATGTGCGTCCCCGGGATATCATCAATATCCTTGCCCAATTTGATTAAGATCATTTCAGCCGCCGCCGCCGCCGTTCAGGCGTGAAAAGGTAACACACAGACAGAAAGAGTGACAGAATTACTTTCGAATTTATAATATTATTAGTATGGATTGTAATTTGATCCCCTTTCTGTATCTTTATTACTGTTTTAAGTAAAATTACATACTAAGTAACTTTTGTGATTAAGAAATGGTTCTCTTGTAAAACTGTTTCCTAGAAATCAATCTAATTGCTCCATGTTGCATTCCATCGTTCTATTCTATGGCATCTTGCAATAACGTGTTAACATTTCGAAGGCAACTAACTCTTGTATGTGACTTCATCGTCTATATGTTATTTATAGAAAATTGTCTCCGGCAAACTAAAAAAGTTTCATTAATATAAAATACAGAATCAGGTGATATTGATATTTATTTATTAGCTGTATCAGCTGATCCTTACAGATCTAGCCCTACATGATATATATTGAACCTTATTTTTGTGTGTGTTACGGTATATTTTTAAATATATTGCATGCAATATACAGATGGACAATCGAAACAGCGTGCCGGTTCTTCATGTAAGGAGCAGATCTTCACCAGAACAACTTGATAATGATTTGTCCATATGTAAGTAATTATTGACTACCATATAAACATGCTGGATGCGGTTGAAGACAGGCTGATGTGGCGGTCATCAGGGGGTCGCCGTCCAGCAGTGGACTAGCTGATGATGATGTATAAAAATATGAGACAAAAAATGTTTATAAAATCAGCAAATATTGTAAGTTTTGAGGTTTTCATAACATATTTCTTCAGAATATGTTATGAAAACCGACTGGAAATGCACGGCGGTGTCCCCTTGCAGGCGGCCAGTGAACCGTCGGAACTTGACACCCCGCGGCCAAAACTCCTCACACAAGAAAGTCGACAGATTTCGAGTTAGAATTCTCACCATAAATGAAGTGAAGATTACATTATGACGAGAGTGAAGCTTCTCGAAGCGCAGCGAGAGCGCCCGCTCTCTTCATCTTCAGGAAGTGCTCCACAGCGTCTGTCTGCACAGCTGTGTTGTATTCTAGCTTCTGCCTGCGGCCGCGGCGTCGCACGTGCTTATCCGGGACAAGAAGTAGCCTACGTGTCATTTCAGGTTCAGAAGGTCTGCTTTGAAAAACAAACTAAGTTGACAGATGAAATCGATGATCGCACGAAACGAACAACCTTACCAACGCTTCAACTGACACATTTCGTTTCGGATCTCTAAGAAATAAATGTCAGGATCAGTAATAGTAAGTTTATCGAAAGAACGGATCGGCCGTCCTTAGTTTTGTGCGATCCGACGTCTTCTGTCAAATGTTTACTTTGTTCAAAGTAGACCACCATGCAGTTCCACGCTTGCAAAATGTTTGCCGCGCTCAGTAGTTTTGGCGCTGTCTTATGATGAGAAACATAAATCTCCACATTTAACAAATCTTTGCATTTAAAATATTAATAGGATGACACCTAAGTTGTTGTGTTTGTATTGCAGCGTTCACCAGCATACCGTCGCCTCTGAGTCAGAGTCACAGCGGGCGCGCGGAGTCGAGAGACACGCCGCCGCCCGGGACTCCGCCCCCGCCCTATCATACCAATACACAGGTACAGATAAACAAATAAAAAAGAGGCAGTTCATCCAGATGGATTCTGATTTCAGATTCAGATTTAGATAAATCTGATCGTCTTCCGATCTTAGGGAACTGAAGAATGTCCCCCACATTCTTCAGTTCCATCCTGCATCGAGTCCCTTCCAGACTTCCCGTCCCTTTAGAAGTTAGAGCTGATTTTGTTCACACAAAATATAGGAAACCCGAGTGGGTTTCCTATATTTTGTGTGAACAAAATATTTCAAAATATTTCTTCTAAAAATAAGGTTTCCACTAGAGTTAGTGGAAACCTTATTTTTAGAAGAAATATTAGATGAGGACTTGGACATTCTCAGAATCTGTAGATTCTGTGCTAAAAATTCAAATGAGTTTCTTTAATTAAAATACAATAAATTTTCAGCCATGTGCCGACCCTCAAAGAGCTATCATATCAATGGAAGAAGACGACTCACCCGCCTCGGTAAGAACACCTTAGTACTCTAAGTTTATTAATATAATTGTAAACTGTATCTTAGAACTTCATTTCTAGTAGATACCACGTTTGACCTTTCGTCATTCTGTTTTGTTGTGGACAACTCCACGTATTCTTTGTCATTCTGTTACAGGACAACTCTACGTATTCTTTGTCATTCTGTTGCAGGACAACTCCACGTATTCCGGTCTGTTTTCTAATCTCCGCTCTGTGAGAGAATCGAAAGCGAGAACGGCTGTTTTACTCAACTGGCTATTAGGAGAAAGAAGGTTAGTTATTTTGGTAATGGATGTTTCTATAATTTGCGCAAAACTGTATTGAGCCCTCGGGAAAGCGTTGTTTTTCTGTTGAGTTGAATTAAATTAAAATAAAATCGGAAGAGGCAACATTTAGACCACAATTCGAGCCCTTAATTCAGAGGGCTTAGGTTTAAAGTTTTGCCGTAATTTATCTCGTCGATAAAAATGTCTGTATGTAAGTAAAGATTCATTAAGTTTTGCTAAAATTGGTCCCGGTCATAAAAATATCCGATACTAAGGATACCAAAGGCCTAAACGAAAATGGCGAGATGAGTTCGACCTTTCTAATAAATACTGGGCCCTTGTTGCGAAGACCGAGACGAATGGAAAAGCTTTACTTCGCAGTAATTGGAAAAAATATTTTTTTTTGTATAAAAGATACACAAAATGACACTTGCCTGTTTTGTTTCAGATGCGCCTGCGCCTGTCTTCTGTTAGTGCTCACGGACGGGTACCGGAGCGGCGCCGTGCCGGTCGCGACTCTGAGGCGCTGGGCGTACGAGATACATTCCGCTTTCCTCATGCCACATGCAGTATGTACCTACTACCTACACCGAACAAATGTACAGGGTGGCTTATTGAGATGGAATTTTATGGCCATATGAGAAACCATAAGAGTCAGAAAAAAGTCGTGAAAGGAGTCATGAGCTTAATTTATAAGAAAATTAAAACTGCATATTTAGTTATTTTTAAATCTTTTAGTTTGCGGGAAATCGAACCGACCGATTTTACAAAAAAACTTGACAACCTGTATTTTTGCACTAACGGATTCGGTAGAGTAAACATATTTTGTAGAATGAACAGGTCTTCCGTGTGCTATGTCCCATATGATCACGGGTTGGGAAAGGTGAGTACGTGTGTGCGCATAATAAGGTGATGACGCCGCCCGCGTCGCTATGTCAGTGGTTTTGTTAAGCTCTCGGAGGGCGCACGTGAACCTGAGGAAAGGCATTTTTTGCTCGACTAACGCTATCATGTACGATGGTACTGAACTTTTCGTGTGAGGTCCAACTCGCACTTGGCGGTTTTTAAAACTAATTTTGTATTTGTTTCAGGTTTTACAACTGACTGGTGTAGACGAAAATATGGCGAATGAAATAGAACACATATTAGTCAATGGTAAGTATAAATAAAATGTATGAGAACTGCTTCGATTAACGTTTTGGATTATCGTCTTCTCATTCGCCGGTGGCGTCGATGACGTAGGGCTTGTGTCACCCACGTGACCGTGATGTCTCGGAATGCCATACCTTGTATTATTATACCAGGCCATGGTCATACCACGTGGAGTACCGAGCTGCGGAGTTAAGCAACGTCGGGCGCGGTCAGTACTTGGCCATCCAAGTACTGACCGCGCCCGATGTGACCGCGTCATTTTGGCATTTTGTTTTTTTTCGATCCTACAAATAATCCGTTTATAAGGGTTTCTTATGAAAATTTTGGACGATGGTACGGAACCCTCTTTGTGCGAAGCGACTCGTACTTACCTGTTTTATTTAACCAACTCCAGGGTGTATGCCATTCTGTGATGTCAGTGATATTCGTCCTTGTCGCGAACTTGGCTTGAATTTTGTCTAGAATGAGTTCCAAATAATATCAGTTATTATTATAACGATGAAATTATTTCAGAATTCGAGAAAGAGGAGCTCCTTCGCAACGTATTCCGCAAAGCGCGACAAAAGGCGAAGGAGGAGCTGGCCGCGCAACTGAGTGAATTCCAAGTGAAGAGGCAAGTCGGACTCGCTTCGCTGTACGGACCCACGGATAGCGTTATTGACAAGTGCGACGTAGATAAGATACAGGTGATAATACATTTCTATTTACACTCTTTGCTCGTAAAACACACTTTATACGTTATGTAGCTCTAACCGGAAGCAAGGGATTACAGCCCTTTCAGCTCAAAAAGGTTTTACTAAATTTAAACAAATCGAATGAGATCTCTTAGATCGAGGCCTTTTTGTGTACACGTAAATGGAATGATCGACGTTGGCTCTGAAATAATAAACTGCGGTAATAGAAAGTTTATTTAGCTTCAGGCACACCCCGGACACTTGGCCATTTCTCCATACGAAAGGCGCGTCTGGGTGCATACATTGCAGTAGTTATTCAGCTATTCTTATAAAAATAATTGAGTTATTTGTTTTGGTGAAACCCCGACGCAAACTTGTTGCCTGCATCCGCACAGTTCAACTGTTTCTGTTCAGCTCCCAAACGAACAAACCTGTTTTGAATGGTGACTTGATCGAGAGTTATGTTAGGTATGCTTGATAAGAATAGGAGTAATTATATTTCAAAAATTATTTATTATGCCATATAATATTGATTTAGTACAGTTTCTAGCGTTCGTTCAGGAAATTATTTTAATAATTGGAGCAGCCTTTATTTGTTTGTTGATTATGATATATTATCATCTCTGTAGAAGAGTGTCATGTAAAATAAACGATGATTTATAAAAAAATTGTAAAATCAATTTGTAACTGTTGCGGGCATCAAAGAAAACACACTTAGGTACGAGTACACTCATGTACACTACACACGATTTATTGCAACTAACTTTTATACTAATTATTGATTAATGGAAATATGTGATGATGAGCCGCGATGTCATTGCGGAATGGAGCCGATTACCGCATGTCGCGCCTCGATCGGTCCCATGGTCGGTACTCCGTGAACGCTGAGTTGCATTCACGTAGGTATTATTATTGTACGAACCGTCCAGTAACCTTCTAGTCTAGTTCAATGTCAACCTTCACCAATCCACACTTTTTGAACCCTGTCTCGCTATTACAGGAACAAGCAGTAGTAGAACGGCTGATGTGCGGCCGGCTCCAACAGTTGTCCAGCGCTGGGCCCACGGCCGTGGGAAGCTGCGTGGGCGCGCACGCCTCGCAACACTCGCATAACTTACTCATAGCGGCGTTAGCGGCGGCGGCGCTGTGTTTACAATGCAGGTACGATATCTAACGCTTCGCCATCTAGATACTTCAAGTAAAGCTTTATGATCTAGAGCAGCTAAATGAAAAAAGAAGAATGATAAACATTTCTTCTAAATAGGTACTACCTAAAATACACACGAACATTATTGACATGTCCTCATGACTCAAGGTAAACACACCAAAGTAAGCCTGACATTTTACGCAGCGCCATCTAGATAAATAAAGCTTTACAGCTCAAATATAGTAAAGATCTCTGCCAAAGTACATGCGGTACTTTGGTCCGCTGCCTCCAATTTGCTTCGCTCGTACGAGCTGTGTCTAGGATATCAGGAAAATAAAACAAAAAATATATACGGCAAGAAACTGGACGTTTTCACAGCGCCATCTAGACAAACTATGCGATGATTTACCTCTCAGAGATAGTAGAAATCTCTCCGTCAGAGATTGCGCTCGCATGTCAACAATTTTATTACTTTTGTTTTGCCATCTCTTTCTACATTTAGATTAAGTTCAAGAAAAACAAACTAAAGTTCTCTTATTTATTTAGCAACTAACGATTTAAATTAGTAATTATTTAAAAATTTAATTAAATAACAAAATTATTAAATTATTATTAAATTAATTAAATTATTTAAATTATTACCTTAAGAATTAAAACCAAATCTTTATTTTGACGTGGACGTGGTTAGGTTAAACCTATAGATAAATCCAGTTTACTATAATATCACCAATCAATTATTTTGCGACTACTTCGTGTAGTGACATTGGCATAATTAATTCAAATTAAAATGCTTAAGAAGCACGAATATTGCTGAACATAAACATACCATTAATTGGTAGTAAATAAAGTAAACGTCGACGTTTTCCTCCAACGAGTTTCCTGCAGTCGATTATTTATAGGCACCACAGGTTTGATAACGGAAAGCGATTTAGGTTTGTTTTACACAATCATCTTTTTGATGAGAACTATGTTTAAAGAAATAGTCTTGAACTAGAGTGAGATATTTGATGATCAGCGATAACATTTGGTTGAAGTATTTACTGACGGAAATGAAAAGGGCTTAGGATACCTTGATGAAGATGCTAAATGCGTTAGTTCTATATCTTTTTAAGGAATAAACATTCTCCCAACCTAATCAAATCATATATCAGTAAAATATTTTATTAATTAGCACAACCAGTAACCACGTCCTGTTAGGAACATTCACATTAATATTGTTTGTTAGTGTAACTCCAGCTTTATTTCTATCATTGACACATCAACATAAGGACAGTTTACAAAGTATTGTTAGCTGTAGTGTGTTTAGTAAAATCTTTCGAAAAATCAAACATTGAATTAGTTACCAACTCATATAATCTGTGGATAGGCCTATTGTGTGTGTGTTTGCATTTTAATTTAGAAATTTGTGTATAAACCCGTCTCAAATAATTTGTGAACCAATTTTACTAACACCGAAAAGTCAAAGCGCCATTAAACATTTAGTCGTTTAAAGTGATAAAGGAAAACGAAAGCTGGAAGAAAAAGAGGGACGCCTTTGCCCTGCAGTGGGACAATACGGGCTGAAAATAATAATAATAATGTGATAATGATGAATCCAAGATTGTGTGACTGCTAAGCGATTCAAAGCAAAGTACAAGAGACAGTGATTAGTGTGTTGTGTTTCTTCCCTTTGCTGTCAAAAACCAAGTTATAACTAGTGGAGCCATGAAGTTAGACAACAAACTAGCGATAGAAGATATAACAGACGAGGCTGCGTTGGAAGTGCGAAGGAAATGGTGGCAGTCACCCAAGACGGCTAAGAAGAAGAAGATGAAGCAGGCTAATAAGATTGATAAGTGAGTTTGTTGTGCCTGAGTGGTAGTGTCAGTGTGGTCCGGGGAAGTGCCCAATGAACTGTAGAATAGAAAAATCCCCATGTAACCTACGTTTGATCTTATAGGACAGTGAAACACAAAGTTGCCATCTGTAGATGGCATGAATCGTTTCAGGAAACATTCCCAATCTCTATACGCTCCTGTGTCTAAAATGTTTATCAAAAAAGAACTGTACAAAATCACTCCGAACAGCTTTCAGTGCCTTGGCCTACAAATTTTGACAACAGGAAATAATTTAGTACATCGCCTTACATTTACCTTTTTATTTACAAAACTAAAATTATAACATCAGCAGACTCCCTAGATGTTACAAAATAACTGTAAAGTAGCTCTGTTATTTCTCCCCACATATACCATCTGACTTTATTTCTATTTATTAATGTAATCATAACGGTCTAGGGATAATATTTATCCTAATTACAGCAATTATTTAATATTAAGATAGAGTTTAATTAAGTATGCTAGAATTAATCGAAAAATCATCAAGGTTCATTAAATTATCATAACGTATTAGATGAAGAAACTATTGATAGAAAACAACGTAAAAATGTCCCTAGAAAATAATTACCAAAGATTATTTAAGATATGTAATATCAAAATCCTGTAAAATCAAAATTGAAAACTACATGATTGAGCAGTACAACAGTAATGAATATAAAAGGGGAAGGGAGTACGCGTACCCAACCCGCAGATCTAAGATACCTAAGTAAGCTGTCTCTAAAGTGCGAAATTGTTATGGAAGACGTGAGAGGCGCTTTTTAACGCCAACAATTATCAATGAGCTCCCACATAACTTCTTTATCAGTGTAACAACTAAAATCTCATTGAAGACAAGTTTAAAGAAGCATTACATATCGCTGTGTCCATAATAGTGTATAACAATGATATAAACTACCTCCTGGCAAGATTTCAGTAAGTTCTGCTCAGACGTTTAGGCGTGAAAGGGTAACAAACAGGCAGAGATGTAGATATTATTATTATTATAATTATATCACAGTACTTTATTTTGCATTTGTAATATTAGTGTGGAAATGTATAACGTAGGTAAGTATATATGTAATTAACAATGGAGCTAGAACATGTGATTAGTAATTAGATTAAGTTTTTTTATTTTATTTATATTAAACATTATTTACATACATCATGTGCTACAGCTAACATAAACCGTTGATCGGTTTGTCCGTCAGCCTCAGAGTAGTTAGGTACATTTAAAATTTAAGACTAATGTGTCTACTAGAGCTACTGCCGACAAACTGTTGTACAGTTAAGCAGAAACTTTTTATGGTGATGTACTTTTAATTCGAAAATAAATAAACATAAATAAACAAACATAAAACATAAGAAGAGAAGTGTCAACAACCTCGCTCATATAGTTTTCCTTCCTCCCCAGACCAGCAGCAGTTGCATCAGCTGTGGGCAACCAGCGCGCGTCCTTCCTACAGCGAGACAAGTTGTATAAGCAACGGGTCAAACAGATCAACAAGCAGCATCAGCAGCCGGTACGTCCACTGCTGAACGGGCCCGCCCCAACAAGGGGGGGGGGGGGCTTTGCCGTTATCACCACGCCTGGCAGGATTGGTGATCGCAATAGTGTTAAAATAAATAGACAGAATAGAATAGAATATTTATTTATTAAGAAAGTATACATGTGTTTAACAATGTTGCACCATTAAACCACAATAGGTTTGCGTTGGTGCTCACACTCGTCTTATACATAAATGTACAGTAAATTGCATTTGGCTCTTACGACATCCATGAGCTGAGTTGGAGGGGCCGATTCTTACGCCGCTATAGCCACGGTCCACACAGCTGTATCATGCTCCTTGTCACTCAACTGTCAAAACGTAAATGTCACGCATGATGACACTATATATGTAATGTTTTTGGTTGACAGTTCGTGGTCCGCGGCCACCACCTACAACTGCAAGCGTTGACATCAGTGGCGCATTGTCACCACTGCGACAACGTGATTTGGGGACTGGCGCCGCAAGCTTACTTCTGCACAGGTCATTTATTTATTTATTTGGGACACAGACAATCGTTTTGGCGACAAATGAATTGACACCACAATTCAGTGGTCGCCAAAACTAAACTGATTTGACAGCACTAAAAATGAGGCCATCCTTTTTATTTCGATCGTTAAGAAAAGGACGGCAACATATTTTTATTTATAATTTCTCAAATTATACGTAACAATTAGTTACTTTAACATAATAATAATAATACAATTAATACACATTACTCAGAATTAAAAAATTGATGTAGAATGTCTTCTCTACGAGCCATTCAGTAATGAATTAATATATGTTGTATGTTATGTTGCAGACTGCAAGCTGCGCGTGCACCGCAACTGCGCGCGCGGCGTGGAGGAGGCGTGCTGCATCGACCCCGACCACCACAACAACAGGATATCTCGCTTCATGGAGCGGATACACAGCAACCAACTCAACTGTGAGACATTGTGTTTAAATCTACCCGCCCTGTGACCTAGTGCCATTCTAAAACACTCATTCACTGCCGACTGCAGGTCATCATCATCGGATTCAGGTGCATTACGATTGTAGCGACCCCCATGTGTCAAACAAAGAAACTACAAAAGGCATCGCCGGCGCGCAGAATCTAACATTGATTCTGTCGTTCAAAACTTCCAAGGACGGCCGCTAGATGGCACTAAGATAAACTTTGTAGTGCAAAAGTCCAAGTTCCTAGTTCGCGCAAGTAAAATATAAAAATGCTTATTACAGCGACTCCAAAAAAAAATACTAGACATACCTCACCTATAATAATAATTTGGTTTTGTTTGACAGCTCAAGATTCCGGTGATAAGAAATCAAGGAAGGCGTCGGGCACGACCAACTTTCTCAATAGTAAGACATTCCCTTGTATTCCCTAAAATCTAATTACTTATCACTCGTTTCTGCCCGCGACTGCACACGCGTTTATTGAATAAAAAGTAGCCTATGCCCTTCCCCGGAACACCCTATCTCCTTGTCAAATTGTATTAAGATCTTGTCAGTCTTTAGGCATGTGTTCTTCAAAAAGATAACCGCGCAATTACATTTTGATTGACGTTTTTCACAGAAGTATTTATACAATAAACGTCAAAGTTAACCGACGAAGCTGCTAATTGTACTATTATATTTTTCTGAACACCAGCCGCAGTCGTGACAAACTCACAAACAAGACAAATAGATTTACTTGCGATTTATAATAGTTGATAATGCTGGACAATCCACACATCATCAGCTAGCCCCAAAGGAAGCAGATTGTATTAGTTAGTATGGATTAGTAAAGCTTGAAGCTTCAAGTGTTTTTCAATAGTGCAATATTTAAGTAGTCACGTCTTAACCATAACAACACTCTGGGGTTAGACCGTGATACCGTGAGGTACCGTGTGAAATGTCAAGAATTAAAATAAATACCAAACATTTTGTTACAAAATATACATATTATGTAAATGTAAAACATTTTGTCTGTCCGCAGTGGAACGCAGCTTTAGAAAAGCTGAGGACGAGCAGCCGTGGGAGCAGACCTTAACGCCCACGATCGGTGAGTCTTGGCTTTGTTATATCTACATAGAAATATATTAATAATTCTTGTCAACTGTTGCTACTCAGAGGAAAACTGGTACAGAGCGCACAAAGAGAATAGAGCACTATCGTCAAACAAGAGCATCGAATCAGTACTAAACTATATAAGTTGTGTGTATAAAGATTGGAATTAAAAATATCATGCTGGCCCGCTTTGATTCCAATCATATACATAAAACATATTCACCATATACAGCGTGAATTTTCAATCACGCCTTAGACGACTTACAAATAGAGAAATATAGAACCATCGACAAACAAAAGAGCATTCAATCAGCGCTAAACTTTAAGCCGGGTACTGACCGGTGTTACGTGGCGTAATGTACCATTCGCAGCGAGCATGAAACGTCAAAAATCCATCTTGTTACTCGTTGCGAGCGCCTTCTTTCCCTGTTCTGACTGCACGTACGCTCGCTGTATGACATTTCGCCCCGTGACACCGGTCAGTACCCAGGTACTGACCGGTGTCACGGGGCGAAATGTGTTTGCAATGTAGAACATGTTTTGTATGTTTAGCTTGTCTTCGATATGTAATGGAATGGGTGGCGGAGAACGTATCCTTTCTACTTTATGATAGCCATTGCATATCTACTTGAGCATCAATGGTTACCACCGTATCCAAAGTGTTAGACATTCACTACAAAGTGGTCTGGAATAGATAAAACTAAAAATTTGTCTCTTAAAAATCGTCAAGCGTTCAACTGGCAGAAAAGTGGCAAACCAGACAAAAAAAGTCAAGTCAAGCCAATTTCCGTTGTGTAGAAATGTGTATTTTTAGAATGAATTTAAAATTTTGCCAAATTCAATCACTAAACCAATATGTTTAAGGTTCTTTATTGGTAAAAAATAGTGTCAAATAAACAACACTATAAATAATACTATTTTACAAGTAAAATACAATTAAAAATTATAATACGAAAATATACTTAGAGCTTACGTTTGCTTCAAACAAAATAAAATAATTTTGTATAAATTCAAATTAAAAGGTCAGAAATAATTTAGTATGCATTTACCAAAATCACCAAATTGATAAAGCGTTTTGATAGAGCTTGGTAGTTTTTGAAATCTAAGACAAGGATTATGTGGGTGGAGCATTGAAACTTAAAAAGTTCCCACACAATGTGTGGGACGCTACATGCGTCGACACACTTGCGCCTTCCCATCTTCCGAGGACATCCGTGAGGGCTGGTGCGGCGGCAGATTTGGCCGAGGATCTCAAGAGACGCAAATATGCAGGTCTCGACAGACCCTACACATTTGCATGCTTTGGGGTCGAGACCCTAGGTCCGTGGGGTACCGAGGCTCTTCGGGTTTTTAAAAAGTTATCTGAGCGTCTGGTCGACGCGACGCGTGACCCGAGAGCTGGTGGGTATCTGGCTCAGCGCATTGCCATACAGCGGGGCAATGCAGCCAGCGTCTTGGGGACACTTCTGACTGGTATTGATATGGATCTGTTGAGCTACCTTTAGATTGTTTGCAACTGTCTGCAGTTAGCTTAAAATAAACTGTAAATACTAGTTCTAATTTGTTTTTATTAATGAAAATGCCTCTAAAGTGACGTGAATAAAAAGATCATATTTTAAGTCATCCGAATCCTGGACGCTTCGTAAGCGCGATTCAGCCCTCGTGCAAAATTACGAATGTTTACGCCTAGCGCGCGATGTGTGTGGGACGGACTTGATTTTTTTTGCGCGTAGCGTTTTAGATTAGTCTTAAAATATTTACTGAAAAATAAGCCGTTATATTAAATTAAATAAGGTATATCGGTGAAAAAATTATTTAAAATTCGTAATAATTCACATTTTTTGAGTTTTAATTTCTTATAGTAAGATACCAAAACCAAACATCTTTTTAACTAACTATTTTCCAAAGGATCTTATTGATTGGTTATTATTTTTTGTTAATTATATATATCAGTATTTTCATAATATTTTGAGCTTCGAAACTGATGCTGAAAGGGAAATTATGAAAACCTTTAACAAGTTATCTTGATAGAACGCGTACATACTATATTAATCGAAATAATTTCTTAACCAACTATTTGGACAACGAAATTTCCTAAAATTATTATTATAATATATAGTGTAAGATAAGTAGTTCATGATATTAACGGGTTTAAAAAGTACTGTTTTTGAACCAAACTGCGCATGGAACGCGTGATAAAAGTTTAAGGGTTCCGTACCTAAAAATAAAAAATGTCCACTTCGTTGTCCGTTTGTCAGTCAAATCAAGACCCTTTTGTCAGGAACGCGTGGAAGTACCAACTTGAATATTAATGTAAAGCTTTAAAAATCTACACTAAGGAAGAAGAGAAGAAGTTAGATCCAAAACAGCGAGTGAAGCGATTTCACGCTGGATAAGCAGCGAATTATGCGCTGAATTGTTTAGTTGGAATGCTTTCATCCCTCCCTTCGGAGCGCTACCGCTAAGTCACGGGGTTGGTTTTAGCAAGTAATAAATGAAAAAATAATACAGAACCGGATTCGTCTTCCAAGGGGCAATAACTTACATGTAGCCATTCAACGAGTTTTTGATACTTCATTATAATTTTCTAGTATTTTCTTTATTGTAGAATAATTAAGGGCTCAAAATCTGTTTTTCCTCCATAGCACTCAAATGATAAATTGATACTCATTTATCGAAAATGCTTTGCCGGTAATAGTCATTAGAAGTCCCAAAAATCCAAACAAACACAAAATACGCTCGAGAAGAATTTAAAATTAAACAATCATTAACGCATACGTTATAAAAATCACCATTTTGTGTTCTACATTCACTATTTAAAAACAAATCACACACTATTATCAAAAACCTTCATAAAGCGCATTGCGCATCTACTATAGATTTTAGCGGCTTCCCTTTTCATATCGCATCCAAATTATCAGCGCGCAGTGAAAATAACTTCAACTTGCCGTTTCACAGTACTGCCCCTGAAAACTGAAAGCTCTGAAGTGTAGGCGGCGTTCCCGCCACAAGCGGACGTTCGCGCGTGTTTTTGTAAAAAAACATTAAAATACGATAAATTCCGACGAATTCACGGTCTTTGTGATAAAAGCGTGCAAAAAAAGTGTTTGATTTGCACGAACAGTGTTCGATTTGATTTTCAAATTAAAAATAAATCTTATAATATCTATCGATTCTCCCTAACAGTGTTCGATTTGATTTTGAAATACAGATTTTACATTTGTTTTGATTTCAGTGTTTGAAGTTAGAAGTGTTTCTTTATTGTTTTTTCGGTGAGCGGATCTGTGAAGTCAATGCCAAATGAATTTTGGTTATAAAATGTGGTCATATTTGGGAATGCTAACGGTTATCAGTACGATAACGGTTTAACCTTATACTGGTAATGGTATATCACGTCTGATCCGGTACTTAGTACTACAGTTATTAATAATCTACTTTTAAATAGGAGAATGTCTCCATTCTTTCTCTTCTTTCTGATGTGTTCACTTCAGAACTTCGTTATTTATTTACCGATTTTGGTACTTTTTTATCGAAATAGAAGGAGTAGGTTTCATAACAATCTATCTATGTATTTATCTACTCAACCCGTGAGCACCCACTGCTGGGAATAGGCCTCCTCTATTACATAAAAATAATGAGCAGTATTTATTAGTACTTATTTTTAGATACCAATGTATATACATACATACTCACTCAAAGCGAACTTGTGTATTCTTTTTTGAGTAAAAGGTCTTTAAACCAAAAGCTACTTATGTTTAAAATATGGTAGGTAAGGTTACCTTTTATTTTGAAGCCAATTTTGGTTAGAAAGTTATCCCTTTGACATAAAGGCGTAAACTAAAGCGTTCGGATTCTGGCTCTACAGAATGTATTCAACCGTTTTGACATGATTCTGTTGGCACTAACAGAGTTAGGAACGCCCTAGCTAGAAGAATATTGTTATATTTTTATGAACTTTTTTCACGCATGGTATTTTACTTTGGAACTCTAAAATTAGGAACTATAAAACTAAATTGTTATGAAAAAGACAAACGTTTCCAGTGATAGGCACACACAAGGACAATAATCGCTGATTGCCAAAAGCGTTTTTATCTCTATACTTACTAGATCAATATTATATTTATATCCAAATAATTATAATACACATACTGCATTAATGGCGCTGATTATCTCTGTTATTTTTTTTCATGTTTTTCTTAGGTAGGTACGTGAAATGCCGTAAATTATTATTTCCTTATAATTTATACGAAAAAAGTTATATCCCCCGTATCCAAGAATTACTGATAGCCAAAATATCTTCCCAATTCCCGTTGTATCCGGTTCACCGATATTGGACCCTTTCATGTCAGATTCTCAACTCATGTATTTATTCCATGGAATTCACATTTCCATAACAGAGACATATACCTACCACGTTCCTACTTAGTATCATAATCATAACATGTAGCTTACGAAACTTGAGAAAACTTCGAGGAATTCCTTTCATCGTTTGAGAGTAAAAATAATATTCGTTTGTACATTCGGGAAAAACAACTTAATCTCTTTTGACCTTCAGTTTAATAGAAAGAGTTTCTTTGTGTTTTGTTGTTTGGCATTTCTAAAATAATGTTTCTTAGCTCTAGGTCAACAATGTAGGTAGATTGAAACATCCGTTCGTAAATAAAGATTGAAGTAGGTCTAGTGAGGTAGAAAGAAAAGAAGCAAAAAGAAGTAAGCAAAAATCAAAGTGATCACTTTTTTTCTAGTTTTACTTATGTAGTTTAAATTGTGTGACGTGTCCAAGAGTCCTGTAAGGTTTAGAGGAAATAAAGCACTATGTAATTTTTTTAACTTTAAGGAAACCTAAGGAGTCTAAAGAGTTAGGACCCTGTTGAAGACTGCATGTTCGGCAAAGCAAACTTGCTGCCTACAACCTGTAAAATGGTGTTAGTACTGCTCCATGTACTGGGAGATGGCGTGAGGCCATCAACCTGGGCCTGACCCACCTGGCCTGGCTGGTGGCTGTTGCCATAACCAGCATGCTCTGTAGTCAGATAGGTGAGCGCAGTGGGTATTAAAAATACACAAAAGGAGGTGTCTGCCTTCCCTCTGATAGATTCCCTTTGTCTTACGACATCCACGGGTGAGTTGGAGGGATCCAATTATTAAGTTTTCTTGTTACCTTCAAAATAGTTTATCATTTGAGTAACCGGTCCTTACATGACGTTAGCATATCGTCGGGTAGGGAGCGGTGGTAGAAGTGACGCCACAAGATTCCGGAGGGCGCGGCAAGGGCACTGGACAGGCCAAGGGATGTTTGAGGGGAAGTGATTGATGTGTTGAAGGGAACTGAACACATGCCTAGGTTCTATGTGTTTGTATAATAATAATAAAATAATAAAAAGAGGGCTCGCGCGCTGTCTACTGGTTGCGATATACCGTCACTGTAAAATGTATCTAAATGTCATGAGTTTAAGCCCATTTTCAATGTGAAAGTTTGTGTCGTTGTGAAGATGCTTGGCTGAAGACAACGCCAAAACTACTGAATAGATTGGGTTGAAATTTTGCACACATACAAATATTATAGTGGACCTGGAATAACATATAGGCTACTATTTATTCCAAAAAACGCGTGCGAAGCCGCGGGCAGGAACTAGTTATACATTGTTGCTCAAATTATGTAATAACTAACATACCTACTCACTCGTGTTCGTATTTCTACGAGTCGTTTACTCTTCGAGTCGTTCGAATTTATAATACAAAGATTGCGGACGTCCGAGCAATAGACAACAAGTTTTTTTTTGTATTTTAAATATTTTTGGCATCTCATTGTATTCAGCCAGCTAAACGCGCTGTGACTTTGGCAAGTATCACATTGTATTCAGCCAGCTAACCGCGCTGTGACTTGCAAGTATCTCATTGTATTCAGCCAGCTAAACGCCCTGTGACTTTGGCAAGTATCACATTGTATTCAGCCAGCTAACCGCGCTGTGACTTGCAAGTATCTCATTGTATTCAGCCAGCTAACCGCGCTGTGACTTTGGCAACTATCTCATTGTATTCAGCCAGCTAACCGCGCTGTGACTTGCAAGTATCTCATTGTATTCAGCCAGCTAACCGCGCTGTGACTTTGGCAACTATTTCATTGTATTCAGCCAGCTAACCGCGCTGTGACTTTGGCAAGTATCACATTGTATTCAGCCAGCTAACCGCGCTGTGACTTGCAAGTATCTCATTGTATTCAGCCAGCTAACCGCGCTGTGACTTTGATGTCTCAACAAAATCAGTCACGGTGTTTGTGTGGTGTTTATTGCTTATTGCATAGGGTTCTATTCTACATTTTGAGTACGGAACCCTAAAGGGAATAGACGCAAATGATTTCACGATCTTTACGATAAATGCCGTCGAGACTCCCAAACATTCGGATACAATGACAAAATAATCGTATACAAGTGGGAGGGGATAACATTGTTGTGAGGTTTTCGGTTCCGCTGCAAAGACAAATATTAGTAGCTTTTGTGACGTAACATTACTTACGTTTTAGCTTTACGCGGTTAGATATTTTGTTGAAGAGGTTGTGTAGTTGACACTCGGCTCTGTGTTCTTTCTGCAGCTTGTTGATAGCTAACAGAGCGTTTATCTATATTTTGTTAACCGACTTCGAAAAAAGGAGGAAAAATTGATTCCCGAGTGATTAGTATTTGTCCCGCTAATTTAAAAACGGTGTAAAATGAATGAATTCGAAGTTGGTTTTTAGTTTGTTTAACAATCGTGTTATGCAGTGACTATTGAAATATTGGGCTCGCATCATATTTCGGTTGCCCCGTGAACGACAGGCAGACTGACAGCAAATGCTCAGTAAAATTGTCACGTTGACTCTATGGCCCTTTCATGAACACCGTTGCCGCCGAAACAGCTTTGCCTCATACATTAAAGTTAAGACGGAACCCTTAAAAGAAAAAAAAAGCCACAAATTAAAAGCCACAAATTATTTCCACGATCTTTACGGTAAATGCCGTCGAGACTCCCAAACACTCAGACTCAATGCCAAAGGAATCGTATAAAAGTGGGAGCGGATAACATTGTTATGAGGTATTCGGTTCCGTTGCGAGGACAAATACTATGTATATACCTAAAGCTTTTGTGACGTAACATTCTTCACGTTTCTCCCACATATTTGTCGACATCGTTCGTGTTTAGTCCTTTTTCTTCGAAATAATACAAGCATAATCGACGGAGATTTTATGGTATCTATGTAGGTATACAACCATTATATGTGCCGTATACAAGCAGGTAACATGAATCTCACGTAGTCATTATTATTGAAAAGACTGCGGACTTTAGACCAATCGATCTAATTTCGAGCGCAACCACTGGTCAAAATAAGCCTAGCCTATCTTTGAAGTCTTTCGACCTCCATTATAAAATAACACCTACTAACGCTGGCTTCTGCCTGAGAAACATCAATGAGGAATAATGTAGCCAAATAACATTTCCTAATCCACGATGAACATATATATATTTTTTTGCCTAAGGTGGCTTTCGTGTCACTACGGCCATGATAGGCCTATTGTGATCGCCACTCGAGTGTTCAGCCCTGAAGCTGCGACGTTCATAGTTCGCCACTAACCCTTGCAGCTGCTAGGAACTGCAGGATTTTCTTCGGGGTGATGGCTCGTAGCTCGTCTGGGCTGTGCAAAAACGTAACGATGAAGCTAACTATAGATATAAATGAATAAAATTATTCGCACAGTTAGTTAATCAGGCTAGTCCCAATGTACCTAAGCGGAGCTTTTGTGTAATGGGGTGCCAAATGACCGATATTTAATAGTTGAACTCGCGATCTCTCCTGATCACGATCCCGGGTCGGGCCAAAGTTTGTGTAATTGGGATTTTTCTAGTAAGAAAAATTCACAGTAGCAGCTCAGAGTCAGAAAGCGCGCGGTGTTACATCCCATGTGCCTCGGAAAAGGAAAGCACGTTAAGCCGTTGGCTCCTGACCTCTCCCCGGTCGTGTCGGTCTGCAGCCATCCCAATGGATTGTGAGAGTGAGGGAATAGAGTGCACCTGTGTTTGCGCACACACTTGTGCACTATGTCCTGCGCACCTGGCTAGTCTTCGTTGAGGTTGGCCGCCGTGGCCGAAATTCGGCTTATTCCCAGAGGTCTATTGTTCTTTATTTCCCAATTGGTCCATCGGCTAGGAAGGGCATCATCATTTAATTGTTTTTGTCTGACACTGAATTAAAAACCTTTGTGCTTAGAATCAAACCATTATACATGTAAAACGTTATCAAAAGTGGCCTATCAGCTCAGACTGCCCGTCACAGGATGCGATAGCAAATTATTTGCCAGCATTTCTCTCTGCCTGACACTTCTGCGCTTTATAAGGACATATTCATTAGTCTATACTTTATAATTATTGTGGGCTTCTTTGTCCCACTGCTGGTCATAGATCTCTCCCAACCATTTTTAGGGTTCCGAACCCGAAGGGTGAAAACGGAACCCTATTACTTAGCCTCCGCTGTCCGTCCTTCCGTCCGTCTGTCACAGAGGTCTATCTCATGAACCGTACGAGGTAGACAGTTTAAATTATCAGAGAATATTTATTTCTCTTACCGCTATAACAACAAATAATAAAAAGAAAATAAATATCCAAATAAAAGGGGGCTTCCATACAAAAACCGTGATTTTAAGGGGTCTCCGAACAAGTGAAAATTTGATGTTCTCGTACGGAACCCTTCAAGTGCGAGTCGACTCGCACTTGGCGGTTTATTTACATAGTTTCACTTGTGTAATTTGAAATTTCTGACGTGTCCAAGAGTCCTGTAAGGTCTAAAGGAAATAAAGTACCGGTCGTTTCTTAAGCGTTCTCCTACCAATTTCATAGTTAGTAAAGTTATTATTATGCTGTTAGTTTCTGCCCGCGGCTTCGCTTACGAGGTACCTGGTTAAAACGTAGCCTATAGCAGCAAAAATTAATAAATAAATCATGCTGGACAATCCACATATCATCATCAATTAGAGATAATGTAGCCATTTTGTTGTGAAATAATTTCAGTATCGGACCAGTAGTTCTGGCGTACTAAAATACCGAATTGAGTCTTGCGTCTTGTGTAAACAACACGTCATTTTTATCCCTAAAACTAAACACTAACTCCTTGAATACCCAAGACTCACACGTCATTCTTATAATTCGTGTTGGTGGCAGGGGAATGAATGTCTTTACTAATTCCCAACGACGCAACCCTACCTACCTACCTCTTTGTATGGTAAACAACCCTTGTTTTTTCAAGAAACTACCCTTCAGGCAAACGCCACGCATCTTATTTATCTGTAAGTAAACAAACAGCACCACAGAATATCCAACATGACATTTGTCCCTCTGTCCTTGACAGGTTAGAGAAATAATCATGATGACCTTGGAACCTTGGAACTGGCGCGCTGGCTTTCCTGTTTACTATTATTCTATGTTGAAATTTGGTTGCGTAACTGTTTTGTTGTTTGAAAAAAAAAAAAAGCTTTTTTAGCTAACAATAGGTGATAGATAATGAGATGTCTACCACAACCGTGGATGGATATGAATGGTCATTGGATAGTACCTACCAGGGGAACGTATAGGTATGCAGAGTTTAATGTCCATGCCTTACCGTTGTGGAGTGTCTTTGTGAGGACGCCTCGTGGTGAAGATTAGGTTTTAAAATATTGGAAAATAGTATAAAGAGGGACAATTAGTTTTTTGTAACGGGTAATATCATGAACTACAGGACCGATTCTGAAAACATTATCTCCGTGGCTGCTACAGGCTTTTTATCCAGATACCACGGCCGAAACCGCGACCTACAGCTAGTCTTAACATAAATTCTCAAACGAAGCTTTAAAAACAGCGTCAAAGAAAACTCCGCTCGCTAACGAATAGCTCCATCTAACAGAAGAATTCTAGATGCTTCCACAAAGCCTCGCGAATAGTTGAAGTGTTTGTCTGAGTTGTTGTATTGTACTTTTTATCTTCTATTTGTTTTTTAGATGAGAAAATTAAAAGAAAAGATTTTATTTTTACCCGTATTAAAAAAAAAAATATTCCCAACCGCCCCATTAACCTCCCCATCAATGGGGTGGTTGGGAAAAAAACTCCCATCCACCTCATTACTCAAGTCAATGGGGCAGATGGGAACAGCGAAACGTACAGATTGACCCCTTGAACACGCGTTTGTTGTCAAGGACTAAAAATAATGTGTTCGTGGATTTTCTTTTAGACCGAAAATAATGATTATTTTGCTATTGTATCGAGAATCATTCCGACATGTTCCCATAAAAAATAATGATTATTTTGCTATTGTATCGAGAATGATCCCGACATGTTCCCATAAAAAATAATGATTATTTTGCTATTGTATCGAGAATCATCCCGACATGTTCCCATAAAAAATAATGATTATTTTGCTATTGTATCGAGAATGGTCCCGATATGTTCCCATAAAAAATATTCCAGAGGATTAGTAGTAGTTCCGAAAAAATAAAAAAAAAGAGAAAATATTTAGGAATTTGAAGTCTTGATCACCTTCTTTCCAGCACACAAACGTCTTCTGCGGACGTGTCTCCCTCAAACTGGGGGTCGTGCCACCATGATGCTCAGATAAAAACTCACTAGGTGGCTCCTCAAAAATCTAGTAACATCAAAGTCACGCCTGCGCGTGTAAAGTTTATTTTGGCATTTATTGGTGTTGCCGTCTCACTGTCTTCATGCAAACATTGTTCGTGAAAGATCAACACGTATAAATTATAAATGATCATTATTTTGTCGTTTAAATATGCAAGCTATTTTTCCTCTGACTAAAAGAAGAAAATGAAGGGCTGATTTTTCATTACTATCCAAGTGTTCATAACTTAAAAATTAATGCAAAAATCGTGTCATTTATTTTCTTCTGTAATATTCCGAGCCGCGCAGATACCTCCTGAGCCAAAAACTAAATACCTTTACTGGGCCTACACTAGATTTATTGGAAGCCCTTCGCTATCTAAATGAGATTCCGCAGGGACTGAAGCCGGCAATCTATTTGATTAGGTAGCTGTTTGCCCTTTTAATTATACATACAATTGCATACAACAGTTGTGAATATGGGAATCACTGGAGGGAAGTTTTGCCCTGAAGAATCAATACTTTCATGCCAATATTATAAAGTAATAAGTAAAGCATTATCTATCTATCTATTATAAATGCGGAAAAACTCCTTTTCACTACTTAACGGCTGAATGTATCATATTTGGCAAGGAGATAGGATATCCCTGGGGAAGAACATATTATTATGCAACTTTTGTCTCTGAAAAACGCGTAGGAGGCCCTAGGCGAAAATTATTCTTATAAATTTGTGTATTAATAAATTAATAAATAATTTTTAGTTTTGAAAATATTATGATTGTAACTTAGTCTGTTTGTTGGTATTTTGCAAGGAGTACGTACCTACCCCGGGTGATAATGACAGGCTACTTATCATCCCGGAAATACGGGCATGCAAAGCAGGTAGTAATAAATATGACTATTGAGCCCTCGTAAAGTTAAATATGCAGTCGCCATTTGCAAAACCATTTCCTAAGAAAGATCTATTTCTGTTTTTCTTTAGAGAACCGCTTGTGTTCAGTTACGATCGCGTACGAATTTTCGTAGACTTGACTGTGCCATCAAAATCATGGACCAGCTTTTCGTGTTGGTTTTAGGTTAATCAGGTCTATACGTATTGTATATGACTCACTCAGAAGAAATTTGTTTTAAGCCCTGAGCGTCCCATACGGGAGGATACAGCATATTTTGTCGAGATGTGGGATGCGATGGGATCTAAACACACCATGTTTAGATTTTATATTGTGATATATCATCAACATCCCTGGGCCCTAATTCCACTAACTTATTCACTTCACCATAACAAGCTCCATAAAAGATCTTAAAGTAGATTCGGGTTTTCGTAGTAAACTCAAAGAATACCATATATCTAAATGTTACTACTGCGTCAATGAATTTTTAAATGATACCTCTAAGCTATTGCTATTTGGCTGCCTGAGTAAAGAATTGACGTAGTTACCGAGTTATTATTACAATAGTTTTGATTCTTGTAGCTATATTTTCCGACTACTATGTTTCTACGAGCTATAAATGGATCATATATCTACCTATTTTAACTTTAATTAAATTGCTGCGCCCTTACAGGGTACATGTATTTACCCCTAAGCTAATTACCACCTAAGCTAAAACAATGTTTAATGTATGTATATGTATGCAATAAATAAATCTGAATTGTCTCAGAATGACACATTTTAGCATTTTACCTTTGATGAATGAAACTAGAGATGGAGGAAAGCGCGTCAAGTGTCAAGGTTGCAAATAGCACCGCCCGCACAATCTAGAGTTTCTTTCATCTATGGACGATTCTACGATGATTATTCCATTGTCATAGTAAAGCGATTCATTAGCAGAATCCGGCCCCAGCTTTAGTAACTTTAACTGGCAGTTTCTTTGTCACCTTTTCACGCCGGAATGGTTTAACGGATCTTAGTCGAACTTGGCATGGAGATAGTTGGTATCCCGAATCCTCATTCCTCATTATGTCCTCACATATGCTACTTTTTATCTTAGAAAAACACGTGCTAAGCCGCGGGCAGATGCTGGTAACGGATAAAAGCAGAACGACTCGGGAACTAGCAAACTGCGCTGCGTTTTACGACTCACGCATATAGACCGACAGCCGCCCGACATTCCACGCTAACACTTTGTCATAGATTCATAGATTTTAAGATAGATTACTGCAATTTGTAACGCTAAGCTCCGACTTTTACAAGTTTAGAGTACATTACGAATTCCCTAAAAAAGTCCCTTGGTAAGTTCGTCGCATGAAATGTTGCTGCAAGTAAGGAAACTGAAAAGGTTCGTAGTTAACCCGCTCACATCCGTAGTTAGTTCTTCAAACTACGGTAGTGTTTAGTAGCTGATCCGACAGACGTCTTGTTTGAAAATCCAATTATGAATGAGAGCACTTTCCGTTTGTCAGAATTTTCTAGATTTCAGATAACGACGGTTCTAATTTTAGTTCCATAAAATATAAACATTGCTCAGACTTAACAAACATTTAAAATATTACAGATCTGTCAAACAAGCCCTTCTCAAGGGATGCGGTTTTAGCATTTCATTTATTTCTCTTATCGATGTAAATTAATGCCGGTTTTCCCCCAAACATTATAAGTATTTGCAAAAGCACTTTAGGGACTACGTATCTATAACGCGTTGCAACACCGGATCTTCCTGAGCCTTGCTAAACCAGTTAATAGGTCATGCTTCCTTTTTAGTCCCCGGACGTGCTAGTCGGCAAGGTCGCTCCAATAACGTAAATGACGTTTATTAGGTTTCTGTGCTAAGGGCGCTTGACATTGACAGCTGTCAGCTGTCACTTTGTGTCACGAATTGGCGTGTTGTGAGTTCTGAAGCAGTTGTATTAACTGCAGGAATTTGTATACAGGAGCTAATGGAGTTCAAGTCCTTTAAGACGGTGAAAATTGTTTGTTAAAGCTCTAATAGGGACTAGATCTTCATTTTTAAGTCGCACTTAATGACTTTGTCTACGCTTGTCTACGCGAGATATCATAGTAGCTGAGAATTCTCTCTAAAATTAGGAGCCATCTCGAGCGTTCAAGTGTTCAAGTAATTAAAATCGAGCTATGTGACAAGTCAAAAAGTTACCCAACCAGTTTGCTCGATTTTCATAGCTAATGGACTTTGTTGGCAATAAAATAGATAGATATCGATGCTTAACAGCCAAAGAAGGCTAACCGACATTTTACAAACTTTGCAGGAGAGGGTTTAAAGTTGAAAATATACGAAAAAAAAAATCATAAAAATTCTGTTTTAGCTTCCGAAAGCCTACAAATTTAACTATTTACCTTTTTATTGCCACTCTACTAAATGGCATTACATAAATCATCCTGTTTACACCCTTTACTGTAGCTTACCTCTAAATGGTCCTGATTTTACACACAGCCAGAACGTCTTATATGAAAAACTCGTACTCATTTACTTCCAGCCTAAATGATTTAACAGTTCTTTTCGTATTATTTAAGTCGAAGAAAAGCAGCACAGCTGAGTTTTTATAACATGAAGTGAGGGCAATTATGATATAACTGGCTATTGAAATTTGAAAGACAGACGAGAATATTATGGTATTATATTTTTTTTTGTAATCAACCAAACACTGTGTCAGACACTGTCACAGACTTTCAAATTACTCAAAAAGACTCGTAAGTTCATCTTAGAGAATAAAAGCTTTTTTATATTAAATCAGCAGTCTTTATTTAAATTTAAAATTACACAAATTCATATTTTCTCTGAATTATACTTTCCACAACATTTACACTACTATTAGTTTTTATATCTTAAAATATAAAAATCTTTGGAGATCAATGAAAGTCCTATCCTACTAATATTAAAATATTAGACAGGTACTTACGTACTTATATATTTTTAACAATATTTCACTACAAACTATTAGGAATACAAGTAATCGAAAACAGTCTTATCGAAATTATTCGCATCAAAATAAGTTATCAGTATTTAAAATAATAAATTACCTACGTATTGAAAATCTTACACATTATCAGAAAGAAGTGTCTTGTTGAAAATGCGCAAGATTTTTTTAGTTTACTGTATGAAGATAAAACCACTCATTAATTATCTTCGTCTTCGATATCGGGTTCGGGGAGAGTATCCTTGACAATATTAGCAGTTGTTATTAATTCTTCGTGCACGTAACTTTATTTTTGAAAAGCGCAATGCTTTTACAATGATGTCACATGCCCGTTGTTTTGAGCCATGGCGTCCTGAAGCAATAATAAGTTATTAATAATTTTAAGTAACAAAGATACTAACCATAGGTAAGTGTGAACCAAATACCCGTACCTACCAATACAGTATAAAAACTTTTTGGATGCCATTCTATGAACTATTAATCATTAATAATGTAAGTAAACAAACCTTTTAAATTGTAGTTCAAGTAGACTGCAAACTTTGCGCGCCAAAATGGTTCGCGTGCACGCGTGGCGCTTGTGCCGCGGTCGCCTACGCTCTAAATGTTCATTGTCGGTTCGTGAAACGGGTAAAAAAAACATTTAATTATGTGTTGTTTACGACGAAGAATCAGGCTAAGGACCTTAATTTATAAACTGCCTAAGCGCCTAAAAGTATTTCGTAGAGCCATGATACTTAGACCAAACGATGCGACGCAGAAAAAAAAGCTGAATCCAACCATTTATATAAATTGATTTCACAAAAAACGTCGCTTAGCCCTTTTTGTTCACAAACGTAGACAAAATAAAATAAACGTCAATAGTTTGACAAATTTCGCCGCTGAAAAAGCACCCTTATGCTGGTTTACATTTCTTTTTAAATCTTTTAGTCTTTTTCTAGCCAACTGGTGGCGCCCTTATATGTTTTTTTGGATAGTAGTAAAACGAAACGCCTATCAGAAATCTCGTGCAAACAACTCGAGTGAAAAAAATTTCCATTGCTCTAATAAAATACCAGACGAGTCCAGTTCGCGTCACGACATAAAAACGTACTCGTAACAAACAGCCGATAAAAAGGTAACTTCGTAAAAATAGATGTATTGTTGGACATCTGCTTGTTATACGGTCTTTGAGAGTCTTGACGTAAGAAACATGTGAAGCGTGTGTTATTTGGACGCATAAGTCATTTTACACGTGAAAATATTGTAAGAAAACTCGCTGCCTGCGTTGTACTGACTGAGCTGAAGTTGTACTCATTAAATCCTCAATCATGTGATGACTTAATGACATAGCGCATTATGTACATCCAGCACTGCTACCGCACAGCACATGAAATAAGCATTCAATTATGGCCTTAAAATCTTATGATACATTTTACAGTGACAAAATGGCTCACCCCAAGCTTAGAGTGGCCCGCGAGCTGTCTGTTATCTGATGCCTTCAATATAAAATGCAAAATGTATCTAAAGTATGTACATTTTTGTGCTGTGCGGACTGCCGCACAGTACAAAACCGCACCACCGAGTGCGGTCCAGATCTACGACGATCTTTAACGTCAACAACTTTTTATGCTAAACCATGTTCCTGGCACATGAAAAAATTTATAACGCAGGCCGTCTGTATAAAAATCAAAGAACTGGGAAAAAGTCTACACTTTTTAAATTAAATCCTAAAATCTGTTTTGTAGAATTTAACACTGTAATTGAGCACAAATGGAACCGGATTAAAGTAAAATTTTTAGATACCTTGTGATTTTGACCTTTTCCTTGATTATGTATAAAAACATTAAACATTTGACGACAATGGTAGGTAATTAAGCCTCGTCATTAATCTTGATATTGTCTTACAACAACTGAATACTCGAGCGGTTCAACAAATTAGTCGTCTTTTCTTCACAAATCTAACTTAACAGACTCAAGTATAAATAGTGGCTATCAGTCATTCACCCACATTCGGAAGCGGGCTATTCAGGTATTTTAAATACATTGCCACATAATGTCTTGTCTAATTCGGTTTATATTGTAAATAAAAATGGACGCGTGTTTTACACGATGCAGGGACAGCAGATAAAGTAACAAGCATTGAATATTTTTTTATCAACTTTGTAAACCTTCTAGCCGAGTACCTACCGGCCACGGGGGCCAGTCACAAAGAAGTCATGTGCGCAGAACGGGACATTATAATATGTCTGTGTACTGTGGCACTCACATTACCTCACTGTCATAATCCGATGGAACGGTAGACCAACGAGACCTGACCTATACTTATGCAATCCCACTATGGTCTACGTCATCCCAAACTGTTCGAGGAATCATGGTAATTTGTCTAAACTAGCGTGTATGATCCCATTAAATGAAACTCAAAGCTATACATTTTAATTTCTTATTAATGTGACTAATCTTTCTTCAAAATTAAACTTACTAAGAGTAAACTACGAGTACCTATACTTGCATAAAAAAATTACATAATGGATGAAAATGGCATAAATATCAATTTGTGTGAGGGTGGGCGGCGCAGAGGGTTCTGCGCGTAATAGATAGATAGATAGATAGATAATTCTTTATTCACACATAAACTTAAAAATAAAACAGTATGGTACAAAAGATAACAGAATTGGCGGCCTTATCGCTTAAAGCGATTTCTTCCAGGCAACCAAATTGTAATTGTTACTAAATATTTTTCATCCTAATATTTTGCTATGGATTTCCGCAAAGTGACGTCTAAATCTATTATTTACAATTACATAACGCAATTGCTTACGCCCTGAGATCTCCTTCTGTCACATCCGAGCCAGCAAGACACGAACATGGCTAGACTAGTGAAACTTTTGACACGTAACCTCAAAGATTAGATTATTTGGCTATTTGCTGACGGTACCCTATCACATCACACGAATATATGCGAAAGTTTGGCTGTATGGTTCGCTGAACGTTAGATACATCTTCACGCGAAAACTACTGAACGGATAGAGCTGAAATTTTGCATAGATGTAGGTCTAGACCGGGAATAACACAAAGGCTACTTTTTCTCCCATAAATCAGTTCCCATTTTAAAGAAATAACCTTAAAACTTTTCCATGGAACAATAATTACATCTGTATAGACTGGGAATAATGTATCTATAGGCTACTTGAAGCAACGCGTGCCAAGCCGCGGACAGAAACTAGTACCTCCATACATCACCGATTGCTTCACAATCGGCCCGCGTTTCCGGGTGGGGCGCGATTGCAAACACCACTATTTTCGGTTCAGCTCCGATATTCCTGATCAATCAGCGGTATGATTATTTCGGTTTGGTTTTCAAATACGACATTTTGGAAACGGTATTCTGGAGGTGAGTGAATAGTAAATACCTAATAGGTCATTTAATTTAGCTAAAGACCGGGCACTATGGCCCTCATAAGGGGAGGCCTATGTCCTGCTGTGGACTGATATGGGCTGTTGAAGATGATAATTTAGGCCGTGTGGTGCCGGCTTAGAAATTTCATTACGCAAACTATTCCCACGGGTGTCGTAAAAAACGACTAAAGGATCTTCACCGGGGGTTGGGCAGCCTCCTCCAAACTAGGGGGATTTTGCCATAATCACCACGCTTGGAGTACGAGTTAAAAATACACAGAAGGGAGCTGCTGGTCTTCTTCTGGTAGGTTCCCTTAGTCGGCTCTTACGACATCCAAGGGCCGAGTTAGAGGAGTCGATTCTTATAGATATTACTAGGTATTCTTACAAAAAGATCAAGAAATCGGCGAAAAATGCGGAAGCTGCAAACGCGCTGCAACCGAGCGTACGCGGCGTGCCACCATAATTAAAAACGTCGCGGAGCGCCGCCAATCGAGAGGAATCAAGTTCCAAGGGCTAATTTTCTAAGCCTAAAGAAATGAAAATATTGGTTACTGGTTTAGTCCGAAATCTTGGTGGAAATTAAACCTCTGCCCAAAAGATTTCATCAAGATTCATTAGAAGCAGGTCAGGGTGTCCATAAAGCTGGTTTATGCTCCGCGGTGTAAAAGCGAATTCATTCAATCAACCTACCTGCGCTGCGCCCTGAGCTTGCGATTCGTTAGAGTGACGTTTACTGGCTATTGACGATTTATTTATATCATTTACATTGAAAATTAGGCACGGAAAAAAACTGTATTTTGTGGGGAAATAGTTTTGGGCTTTGTCAGCTTCAGGCGCGAAAAGTCGTGGAAAAAGGGCTGTCATTTCAACATGTATTTGTTCTGTTCTCTGCTCTATACTCGTGCCATTATCAAGAAATAACGTTTGTAAACAACTCACAACATAAACATCTGAAATTCTCTTATTGTCGTAGAGTCAAAACCCGAAGTGCTATATTTCCTTTAAGAGGGCGATGCGTGCCATTTTGTGAAAAAGATAGGCATAGGATTTCGCGTTCATAGGAGCGGGAAGACCATACGTTTTTGCAACGGCGGCGTAAGCGCAAAACTCAAGTTTTTACTTATTTACAAGAAAACTACACAACACAACTTATGAAGAAATTGGTTCAAGGAACATTTTAAGGAAGGAAGTCATTTTAATAGACCGCAGGGTTTCTGGGATCTCGACCAAATGATGTGCGAAACAGTGTTTTTTCATGTTTTTTTTTTGTATGTTTTTCTCAATCGTTTTTTTGCATTCAAGGATCCAAAGATCAGTATTTCCTATCGTAATAGACAAAACTGTATCAATTAATAATTATAATTATAAAGAAAACTTAATCGTGAAAACTGATACAAAGCCCAAAAAAAAAGTCGAAACTAACTGAAAAGCTGAAGCCGATTCTCTGTTGATAGAGGTGAGAACGTGGACAAATGAAAACACCCATTTTGTACATATCCCAACCCCTAAAGCCTACGCCTCAGCGTGAAAGTGCGCAAATTTAAACGCTAGCCATAATGTATTACTTAGAGAGCAGACTAAATCTTAGCTGGCTAAATCTTTATGTCTGCATATAAAGCGCATTAGACATTCATTATAACTCTGCTGTCACAAAGCTGCGAGTCACCGAGGGTTCCCTGGTGACTCAGTTGGCAGCGCTCCACGTGGAACTGGTTCAAGTTTGCAGAGACTGCCACGCGTAAATCCGTGTGCAGTTGCGTTATTTGGGAATCTTTCATGGTCAGATATTGCCGAGAAGCTGCAAGAAAGCGAGCGCCGCTAGGACGGGTACAATGAAGGCTGCTAGAACTTAGGATTATAACTATAAACCGCGGGCGACACAGGGGCTCACAGGTATCTTAGAACGTTGGAACTTTACTAGATCATTTTATTTATATCGCACAGAAAACCACACAATTCCCAATCCAAGCAAAAAGGTCAAAATACGAGATCAAAAAAGATGTAAACGGCCATAATGTTTCCGAAGACCTTGCAGAATAAAGCGAAGTAGAAAGAGAACAGGGGAAAAACTCACCCTTCCAACAGTTAGGAGTAAATTGCTTAGGAAAGCGAGATGGTCCGATAGATAAGGTGTAGATTGTCCTTATTGTCTGTGCTCATTTTATTTCTCGAAAGAAACTCAAGTACATTTTTAAGAGAGAGAGGCTTCATCAAAAACTCTTTATTTCTTTTAGACCTTACAGGACTTGGATACGTCAAAAAATTTTAATTAAGTAAAACTATACCTATAGTGGGGTAAAGTGGCCACTATAATTATTGTTCACTTCAATCTTTTTAAGGTAAAGTAAAGAACTGAACAAATAACCTTTACCTTGTTAGGTTGTTAGTGTTCATATATAAATAATTTTAATATAAAGGATTTTAAATACATATAACCCTTGCAAGCTAGAGGCTAGAGCTATGCTCTAGCCTTCACCACTTCCCCTCTGTTATGCTAAAAACAATCGATCAATACCACCCCTCGTATCTGTCGGCTGACATGGATGTGAGCGGCTGACAATGTCACACATTTGCGCTAAATGGTTTGTTTGCATTTACATGCTAAAGTTATAAAGGTGTTTGAATACTTTTCTTACAAGAGAGCTTTTTATGAGGCATTTTGTAAATGGTTAGGTATTGATATATCTACGGCAAGTAAATTTAACGAAAATTCGGATATTCTCTACTTTTTTACTTTCAACGATCATTAATTATATCATTAATTATTGCAATCCCTTTCTTTACATAATGTGAAAAAATGACATTGAACTTTATAATCTGGAATTAAATGACATGTGTATTTTATCTTGATTTTTAAAATGATTTATTTAAGTATTTTGTCTTTTCAAATTGTACAATTTGTGACTTGCCTTGTATAACGACCTATGTTATAAATGGTAAATAATAAATGAAATGAAATGAAATAATTCATGACTCATTATTCATTAATGACACCAGAACTTGTGAACAAATTTTCATCAACATACCCAAGAGCAACCTCAGAAGACATTAAAAAAAATGTCGGTTTATCCGTATGGGAATACGATGTTACAGACCGACACAAACTTTTTGCTTTGATATTTTTTTTGAATATTGCCGACAATAACCATAATGATGACTTTAAAACAAGCTAAGTTGAAAATGATGCTGCTTTGGTTTAGGGGGGTGTATTACGATACTGCGAAAAACAGACTGCGCAAAATATCATCGCGTTTGCGACGCACGTTACCTCGAAAACCAAAGACTACGAAAGAACAGGAAGGCAATTCTCGCCAATTTATCGAGTGTTTTATTGGCGAGAATTTGCCCCCAGAGCTGCTATGTACTGGTATTGCGAATGATAAAAACCCCGAAATAACGGCTTGTTCAACAATTACTCCAAGTTTATTTTCCAATCGTAAAATAACCACAAAAAATAATAACATAATAACCACGAAGAAAAATACTATAAAAAATTAGTTTAATTTTACTCTAAGAGAATATAAAATTGTTCTCAAAGTTCTGGTTTCAAATAAATAAATAAGCCGTACATTCGTTCTCAAACAACTCCACGAATTTGTCATAAGAATATTATTGATTAATGTTATGTTGCATCCGTTCAAAACATCAAAGTACTTACTAATTAAAGATTCGGAAGAGGGTTATGGTTTTCCCTTAAAACCATGTATGCCATTCGATTCTTCCCTCTCTAAATTGCATAAAACAAATTGGAAACGAAACCCAAAACCAAACTCGGAAATTACCTTTGCACAAGCCCCATCCTCGAAGGACCCTTCCGAGGGTTGTCTAGACGGCCACACAGGCAACATATCAGTCACTATAGACTCCCCATTAGTACACAGGTATCATATCAGTTAGTATAGCCTCCCCATGCCCATGGGAACGCTTTGAGGGCGTGATGCTAAACAAAACAAATGGTTTGTTATTCGCTTTTACGCTCGTGATTCGCACGACATGCGACAGGTGGAAATTGCATCACAGAGGGTTTTTAATTTGTAGACTTTGTACCCGTTTGTAATGTAATGTGTAATAATTTGATTGTTTGAAAAAACTAGAAGTCAGCTTCAAATTAATACTTGATTTTACACAAAAAAAATGTTTTATTAATAAAATATATGTTTTATGGGAGCGTCTCGGGAACATCTTCTATCTCTTCTCGATCTATGTACATAATATCGTCTGTGTATATAATAGCAAAATAATCTTATAAATCCGTCCACAATTGTCGGAGAAATTGGCGCATGTATTATTTCTTCCAGGAATACTACAAGGTTTTAGTCCAATCCAATTAGTACTTTTGATGTGAAGAAGTATAATAAAACATCATTTATACACACTTTTCGAATTTTAGTGATATAGTGTTTATTTCTATCTCAAGAGTAATATTTCGGTAGAGCTTTTAAAGCACTTATTCCCTGTTTACGAGTCTATGCACATCGCTGCTCTGCTGCAAAGACAGCTTTATTGAAAACAAACTATCACACTAATTATAAATGCGAAAGCTTGTATGTTCAGATGTTTGAATGTTTGTTACCTCTTCACGGCAAAACTACTGAACAAACGGGCTTAAATTTTGCTGAAACTTACCTAAAATAAAATATAACCTAGAATAAAATATAGACTACTTTTTATCCCGGAAAGCGTGCGAAGTAGGCGGAAGCTAAGTGAGCAATAAAATAACAAAATAAACCACTACAACACAACCCACTGTGACGTTTCACCGCCTTTTCACAAACCTAATGAATTAGCAAACACAATCGATAACACACAAGCTTCCTAAGAATGCCAATCGAGTTCCGTTGGCTTCAGGCCAGGAGGATAATGTTCCGAGTATCCGGATATTTGCGAATATATGCGTTTCAACCTAGATCAATACGAGATCAATGTGGATAGATGTAGGAGTTTTATTTCTAGAGTTCTTATTTAACTGTCATTCAGCAGTTGTCTTGCTGCCACTCTACTTTCTATACTGCAGTGCAAAATGTACACTGGCTCAGTGGAAATTTAATATTTACATTGTTTTGCTTGCATAGACATTTATACAGATTAAATTCAAATTCAAACTCAAAGTGCTTTATTTCCTTTAGACCTTACAGGACTCTTGGACACGTCACAAAATTCAAATTAGGTACTTATGTAAAACTAGGAAATAAAGTGATCACTTTGATTTTTTGTTCACTTCAATCTTTTTAAGGTAAAGTAAAGAAGCGAAGAAGAAACCTTTACCTTGTTAGGTGGTTAGTTTTCGTGTTGGAGCAAAACTTGCCCCAATCTTTTTATCCTCTAGATAATCTGATATTTTGTACTAACCCTTTTTACAAAGGATATGTTTGACAATTTGTTTGAATTTGTTTTTTGATAATATTTTCACTCATTTGGTATTTTGTTATAGAAGCTTGTACATCGAAATTTGTGTTTTGTCGATTTGAGCTTATGATAGATTCATCATCTCAACCCGTTGCCACCCAATGCTGGGTGCTGTACCCAACAATCCAACAATAAATCACAAATTCCCAAACCGCAATCAAATACACATACATACATTTCATCTATTCCTGGTTTCCACCACAGAAAATTTATCGCCCTTACACTTCATCGTATTTTAAAGGCGCCTGATTTCCAGCCATTTGTTTAATCTTTAATGTCTCTGTCCAGTACAACCTTGACCAGTTGGCCGGTGGCCAGGGGGCGCTTCCGTACGATCGATCTGATATCCACTTGCATTACACGTGGCTGTGGTAAATGTGTTGCTGAACCGGGTGGTTTGAATGTGCATATATAAGCGGATTTCAGAGCGTTTTAAAATGGACAGCAAATCTGTCCATAAGTGCAAGAGATTGAGCTCTATTATCTTTGTAGACACTTCATCATCTGCAACCCGACTTTACCCACTTCTAGGCCTCCAAACTTTTGTGCCTTTGTAGAAACTTATTGGAAATAAAATTTCTCAAATATTTTCTAAAGAACTTATATTAGCTTTAAGAGTCCAATGCTTAATAATAGCTTTTCACGAAAGATTTCATGAAAGCAGTGCTAAAAATCACAAGAGCTATGCTGCGGAATATTATGTTAATTTCAAACTAATCTTTGTTGAGCGATATTTAACATAGCGTAACTACGTAGAAGGCACAAATTCCTACAAAACCACACCAAGCAGCTTTTCTTGGTATGGTTAAACGTTCTTGGGGGGTGGTGAGAACTGTCTGGTTTTCCCCAATTAAGTAATTTTTCTACCAAAAGTAACAACTACTTTTTCATCAAAAACTATGTATATGTATATACATATTGAGTGACCTGCTATCTACATATAGATTCCATCTACTCGTATGTACGAGTAGATTGCTGGCAGGTACACGGCGTGCATTTCGGAATTTCATCAAATTTAATAACCTACGTTTTGCCAGTCGCTAGCAGCTTTGATTTTATGAATTATCGTTTTTATTTATCACTCAAAGTGATCTTTCGAAACTAATTAAGAAACAAGACTCGTCAAATGACTTCTGTAATTAGAAACATAAAAGCACTGTGTATAAATCAATCGCACAGCTGGTAATTTGATTTTATTTATGTATTTTTCAAGGTTTTGTTTATTATAATGATATATCATTAGTAATATTGAAGTGAAGTAAATTAGATAGCATTTTATATCTGTACATTAAAATATGTACAGATATAAAATGCTATATAAATAGATGTAGGCGGCTCAGTACCGCTAATCGTGGCGTGTCGTTTAGGGGAGGCCTATATTCATCAGTGGACGTATACGGTCTGATAATGATGATGATGATTAAATTATTCGACTTTTCTAAATATCAGCTCAGCTACATTCTTGAGATGATTCTGATTATGTGAAGGAAATCGCAAAACTCCACTTAAGCTTTACCCCCGGTTTAGTATGCAGGCATCGTTTCATTTACCCTCAAAGCTGAGCCTAACGCTATCCCTTCTGTAGTGTCGCCTACTTAACTGTTTACTTTGCGTCTCGAGGTAAGTTCTTTTATTTTATTGTATTTGTACATATCGTCAACTGCTGATCATAGACCTAGCGATAATAGCGGTTCTGAGCCACTCTCCGCGACTTCTACAAAGCGTTGGTCCATCGAGTGGGAGGTCTTCCTGCACTCCCCCTTACTTCCTAGCGGTTGAAAACTTGTCTTAGAAAGTGAAATTTTACAAAAACTATTATACTAACCATACTTTTTGCGAACCTCTATAAACAAAATTGACGATATCCATACTTAAAAAGGCGAGTTATTAAACCATCATCAGCGGCAGTCCTTGCTGACCCTCAACTTGGAATATTTCTCTGTATGTTAGGATATTCCTCTGCCGCTAGTGTGGCCCACGGACCTTTTTCGGAATGTTTGAACCATAAATCACCAGTAAAAATATGTTAAACTTAAATCATCGCAAACTTTAGTGTAGTGAAATATGCGTTAAACTTTTCTTGCACCCCCGAAAAGAGGGAGATGGATGAGTTGATCGCACTGTACCAGGCTGAGCGGATTTTATTAAAATTTGACCAGAAGATAGATCGTATCTTGTGGTAGGACATACACTTTTTCTGGAAATCCCGAGAGCAGATGTTCGTGTATAAATATCAGATAGATAGATATAGTTTATTGTCAAACAGATTACATGTTTTTGGTTAGTAGTGTTTTAAATCCTATGTTAGGTTTATCTAGACACTATGTTTATCTATCACCAACAACACTTTCAACAGATTGGTTGCACTGCACCCTCGCCTCGCACGTACCTGGGGTCAGTACCCGGGGTGGAGGCAATCTGCCGTGACATCAAAGGGGTTATTGTGACGGCCGATGAGAAAAACGTGGCCGTGGCGTTTTGCATGCCGGGGGACGGTTGGCCGTTTGACTCCTAGACTAGAGGTTGGGACAATACTTGTATGGGTTATAGTTTCTTACATTAGTTAGTACCTGGTCTACGCGTAGTGAGATACAAAATAATGGCTTATTACAAAAATCTAATTATCTAGTTTAAAAGCCTTGGGATGGCTTCTGCTCTAAAAATGTTAACCAACAAGCTAGAGGTATCTTTATCACTTTTTTACTTACTAATAAGGATAGAAATAAATTGAATTATATAGAATATTTTTTCTTAGATTTTGTTTAAATGTCTTGTGTGCGGTCTCTTTTAGAATGCAGAGATACAGTTTTGTTTTGAAACATGACGGTAGCATTCCGTGTTCAATGCACTCCACCCTCCCCGGGGCTGACCGATACTCCATCACCTATTCATGCCTTGCAACGGACATATACTCGCTCAAAGTTATCGGGGTAGGTAGGTAAACATCGTACCCTCGTTGCACGTAGGCACGAGTTTAAGTATAGACTGCACTTTAGAAACCATGTCACTCAAAGGTTGAAGTGTCGGTCTACCGCGCATGGTCTGGTCTGCCATCACCAATAAGATTTTGATATTTTTGTATTTGTATTTATTGAAAACACTTACATCTATTCTTACAGGATTTGACCTAATACAATAGTGTAGTCCACATTATATTATATTAAGAGGCAAAATAATTAATTAATCATAACACAATAAGCAAAATAATTCAATAAAAATATCAATAATCAAAATAGCAACAATAGATACAAATAAAGATTAGATACAATAAATGTCAATAAGCAAAATAAAATTAATTGATACACATGTCTTCTAGCAAAATAATTCAAGTATAAGTCAAAAATAATTCAAGTAGGTATAGGTTAAAAATTATTTACCATAACACGAAATAAATAGTAAAGCCCTTGCGAACTCGCTCTGGATATGTTCTCTGTTCGTTTTTTGAGATTTTTGACGCTTTTTGAGAACTTCTGCGTTTAAATCAGATGATTCCTGTGTCGTACCGTACAATATTTGCAAATAATATGTCTTTGGTTTTGTAACTCCTTTGATTACAAAAAAAAAACTAGGTTTCCAGTACGGGATACTGATACCATCCGGTTCTGGTAACCATCATAGCCAGCTGCCAAAGTAAGCAAGTTCATTACCAGGGCCCACGCGTGGACTGAACTTGCGCCAAAGTAAACTTGCCGAAGTGTAAACCGATAGATCCTGTTTATAGAATAGATGATTGGAATTGATTTTAGATGCTTGTTATACGCCATAAGATTAATTTTTGATTTGTTAACAGTAGAATCATAATCTCAGAAAAGGGAAATAAATATACTACCTAGGGTATGACAATCGTAGGCTTGGGACAGTAGTGACTAAAAATAAATAAATAAAAAATTACAATCCTTAGCCGTTGACTGTGCCGTTGTTGTGACGCTTGGCATGTGTATTGATGATGACATAATCATCAATACACAGGAGATGCCATAGTCAACATTTTTAGATATCCTACCTACTAATATAAAGTCACCAGTAACCGAGAAGAGGTTTTTATCTGAATAGTGTCACACCAGACGCAAAGTCATTTTCAAGAAGTTAGCGTTGCAAGTAGCTTTTGTCCTTCCCCTAGATACAATTTATCTCCTGGCCAAATTTCATTAAGAACATCATTAGTCTTGATAATTTCTTTTTTTCACGGTAAAATTTAGTGTGAATCTGCTAGTAGCAGTTAATACTTCTTTTACTAGCTTTGCTCTACTATGTCTTACAAAGTAAGATTATTTTTTCGAGTTCAGACGGTAGTTTGACCACAATCTCAACTGAAGATAATTATGTTTCGATTTGCCACGATTGCCACGAAGGTTTAGAAGACACCTATTCACTCGGTCTTTAAGAGACTCATGTTGTAGTTGGACGGAAAAAACAATAACCACTTTCGTTAGTTCTTGTAACTAGATACTTATTTGTAGCCAACGAAGTTATAATGCTACTGAAATATGGTTCAGCCCAAATGTCAAAGAAAGGTCGCTGTTACTTTTAGATCGAGTCGGGGACATTTTTACCCCAGTTTGGAGTTTATCAGGCTGATATTAATAACGTTTTGTGGCAAGGCTTTTTCGTGCGATTGGGTTCGTTATAGCTATAGATTACTAGACGACAGAGAAAAGCAGAAAAGCAAATTTGTCGATGGGGGAAAAATAAGCATTTGAAACTCTTGTTCCCATCGCCAAATTTTTATTCTTATCGGGGGTACGTCACGTGCGAAATAAAAAAAAAAATATTTTCTATATCCTAGGATTTACAAGCAGTAAGGTAGTTTTGGACCGCAATGGCGCTCATTAGGGGAGGCATATGTCCAGCCGTGAACTAATATAGGCTAATGATGATGAAGGTGTTATAGGTTATTTGTTATGAACCCACGCCTATATATCGAGTCAATAATCGTTTTGGACACTATCGACGCGTAGGTAGCGCCGCGGGACTATCGTCACGTCTCGTAATCGTCTCTTCTATTTCAGCTGTGATAGCTTTTAGAAATCTCCATTGAAACAGAATGAAACCAATTTTCACATTCCCTCAGCATTTCCATAATGTAAGTACCCCTAGGGGTCTGGCAGCGCTTCCATAATCCCGTATGATTGATATCCAGGCTGCAACCTCCCTTTGCGACATGTATTTAGGAGCCATGTCATGTAGTGTTATGTAATATTCTTCTGCTCGGAAAGTGACTTATTCCTTTTCCAAACTTAAGCTAGAAAGTACGTCATTGCAGGCGTACTAGAATGCGGAACGAAAAACTCTTTGGAATTTTATTTCTCATGTGTTTGCCGGGAGAGAATAATGTATGGAAATCCCTTTCTAAAGTGTTATTTTTTTTAATTGTCTGAAGTTTCAGCCTTTACATATGGTTATTTTCATTATAGGTTAAACTACAACATTTTTTTACTCCGAGTCAGTCATATGATGTCGGCCTCTTCCTTTCCATTCGCGGGAATTTCTTGGAAATTTACATTAGAGTTAGGTAATCTTATTAATTCTACTGAATGGCGTCGAGCGATAGTGAAGATTTTATGAAACCGCCTGTAATAAACTGATCAAGCAGTGATTGAGAGCCTAATAACCCGAGAAATGCAGAAATAAAGACCACAAAACTTATTGTGAAGATTTCTTGTATTGGAAAAACGAGAAGAGTGCAACTTCCTTTTCGGAAAATGTTTTATTTTCTTCGTAGGCTTCGTAAGTATAAAGCACTATGTATCACTTAGGAAAAAGTGCGATTCCTACCTCGTGTGTTTTAAGGCTCGAGGCGCAGGCGAGGGCCCACTCTACACTAATGACACGAATGACATACTCGATAGGAATCAGTCACTTTCTCACCTCGGTGAACAATGTTCTCTATAATGTTTGAAATATTTTGTAGGGTTTTCGTATACTTACAAATTATTCGGACAAGTTGATAGTAGGCTATCTGATTATCATCATCATCATCAGTTAGTTCTATTGATGCCTGTCTATAAGTCGTGATTGAAAATGTCATGCTGTCCTGCTCAGATCATTCACCACCATCACATTTTTAACCACAATCTTTGTCTACATTACTTTATTAGCTTTAAGGTAGGTAAGGTTTTTGCTCAAAATTTTTATTGAAACGTATGGGGTTTAAAGGTAACTTAAATACAACGTTAAACTGAGACTCCAAATATGACCACATTGACCACATCAGATTGCTTCAATACTCACCTGTCATAATTTCTTTAGTCTTACCTTAAGATCTGTGAGTGAAACAACACCTATAAACTAAAGTTATTATTAACGGGATATTTATTATGATTCGTCGTGTGTCATGATCGTTCGATAATGCAACCGGTAGTGGTAGGTAATTATCGTAGAAATATAAAAAATATGAGGGTAGATCGGTATTTGTGCCATTAAAAACTCCTCGCAGTGTCTTCAGTTATTCCGTGATCATGGCGCATGCAACAGTGCCGATATATTGGAAAACTCAAAATAACACAGATCATGGTAAATATCCCGGTAATTATGACTTTGGTGTTAATAATGATGGCTTTAAAAGTTTCAACTTTCTAAAATCGTTAAAAAAAAATAACAAATCTTCCTTTACCGCGTTAAAGAAACCGTGTAAAACAGTGCTATAAAACCAGTGTTCAAAAATCATCAGCAGTTCATCCTTTGCCAACGACCGGAGTATAAAAGCATGGACGTGCTTCGCGCGACATGAGCGAGGAGTCGTGCGGCGTCAAACGCCGGCGCAGCATCAAGAGGCTGTTGCGCAGCCTCACCTCAGATAAACTGCAGGCGCCAGGTTTGTGCAAAACACCTGACAGACTGACAGGACGACATGAGCGAGGAGTCGTGCGGCGTCAAACGGCGGCACAGCATCAAGCGGCTGTTACGCAGTCTAACCGCAGACAAACTGCAGGCGCCAGGTTTATGCAACACACCTGACAGACTGACATGACGCTTTGACTCTGACATGACGCTTTGACTCTGACTCTGGTTTTTTATGCTACCAAGCAGGCTAACGGTAATGCGGTCTGCCTATTAGAAATCAGTTATCGCAGCCTATGGACGCCTGTAACATCAGAGTTTTTCTTTAGCTTCTCTTTTGACGTATACCTACACTGCACTGGCAGAGTTGTGGCAACACTGACACAGTGGCAAAAATAACTAAACTTATATTTGTACATTGCAGTGTAATATTCACCACACAATGTACAACATATCACGTTTTTTGTTCTTTACATAAAAGGTGCTTCAAACGTTTGCCACTGAAGCCCTGCCATTAGGCTATTGTAACTCTATAATTTTGACTCTCTTTTCTGTAGCCAACTCAAAGTCAAAGTCAAAAACTCTTTATTTCCATAAATACAATAAATGTACACTTAGAAAAGGTCAAATTCTTAATAATTAAACAGTGACACGGAAATAAAGTGATATTTTTGATTTCAGTCGCTTCGGTATGTTGACTAAAGTAAAGAAGCGACGAAGAAACCTTTAGCCTGTTAGTTGTTATTTTTCGAGTTGGAGCAAATCCCGTCCCAAGCTTTTTTATCCTCTAGATAATCTGATATTTTTTAGTAGGCCTTTTTACACAAGAAGGTTTTGACAATTTGTTTGAATTTATTTACTGATAATTTATGCAACTCACTAGGAGTTTTGTTGTAGAAGCGTATACATTGCCCTTTAAAAGATACATTGATTTTGTGTAGTCTAGTTGTGGGCACAGCGAGTTTATGTTTATTTCTTGTATTTAAATTATGTACATCGCTATTTTCAGGGAAGCGATTGATATTTCTATGAGTGTACAATAGGTTTTCATAAATATATTGACATGGTACTGTCATTATGTTTATTTCCTTGAATTTTTCACGTAGGCTTTCTCTGGGACCCATATTATAGATTGCACGAACAGCCCTCTTCTGCAGCACAAATACGGTGTTAATATCTGCAGCGTTCCCCCATAGCAGTATGCCATAAGACATAACACTATGGAAGTAGCTGAAATAAACTAGTCTAGAAGTATCAACGTCTGTAAGGTGACGGATTTTTTTGACTGCATACGCTGCAGAACTAAGTCTCTTCGATAGCTTGTCTATGTGTGGGCCCCATTGAAGTTTACTATCTAAGGTTATTCCTAAGAATATGATATATTAACAATTTCTAACGTTTCTCCTTTGACGGTTACATCAGCCTTAACTTGTTTTACATTAGGTAGAATAAATCTAATGCATTTCGTTTTGGTTTCATTAAGCAAAAGGTTATTGACATTAAACCAATGGACTATTTTTGAGATTGCATTATTCACATCGTCGAAATTAGTGCTTTGTCGTTTCATTTTAAAAATTAATGAAGTATCATCAGCAAACAATACGATCTCGTGGTTATCCTTTACAAGATGAGGCAGGTCGTTAATATAAACTAAAAATAGGAAAGGACCAAGGATAGAACCCTGTGGTACACCCATTGTAACTGCAGACCCCGAAGACCGTTTCCCATTAATGTCAACTCTTTGTATCCTATCACTCAAGTAAGATGTAAGAAGATCCAAAGAGGTGTCTCTTATTTCATAGCGATGTAGTTTCCTGATTAATGTTTCATGGTGTAAGCAATCGAATGCTTTTGACAAGTCGCAAAAAACACCTACAGCATCTTGCGACTTCTCCCAAGCATCAAAAATATGCGATACTAACTCAACACCGGCATCAGTAGTTGACCTACCGCGAGTAGGTAAACCCGAATTGCTTACTATGTAGCAGGTCATTGCCATTGAAATGTCTAAGCAATTGATGCAAAATAAGTTTTTCAAAAACTTTGCTGAATGTAGGCAGTACTGATATTGGTCTAAAGTTAGTGGGGTCAGACCTACTACCCGATTTAAACAATGGTATTATTTTACTACATTTCATTAGATCAGGAATTACGCCACAATCAATAGATTCATTGAATATAAAAGCTAGATCTGGTGCAATAGTATCAATTAATGGTTTAATAATTCCAACGGAAATGCCCCAGAGATCTGCATTTTTCTTTATATTTAAAAGTTTAAAGGCTTTTTTAATGTCAGTTTCATCGACATGGTTGAATTTAAGTTTATTTTCGCATTTAGGCACATTTTTTATAAGTAATGACTCAGCGATTACTTGAGAAGAGTTTAGACACTTTGTAGTAGAGATTGGAACGTCAGTAAAAAAGTTTTCAAATGCTTGGGCTACTTCAACGTCATTTTTAATAGAGCAATGATTAATCTTTAAATTGTAATCATTATCGTAGGTACTGACCTTTCCAGTCTCACTATTTATTATTTTCCACGTTGATTTTATTACATTTTCACTATTTCTAATTTTCGAGCTAATATAATTTGATTTTGCTATTTGACAAACTTTTCTAAACAATTTTGAGTAGTTTTTTACTTTACCTTTGAACTCCTGGCTAAAATTGTATTGTTTTTCACTATACAGTTCATACAACGTTTGTCTACTCTTATGTATACCTACTGTTGCCCACTCACTAAAGTTAAGTTCTTCTGAGACCATGATCGACTTGGATGTGAATATTGAATTGAACGCATTGGTGAATTTATTAAAAAAACTACAATACGACTCATTTGGGCTGTTATGTGAGTAATTAGGTGATGGTTTAGAATCCCAATCCAATTTCAACCGTTCAAATCGACTTGTGGTCACAGGTATGTATATAATTTTTTTGGTACAATTATTATTTTTTACTTGGATTTCTAATTTAATTAATTGACCTAAGTGGTCCGATTTTAAATTGCTTATTATTTTTTTACTAACATATTTTCCAGTTTGGCAAATAAATATATTATCTATACATTTTGCTGAGGTTTCAGTTATTCTAGTTGGTTCCATAAATATTGGCCTTAAATTATAAGAGTTAAATAAATTAGTTAATCTACTACTGAGGGAGTAAACTTCTAAAAGATCAATATTAAAGTCTCCACATACCATGAGATTTTTATTAGATTTTGATATTTTAAATAAGATATCATCCATAATTTTTTCAAATATTTCAAAAGAAGCTGATGGTGGGCTGTATACGCTTACTACAATACTTTGCTCCAGCTCCTAATAATACAGATAACTACTGTTGTATTACAACTAAATAATACAGATTCATCCATATATTAACAAGACATCGACAATTGTTTCCTACAGTGCTAAGGTGTTAAAGATAACTCTGCGCCGAACGGTCAGACAGTAATAGTTGTAAATATTTACGCAGTGCTCAGTAGTGGAAAGGAAACCCACGTGTTTGCAGCATTAATACACTTCCCATTGAGCGAAATGTTGGTTAGTGCAAATGTTGAGCCACAGGGCGGACAGGGATAGCTGGGTAAAGACAAACTCCTAGGAAGTTCACATATTGTACTTTTTTATGTTTTGACCACAATATATGTGATGCACAGCTGTTATGGTCTGCTGGTCCATCGTCGGGTCGTCTCTGTGGCCGATGATGCATCACGATCAAGAAAGTCACACACCCATTCACTTTTGTCCTTCGATGGTAGCTTTTTAATGTTTACATTGGCTTTTCAAATTGCTTTCAAAAAATAATAGAAGTTTCTGAGATAGATTAAAGAAGACTGAAATAAATTAATTTTATGTATTTTTAAACTTTGTAGGCCATACCACCTGTAACAAAAGACACGCAAATTGTACGTTTTTAAATTCCGCACCCTGAAAAGTTTTAAACTTTCATGTTTACCTTAAACCTGAGAAATATAAACCAGCTATCCTGCCCATCCTGTGATGGAATCCTACTCAACCGACGTAAACAGTGGTTAGAAGGGCATTCCGCTTGAAATAGTGCTGGTTCGATTATTGGGGATGCTAAATGCCAAGGCTGATCACAATCGACACGATTGATCATTTATCTAGTACCGATTGATAATTGATCTAGTAGTCTAGTAGGAGTACGTAACTGGACTTGGTTCTCTTGATTCCGATAATTTTCTGTTACATTTTCTATCATATTTTCCAGGGTCATTACGAAATCCTAAAAAAAATCATTGTTATGAAAAAAAATTCAACAAATATGAATGTAACAGTCGAGTCATCTGCAGTCTGTTGCAAACAATGCACGTGAGTTTTAGATTTTCTGTTCTGGTTTGTTTACAAACATTTCACATCGAATTTGGCTGAAGTAATTATAGAGATAAAACAGTTGCCAATATACGTTAAATTGACAAATATTGATATATTTAATATGTCATTGCCGAAGTTTCGCAGGGAAGTTATGTTATGCGTTGCCAAAACCTCGTAATAATTTATTGTTCTATAGTTTTTAATTAAGGTTGTTTGTTATTACGTACTATTGTTTTTTTCTTGCTCTGCTTATTTAGCTGTAATTGTGTTATATAATAGTGGAAATTCCTTTGGTTTATGTTAATCTTACGTTTCTAATTTTAAGTATTATGTACTGTATATTTCCCAAATAAAACAAAATAAAATAAAATAATTAAATAAATAATGTATCTTTCACAAAAACTGCCATAAGAGAAATGTGCAGATGAAGATGACGCATGTTGATTTTTTTCATATCTGAACAAAGTCATGCGACAAAAATGTATTATTATTATTTAAGTAAATTTCTGAGGATAAATGTGTAAGTTTCTGAATTTTTCTGCTAACATAATTTAAAGTTACCTACGAATGCGCAAATATTATGTTAAAGTTGACTCAAAATACCCAAAATGTTTATTGTTGTTGAGGCCGGCAGAAGTTTATTTGATTACCTTGCAGCCATATTCTATGATACTGCAAGTAGTTAGCAGGATCGATTCCAATCAGAGAGTGTCGCTCGGGCAGGTTTTAATTAAGACCTCGGCGGTGGCATACGTACCTGTCCTCACGTGGGCATCTAGCTACTGTCGGTACTCGAATGTAACTCGTCTATTTTCCACTTTACTCCCGCGGCTTCGCAGGCGTGGTTAAATGTTTTTTAGGCTATGACTAGTAGTTCCGGAGATTACCGCTTATTCTTCAAACAACAAAACAAAATGACTTCACCACCTTATAATTTTATAGATAGCTACTAGCTGACTAGAAAGACGTTGTCCTGACTAAAAATCTCAAAGTAAAAAAGCAGGATTTTTTAATTTTGGGCTTGCTTTTAAATATCTTCGAGCTGATGTGATAGCCAACCATAAACGATACCCCCGAAATATATGTATGTACCTTCAAGTGTAAAAAACAGGTGTATCAGATTCAAATAACTTGAGTAGCTCAGACAGATCAGAGACACCTACTCACCGCACACCGCTCTCGGCAGACAATACTGCAAGCTAAGATAATGCCCACAATGCCTCTCCTCTCACCCCAATGCGTCTCTTTGTATCGTCGAGAACACACATCCAGTCTGTTGTCTCCATTCTATAGAATACTGGAAGAACGTGTGACGTGAACTACATAGAAGATAGAAGGAAACCTCGTGTGGCCTAGATAGTGTCGAGATACGAATCCGCGAAACTGGACTCAAAACGAAAGAGAGATAAGAGCCTAATATAAGTACGTTTTGTAATAGAGTAATTACAAAACGTATTATAGAATTATATTTAAAAAAATCTATGAACAATATTCGGAATCTTATCCTATAAATTAAATTTTTCATTTAAAGCTGTAGTCTGTACATTAGTCTCATGTACAGAAAACTTATTGGAAAATACTTATGAGAAAAAGATAAAGTAGAATTGATAAATTGAATATCTTGTGAATTTAACGTCAATTACCTCTGGGTTCCCACTGTAAATAGATTATGTAAGAATTTTCCATGTGTAAAATGTACTGATTTGATTATTATTTGTTTCAGGTAAGTGGAAAGCTCAAACTAATAACTTCCTAGTAAGTAATGCAACAGAAAAATCGGATTAACGTCTCGGAATGAATTAAATATTACAACTGTAAGAATCTTATTATCAGCGCCATCTCTTTCAATCAGCCCGTACTATTTCTTCGCTATTCTGCTAAGTGTACACTTTAGTTCAGCTATTACTCACTAGATGGCGACTCAATCGTCGTACTTTGAACTCTGCTACTCGCCTCTAGATGGCTGTATTGAACAAAGGGCTGTTATATGGTTTTTTTAATATTCATATTTTCCTGTTTATTGTTGTAGTAAGATTTATTTTTAACCTTATTTATTATTAGTTGACGTCCAAGCTGTTAGGATGAGTGTTAAATTTATCCATCATCGTCTGAATCAATTTTAATAAGTTTTACCTAAATAATGAACACATATTATAGGACAAGTTAACATTATTGACATACACGAGATTCTTTACTTCATTTATACATAGCCTTTGATAAAATATCCCGTGAATTAGCCGAATTTCTACCTTAACACTGTGCCAGAATTTTTCTTGAGAAATTCTTTAACAATTTGTCTTTTTTTTAAAAGACACCTAATTAATGAAGCTATATTTCAATATTTATGGACCAGGACAAAAACAAACAAATTGAAAAGTTAACAACTTAGTACATCAATCAATAAATAAAAACATCTTATAAATATTTTAAATCTACGGTCAAGTATGCTATAAAAGATGATTTAAAAATTACATGTATATAAATAAGCTTTACTTAATGCAGTACAGTACATAGTTCAAGGAATAATAAAAAACCCAAGGTGAATGAGCAAGTTTTTAATATAAATTGGTTATTCAAACATTTTTTCAAGCTCTGTTTAGTTTTGGGTTTCGTAAATAATAATATATGGCTGTGTGGATAATTCACAATCTTTTCCTTCGTAAAAAGGAGGAGGTTCGGCTGTACTTATGTTCCTTTTATGTGCGTTCATCGATTATTCCGTCATTTATGGAATGATTTGGATGACTCCTGCATAGTTGTATAGAGGATGACCCCGAGTAGGTCTCATAAAAAATGTATTCCGGAGTTATGTTTAAAACTAAGGGATTCGAAGTTGATTTTTTTAGTTTTTCCAATATGTAATTAGTACTATTTTAAGAAGCTAAGGTACTTTATACCTATTATCAGATAACGATTGAGTTTAGAAGTATTAAAAAGCTATTAAATAAGCACGTACCTTACATTTTCCACATATTTTGCTTTATTTTTTTTATAACTAAGCATTAATGTCATAGTTTTGCACTGCATTTATAATGTTATCATATCAGTAAACCAAAGCAAGTTTTATTTTTACTCACCGCCACCATCTGCCGGCGAGGTTTGACCTCAACACGTGTGTTTTGCACTTCACAATGCTGCGAGTTGAGGGTTTTACACTTGGATTCACTTCTTCTAGTGAACAACTAATTTGACTCACGAGAAAATCGGTAACACTTTATTTCTTATTTAATAATAATTTATAGTTTAAAATTTGATTTGTCTAAGTTCTCATTTGCCTAAAAAATAAGGTTACTGACTTCTGATTGAATTATTTTAAAAATAATGTCAATCCATAAGAAAGAAAATGTATTTATTGGTTCACTATGAAGAACAGCTGCAACTATTACACAATATAAATGAGAACATTACTATATACGAGTATGTATATATATATATATATATAACTAACCTATTTATAAATATGAATGCAAACATTATACTCTACTAGGTACTTATTTATACTTGTTAGTTAGTTTGTTACATTTAAATAACTGATGGCTCAACAGATGTGATGGGAATATTGCAAGTAGATCCTGATGTATTTTATATTATTTTACGTATTTTAGGAAAACTTACAGCTATTATTGCACAATAAGGTCGCATGTTACATGCATGATTATGGTACTGAGGGCTAATTACAAGTTTCCACATGTTGGACATGGCTAATAAATGCAGACAAAGTCGTATTAAACATCGACTTCTAAGAAAGTCATAAAGCTGAACTTTTTGGGTTAGTTATAGGCTTCGGTGTTTATTTTTTAAAATTTACTGGAAGATGGTTTTGAAAGAAGTCCTTATCTCTTGTAACTTATCTTAATTAGCAGATCATACAAACTTTGTCCCGCGGCGGAAATTGAACCCACAACCATCTGCGCCTTAGGCGAACCTTTGTTCCCTATAGGACTAAAGCCGTGTCTGTTTCTAAATACTCAAGAAGCTATAGTTTAACAACACTCACGGAACCCAAAAACCAAAACAACACAGTTAACAGCTCGAATCATATCCAAAAACACAGACCTCGTATCTGCTTGAACATCTGCTAAACGCACCTGCTTCCTGGTACCACCTTCAGATGTAAAATGTGAATAGTGTCTCCAATCCAGCTTCTATTATGTGGTTTTAATTAGCGATCACCTAAAATTACCTGATAATTTACGAGAGTTTAAATTCCGTGGATGAGGGAGGACTCAGTCAAAATGCATGGGCTCATATCAAACGGCTTCCAATGTGCGCAAACATACTTACCTGCTAGATAAATTAGGTGTACATAATATAACAAAAATTATAACATAACCTAGTAAAACCCCGAGTTTATTGTACTTATGTAATTTTAAAACCCTGGCTTGCACAACAAAATATAGCCTGTCAATTTTGTCATTCAGTGGGTGGCTCGTTCATACTCTTTTAGCTGATTATTGGCTGCTGCAACCTAAATACAAGTAGAATAATTTGATTATTTTGAAAAAACTAAAAACCGATTTTGAATCCCTTAATTTTACATTTTTTAAGTTTTACGGGATGAATACTAATCCCATATAATTTTTGGAAAGGACCACTGCGGTATAATTCTCTATACAGTAACGAAATAATGTTTAAAATCGGTCATTAATTAACGGAGAAATCGACGAACATACACAAAAAAACATACATACAGCCGAACATGAATCTCCTCATTTTTTCGAAGTCGGTTAAATTAATTGCCAATGGTGCGGCGGAAATATTATGACCGATCTATCCTTTGAATGACACAAATTAACGGGCACAGTTCTATGAAGTCAATTCATAATTAGGCGTCCATAAAACAGATCATTATTATTAAAATTGTTATCTGGTCTTCATGTCCAGATGATAATCTTATGTATTTATGACATAAAAACAAGAGGAAGGTGTTGAGTATGCGACTCACTCATCGGTGAACGAACTACCTTAAATCTCACGCCTTACTATGCAAGTTACAATTGATTGCCAGCAGAGTAAAGTTCGGTGCATGGAATGAACGGACTTGTTTTAGGCAGGGACAAAAAAAATATCATAGAGGTAGAAGAAAAAGTAGAAGGAAGACGAGAACGGGGAAGACCAAGAATTAGCTATATGAGTCAGATCAAGGAGAACGTTGCTGTCATGTCGTGTAAAGAAGTCAAAGACATTGCATTGGAGAGAGAAAAGTGGAGGAAATTGCATCATTACACCGACAAGAGCTAGGCTCGTTAATTTATAATAATAGAACAATTTAGTGGTGTGTTTGCGAATGTATATTGGCATGGCAAGGAGAGAGTATTAGATTGCTACGGCGAATACTTTGATCGATGGCTAATTAATATTGATAGACAGTCTATATAAATAAATAATAATTAGACTGTAGTTCTAATTTATTTATATATAGCTTTTAGGGAAATTATCAGCACACTATACTTAAATGGGTATCACAATATAAATCTCCAGGTCATTTACAGGTATCCACTGATGGTATATTGTTGTAATTAAATACCTATGCAAATAATATCTTAATCTCTAGCCAGGTAGTCACGCGATAGTATCAGTCAAGTTAAAGAAAAGCAGCTTTAATTTCCCTACAAACAGACCAGAAACAAAATTTACGGAAAATATTGTTCCTAAAAATTACTGAAAAATTGGCAGTCCTGGTTGTGAGGGGCTTAAGAAATCTGTCTTTTCATATCGAACCAATCAATCATCCAGTTTTGGCTCTAATGTTGATGACGTACTAATCCTGGGGCTCTTCCAACTCATTACCGGCTAACCTACATTACATAGCTACTTGATATGATATCAACAAAACGCTGTTTTAAACAATAACAACTGTTCTATCCTTCGATTTAAAGACCGTGGGTTTGATTCCCGGTTTATAACCCCCGACGTAAAAAACACCCACGCATTCACGGGGCTATTATGAGTTCAGTTGTTTGTCTGTGTGTCTGTCAGTGGTATCATAGCTCTCAAACTCAAACGGAGCAACGCATTATGGTACCTATGTGTTCAAAAGTGAATTCATCGAGACTGTTCCTCATTCCACATGCAAATTACCATAATATTTTTGTTATAAGCTTATTTCATCAAAAGCTGTGCAGTAGTTATATACTTATATATTGTTGTTATGTTTGCTCATAGTAAAATCGTCTGGAGTTTTCTCTTCTATAAATTCTAATTGTCCTTCGAATTAAACCTCTGTATCCCGGTGTTGAATACTATTAGTTTTAAAACAATAGTAACGACATTTCCCAAATATCGCTATAGTTCCACCTTATTCCGGGACACTGACTAATTGTCGGTCAAGCAGTATATTTTTAGCCGACTTCGCGTTGGCTTGCGTTGCTTTTACGATCAAGATCAATCATATGGGCTAAGAAAACAGCGAGTTAAGAGCTGTAATCGGGCTGTTTTGTTGTTTCGGACGAAAACATTTGCAACTGATTTTATTCTAGAGTCGCCTAGTAAGATAGCTAGATTTTAGTTTCTAAATGGGTCACCTGAGGGTAGCTTGTGTTATAAACTCCGCATATACCTACTTATTATTATTTACATCTAATGTAAATAATAATAACTACTTTTTTATGACATGGTAAAGACTGAAAGACCTGTTTCCAACAAAGCGTAGAGCTTATAAAAGTAATCTCGAATCCCATATCGTGCGTGATGTACCACGTAAGTTACTTTGAGGTATTTGATGCTTTGCTATTGGCTGTTTTTAACCGACTTCGAAAAAAGAGGAGGTTCTATGTTCGGCTGTATATATGTTTTTTTATGTATGTTCGTCGATTGCTCCGTCATTTATGGACCGATTTAGATTATTCTTTTGAAGTTGTATAGAAGATGATCCCGAGGTGGTCCCATATAATTTTTATTTCCGAGTATTTATCCCGCAAAACTTAAATAAAACAGTTTAAAACAAAGGGATTCGAAGTAGGTTTTTTTTTTTTTCAATACAATCTAATTATAATATGATAGAATGCATCTCCTTTTGCTTTCTAAGCTGTTTATTAAGACTAGTTAGGTTTTAAAAACTATTTTTATCATATCTTTATCAAGTTACCTTCGGAGGTCAGGACTCATACATTATCTGCAGCTCAGCTCATAAGTATCTTTCATTTCAAAGTTATTTCTGGGAAACACTCATAAAACAATGTTTTTTATTTTTATACGATAACCTTACTTATTGGGTATTTTTGACACGAATAATTAGTTGAATAAGTACATACGAGTAGTTACTTCTTTCTCTTATCTTGTTTCTTAGCGCGACTAATAACATTTTAAAGGAGTATGAGTGCATAAAGTATGATCTTAAATAAAGTTTACAGAAACCTAAACAAATTATGCAAAAATTGTTGTTCATGTTTCTAATAGGATTATTATTGTGAAATGTTTTGTAATAACCTATTATTTTAACTCATAATGTATGATTAAAAATTGTCTACGTTCTCTCTATCTACATATATATTATCATTTTAGTTAGGAATAATTTACGATAGGGTATCATAGGTCTCCTTTCGCTTATGCCAGCCTCCTCTGTCTTGTAATTATCGCACCAAACCAAGTACTAGGTACGCCCTGTGACTTTGACGATCTTGCAACAGCAAGGCCTCGGTTTTTACTTCCCATAATCGTATGTACCTACATACATTAATCATAAAATATATCAACACTAGGATTTAACAAAGAAAAAAGCCAACTGTAACGCGGATTTAAAGTAGCAAAAACGTCGAGGAGTGAGCGATGATGACCCGAAGGTGCTTAAACTTTAATAAAACTCTAATTTGTTAAAGTAAACACCAAATTCTAACAAAAAGCCCGAATGAGCTCAGCACTTAGATCATGCGAATAGACTGGACACCGAGTGACATAAGCAATGTATGATGTAAATTGTAAACAAACTAGCGCGTCTGGCTTCTGTCGATCTCAAGGTGATATCTGTAAAGCGAGGTATTGGTCAAGTGGCCGGGCTAATGTTTGGCAGATTATAATAGTCCTAAATCTGTTTTGAATTTCATGGTAATACTAAATTTTCTTCCGACAATAAGTACCTACCTCCCCGGGATGACATATATCTCCTTGCCAAATGTCATTACGATACATATTGACGTGAAAAGGTTACAAGCAGACAGACAAAAAGACAGAATGTTACTCACGTATTTGCTGTTGAGCTTAAGATTTTGTGCAAATTCGTCATTCGGCAACATGTAAACCATAGAACTGTTAAACAAACAATGAAAAACAATGGCAGCTGAAATAGCGAAGGCCATTTATAAATACTAGTCCTGTTGCGGCAATAACCCATTTATTAATCGCGTGTGGCACAATTTGTGGCATAAATAAGCATCCATCGTGTGCTCGCTTGTTGTTCATAATTGCATTCAAAATCTCTTGAGTAATCGCGACATCTCTGAGGATTTTTAAGAAGCAATGTGTAGTTTTAATTTAACTGTTTAACAACAAGCTTGTGGTCAGTTTTTAGTATACATTGCTAGAAACTTTTCCATGTACGACATGCTGATTGAGGAAGTAATAGTGGACACAAAACAGTCCCTTGACTGACCTTCTTATTGTTGTTAGAAATAGTCGTATTGTTTACGTACTATTGTGTTTCTGTACATTTTTTCTTATTGAAACAAAACAGATGGAAAATTTATTTCAAGTCTATCTTAAATACACGGGAATTGTAAAAGGAAATCTAGGAAAAATATAGATGTAGACCGAATCAAAAGCTTCACTCGTTACCAGAAAATACAAACCTTTCTCGAAATCCCAATTAAAACACATTTCAAACGAAATCGTTTGCGAAATTCCGTTCTCGCATTCTTAACTTTATTGCAAGTGAATAGAGATGTTTGTGGACTGGATGTGAGGATGATGTCATGTTCACTGGGAGGGTCTAGGTCGATGCGATAATGTTCAGTGTCTAGAATACTAAATCACATATAATTTGTATAAATTAAGCAACTAATTCTGAGTAACGTGCTCTTGAGCTGCTTTTATGTTCACTCCATTTTTACACATTACTACTACACACATACTATACACACTACATTTTGTGACAAAGATAGAAATATTGGCATGACCATGACAAAACAGGAAAGAAGATGGATGTACTTACAGTATTGATAATGCTTTTGGCACCTTTATGATAACAAGTTAATCTTGAATTAAAAGTATCTATTAAGTCAAAGTCAAAAACTCTTTATTTCCATAAATACAATAAATATACACTTAGAAAAGGTCAAATTCTTAATAATTAAACACTGACACGGAAATAAAGTGATATTTTTGATTTCAGTCGCTTCGGTATGTTGACTAAAGTAAAGAAGCGACGATTGATGTGATTAGGTTTTCTCCTATGATTGGCGTCGATATTGAATCCTCCGCAGCTATATTTTACTGTAGGCAATTAATAATTTATTTACGATTAATTATTCTCAATATGGTGAAATTTATATGCCATCATCAAATTTAGAGTGGCATCCGGGTTTGTGTCATCCATGTTTTATACTTTTCTAAACTCTTTTGTTCCGGCCATCTCTTCTCAAAACGGTGATTGTTAATTATAATTGTTAAGTTTATCATCTATTGTGTTATCTACATGTTTGTAAACCAATGTGTGTTCATTAAAATCATCGAGTATGTCATCTTTCACTAGTTTTATCACCAAACTTTTTTTGGCTATTGTTTACTTAAATGGTAGATGAAATTGAAAACATAGTGAACCCTGTAGATATAAGTAAAGAGTAAACATGAGCATTTACTAAGAAAAATACTACTAACAGATACAATTTTTTACAAAATGTACAAAATACACAGTGCAGACTGATGAAAACAACCAAGAGTAGAGCTCAACTGCTGGTCGATTAGGAGATGTATTCGTCAGTGGATCACTAATGCTATTTTCGACGCTTAAAGGCTGCATTTTCATAACGAATAAAAACAAATGAAAATAAACCAAAAAAAGCAGGAGTGGAAATAGTGGGAGGGGATACACTCACGAATATATCTTCTAATTATAATTGACCTGGTGATCCAAATGAATACCATTCTGAAGTGTCCCGAATACACTGGCTACATTGCCCCGCGCTGTACGGCAAGTCGGCAAAACTGATGCACCAGATAAGAACTAAGAAAGAAACCAAGGTTTACTTAAGTATTCTTTTGTAATATTGCTTGGACACTTTAGTAAAATCCACGGTGGATGTAATACGTTTAGAAATGCCTTCACCACGTCCGTAATGTAATATCAACAAACAAACACATGTTTTAAAGAACCACAATCCAATAGTTTTACTGGATGACGGAATCATTCATTACACATGGTGACATACCATCAGCGTATGCTATTTACGAGAACGTCATTGTCTACTATGTATTGAACTTTGTTATTGTTCATGTAAATTATATTAGTCTTTATCGAATACGTAGTACATCTTCTAATACAGAAAATTATAAATTCTATCATATCTATTCTGGATGTTTTCTATGTATAATAAAAAAATATCCTATTAAGTATATCAGTAATGGGTACAAGACCCGTAACATAAGCTCTGCTTAGCTTGGCGCTAGATGATGGTGTGTGGATTGTGTGCAGCATTATTGTTTATTCTTGTATTTTTATTCTAGAATCTATCATAGGAACTCGGATCAGAACTGTTTGCACATCATTTGCTCCGCGACAAGAATCTAACCATCAAACCCGCAAGTTAAACTTGACTTGAGATTAAACTTGAGATTCTCGTACTGCGCCATGGAGGTGATCGAAAACTTCCATTAGATTTATTAGTAGAGTATGTTGTTGTATACCTATAAAAACTAAGAAAACTTATATTGTGGAAACAATAAACTATTTTACACCGGAAGTGAACCCCTCAAACAATGCGCACAGCTGTTTTCAAAATAAAAAAACGTTAAAATTCCCGAAACCTGTCGGAAGAGCTCAAGGAAAGTGATGTAACTCACAAATTAAAAATAATAGTTCGGGATGATCAAAACAAGGTATCCTTAATGATGATGATGAAAAAAAAGAAAAAAAAAACTAACTAACAGGCTAAAGGTTTCTTCGTCGCTTCTTTACTTTACTGAAGCGACTGAAATCAAAAATATCACATTATTTCCGTGTCAGTGTTTAATTATTAAGAATTTGACCTTTTCTAAGTGTACAATTTTTGTATTTATGGAAATTAAAGAGTTTTTGACTTTTAACTTAGCTCCGTTTCAATGGAAAAGCTATTTAGTAACACTAGTTACAGGGAATTCTTTTATTTACGTAATCCAAATCGGTGAGCCGGTGTAAGATTCCCTCAATTTTTATAGAATATGTTGTCTATTACGGAATTAACTAGTAAATACATATTTTATTCGAGCTTTATTACGGAATTAGCTAGTAAATACATATTTTAAAAATAGATGATGTTTAGAAAAGATAAATTTGAAATTTTGCGTCATAAACGTGGTTTTTACATAAGTATCCATTCACAGAAGCGTGCAAACACTCCGGCGCTAACATAACCAAACTACAAACATACGAATCCGCATCAAAGGTAAACATTCTCAGTATTCAGTTTTCATCTTAATCGAACTTTTCATGTATTTCTCAATCGGAGGAAGTTTGTGTCGACATGTCGAGCCTTCTCGGAACGCGTGGGAAATACAAAGCATTTGACATTGACTTTGACATTTGTTGGCATTTTATACGCGTAGTCTTAGTCATTTAAAACGATATTAACTTAAATGAATAAACAAATGGGTGTGCAGTTAATTATTTTCGAATCTATTTATAAGTATGCGTTACTAATTTCTTTATACGATTTACCAATTTGTTTATTATTATTGTTCTAAATGTGGCGTCAATAAGCAAACCATTTCTTTTCAGAGATGTATGACGTCAATATTCTGCAATCTTACTCTTAAATTACACGCTACAATATTTGATAAACGAAGCTAGCCTCTAATTAATGATTTATTGAATAATTCTTGCTAAAGTTTATAACAATCTATATATATCTAAATGAAAACGTATTGTTCCATGGCTTGAGGAATTTGGCTACAGACGTAGGTGCCTTTTCGCCATATGTTGACCCTGGCAGTCAACCGGCTGACTCACAAGCCTTACCATAACCCACAACCAGTATCCCCCTTTGTTCCCACCACATATTAGTTCAACTTAAATTGTGATAAACTGAACTTGTACCGTTTTATTCCCGAGCAGCGAAAAGGCTCGCGGGTCCTCTCTCTCGCTTTAATTAAAGGAATGTTTTACTTCTGTTTCACTTCAACGATCATTCAATTGTAAGTGCACAGGTGCACGCTACCGCTGTCTCGCTTACTCGCATTGTTTATGCTGTTTCTTTCGCGGGTCAGTCGCCGGGGCATTGCCGCGCTCGTCTGACGCGTGTTCGGATTTTGAATAAGTTTTTAGAAAGCGGATGAAGTGTTGTTTTTTTTTAATTTTCCAATGGCAATGACATTGTGCTTTATTGTGCCTGTGATGTGAAGTGACGTTTTTGGCATAATGTGGTGTTTGGGATGCGCTTTTGTTTGGATGCACCGGTTGGTGCGATAGCGGTACGACCTTTATGGGCTTTATGGAGCCTTTATACGTTTTTTTGCGTTTATATGGATTGTCGCCCTCCGTCTTTTGTATTAACCGTACACATAAACATCTCTTGACTCTATCTATGTAAAATAAATGTGGAAATTGGCATTGTAACGTTCAAAACATACCAATGTCACAGGCTATAAGGACACATATGGCATACAAACAAAAGACTGGGAAATTTAGGTTTTCCTGTATACACTTCTTTAAAATTTCAATTATCGAAAACTATTCGAAATATAGAGTAGGTATTACATTTTATGGGAAAACCAAGGAGTGCGATAGACTAATTCATTTAAGTTATTTGTGTTGTAATATTAGTTTAGAGTTAACATACTCGTGATAATATCATACCTACGAATATCCTGTCAGATATTTAACGAAATTAAATTTCGAGTCATACACCAAATAGCTCAACCTGATAAATACTATAAAATAGCTAGGCTTTCTCAAAATCTAATTAATACATTCAGTCCTGTTTCTATAAGTCTCACTCTTGGTCCTGAAAGCCTAGTAGTATACCCAGTGTACCTACCTCCCGGATTTTTGCTTATTACAAGGAAAATGTTATTTTATGCCTTAAACGAGGCAAGTTATATGTGAACTGACGTAAGATTCCTCGTAAACATAATATGACCACAATTCAACGATATCATAGGCACTTGCACACCGCCATATGCATATACTGTGCGTACTATTGTAGTGCTTCTAACTTGTAGTTATATATAAACATATGTATTGTATGGCTAGTTGTTTGATCGTTGACGTTACAATGATAAACAATGCCAAGGTTATCAAAAAACTTGATTGCAAATACAAAAGTTCGCAAGTAAACCATAAATGGAATTTGTCTTAATGCTTTTGGAAGCTACTTACTACTTTAGTCAGAAGTATTCTTATGTCATCTTTTTGGTTAAAGTAGCTTTTTGACACGCTATATTGTAATTCCTATGGGCTAAATTTTGATCATCCTTTTGCCCTTGATATAAAAAACTAAACTGTTCGGATAGTTATTTCTTTTCTCTCTGCTATTGTTCTACGTGTAACGCTCTACATTTTTACGCGCAAAATAGGTATTTATTTTGACGTCCACTTGTCAATATGACTTTGACAGATGGATCGAACAGTAACAAGGAAGCGTGCCCAATTGGCAACGGTTTCCTAATTTCTGTAAAGTGCTCAATTGGTTCCATGCTGGGTGTAATGGCTCTAGGACTTAGTCCAGGTTAACTTTCAATTATAGTAGGTCCCTGTACTTACCTATGTACCTATGTAGTGACAAGGGCCTTAACAAATTTAATACATAATGCTGGATATTTCATACATCATCATCAGTATCAATGAGGCACGAAGTAAGCAGAGCTTTTAAAACTAGAGTACCTGATAAAGGAAAACTAAAAAATAATACAACAAAAGATTTTTATTTAATTAACACGTAATGTTTGTCTCAATAAGTATTTATGAAGTTTTAAAATATTGCTCATCCAGTCCTTTACAGGAAAATCAATATTGTCTAAATTGACCTTGATGTTGAGGAAGTATCAGTCAAGATTCAAACATTTGTACTCTTCACAGCATCCATATGAATAATACATATATAAATAATGCTGGACAATCCACACATCATCATCTAGCCCCAAGCTAAGCAGAGTTTGTGTTATGGGTACTAGATCACCGATATACTTAATACAATATACTACATAAAAAATATTTTATTAATTTACATAGAAAATACTCAGAACACCCGGAACAAATATTTGCAGATTGTACAAACATGTCCCAAGGCGAGAATCGAACCCGCAACATCCTTCGTCCGCCGCGTCACATCGGTCGTCAATAATCGCAATCGTATAATAAATAAATAATGCTCAACAATCAACACAACATCTTCTAGCCTCAAAGTAAGCAGAGATTGTGTTATGGGTAACTGATATACTTAATGTATTACATACATATAAGTTTTCGTTTCCACGTATAAACTAACTAATAACCCAAATCAGATGACAGGAGCATATAAAACTACTCGTAATGCTATGGGAATTAAAACGTAGTCAACGCGATTCAATGCATCATCTTATAATATGTAACTTATTAAAAAACTGACATCTAAAACAAAAATAAGTATGAGATCACCTCAATAACCAGCATGACTTGACCTCCAAGCTTTGTTGCGATCAAACAAACGTCAACAGAACATGATTCGGTGAGGGGCCGCGCGGACTGGACGCAGAGTTGTTAGAACTGCCGCTGTGGTTTGTTTTTGGTGCGTCATTTGTACCGTTCCATTTACATCTTTAACTTTGAACGAATGCAGTTTCTGATTCAGTGGAAATCTGTTATTTCAATAGCATGTTCAGTGACAGATAGATGAAGCTTAGTGGAAATGTATTTCAAACCAGACTTAGCCGGCTTCGACCAAAATCTAGCAGATAATTGAAAAATAACCAAAAGGATTGTCTAAATAGCGTTTTATGTATGACTATCACGTTAGTAATCGAGATTCGATTGGTTTTTTGTATACTATTTGCCTTTCGCTTTAGTGAAAAATGTATGGTTTGATGTTTTTTTTCTAGCATTAACCAAAAATTTTAGAAGGAACTCCAAGTTGAAATTATTATCGAAAAATTTTAAACTTGTTAGGCTACACACCGAGCTACCAACCTACACCTACTCGTTCAAAACATTGTAGTTTTAGATGTTCATAATGTTTATATAGTACAACTTCCAGTTATATTTATTACCCCGGATAAGGCGTTAGAGTACATTAGTTCTTTATATTATCAGTCCAATTTAAAAGGTTCTTCTGGTTTCACGGTTTTTAATGTGAAGATATGTAGAGTAGAATGTACTTGTTATTTTTGAAATGCATTAGCCGTTAGAGTAAACTCTAGGTTTGTTAGTGCTGTTAATATTTTATCTTCTACCCTAATTCTAATTTATTTATTATTTCTTTATGAAAAAAAAAGGTTTACCAATCATATAGGTACATATCAATAATTTAAAACAAACTTAAAATTAGGTTCTGTTGTACAGAACATGTTTACCTGTTTGTAACGTGCTTATCAAAGCATGTTACTAACAGGTAAACACGACATTTGTAGAAGTGACCTTCACAAATCTAATATATACATATTTTATAAACGCTATTTTTTGAATAATATAACAGAAATAAACTATCTGACAATAAACTATACGAATTATAAGTATTGTTATTAACAATATATTTAATCAGACGGGTCCTCTAGCTAGAGGATGTCGGTAAATGGTTCAGCAGCCTTCCAGCAGCTTACCTACTTTTAAATTTTGGAGCACTATCATTGAAAATGTCTTTGTCTATCTTTGTGTTCATGAAGTTGTATTGGTTACACAATCTCACAGTCGGAGCCTGCAGGCCAGTATTAGTATTATGTATGACAGAAAGGAGTGCTTAGAAATCGATGTGGATGACTATATATAATAATATATATATCATCATGTTTGTACGATCTGAAAATATCGGAAATATTTGCAGATCGTAAAGCAGATATGGTCTGGGTAATTTCTATGTATAATAAAAATATCTATTTATGTAATGTTTTGTATTATGTATATCAGTCATTTAGTACCCATAACGCAAGCTCTGCTTAGCTTAGGGCTAGATGATGCTGTGTGGATTGTCCAGTATTATTCATTTATTTATTATCACCAATGACAGTGATGAGGCTCTATGCGAAATGTTCGATTTCTTGATTGGCTAGAAAGAACTAAACACAATGCTACAACAACAACAAGCTTTTGCATTTAAAAAATAGTTGGTACAAAAAAACGGGTTTTCAAAATATTTAGTAAAACACGCTTGTTGAATAATCCTTAGATCTAATTTACTACTATACTATAACTTTAAACAGGAGAAATCCCTTCAATGTGAAAATAAAATCAAATAAATAATAATAATTTAATGTAAGTAATATAAATTTATATAGAGGTACATATTGAGAACCGAGTTCATTGAGTAACAAGCATCAGTCTACACCTCTACAATAGAACAATGCTAGACTCTCATACCTGTTGACAATGTGGGGAGACAGCCAAACTATCCATTCACCCCATCATCATCAGTCGGTGTAGATTCCGGCCGTGTGTCATGGGATGAGGTCACTCCCGCAACGCGAGGTATAGGGCTGTCAACTGACAAACATAATTATCGCAAACATCGTTTGCTGCTTGTTGAGAAGGGAAAAAGGCCAATGGGACACTACAGGCTTATAATAATATTGCTGTATTTAAAATCAAGCTTTTTTAGATCATACCTAAATGAATACTGTCCAGAGAGAGTGGGTCAATAGAAGCTAGTGAAATAGGTTATAGTTATAATACTGAACATTGTATCATGTCTAATCCCAAAGTAAGCAAGCTTGTAAATGTAGAAAACATCCAGATGCAGAATACATAAGTATTTGCCGTTCATACAAAACATTTTCAACTGAAAGAATAGAACTCGCAACGCTTTGCGTCTCTGGTGCCACAAAAGTAGTATTTAATATTGCCTGCCAAACTTAATTAGTTATTCGTGTTTAATATTCACCTTGAAAGCTCAACGACACTTTGCTGAAGCGAAACCGACGACATGCATAATGCACACGGACTTGTCAGACATGCAAGCTGCTCGTTTTTATATTAGTAGAATTGTATCCTTAGTTTTTGCTAGTCCGTGGGAACTGTCAAGCTTAGAAGTGATAATGCTTCGAGATCACACACTAAACAAGTACATTATACATTAATATACTCGTAAGATATTCAAAATAGTTATTATCTCTAAGAATAACACAAAATATTATTTTTATTGTAAAATTGTACATACAAATTAGCCCTCTGTGTGCAAAGGTTTCCTCCATCTCTTCCAGACCTCGTAATCGTGAGCCAGCTCCGTCCAATCATCCAGAAATGTATCCCGCTGCCTTCCCCTTCTAAACCTGCCGCACTCACTTCTTTCACCTTCATCGTATCAGCCCGTTGACACTCACTGTTAAGTAGGATCATACCATACCTTTTACACGCCATTCCTTCGAGTCTTCTGCGAACTATCCAGTGTTTCTCAGTTGTACTTTTGATGTCGTCGAATCATCTTGTAAGTGTTTAACTACTCAGTCATTGAAAACAGCCTGTTGGGTACAGCAAGCCTCTCAATCGCGCCATTCTGTCCGTTCCTGGGTACCTTGTGGCCCTTCTTGACTAGCTTTAAAAATATTGTGACAGCCCTATTTTTGCTCGTGCCAATTCGTCGCGCGCGCAGGCTATGGGAGCGTATTCATTCGTATATTTAGTTTATTGGCCTTTCTGGGCGCACAGCACTGTTCGTCATGCGCTGCTCAGAAATAGGTTAATTGTTCAGCTCATATTTGTGTAATCTAGTTTAGTTGTACTTAATATACGTCATGGGAAACGAGGCGTGCTAATAGTTTTCTAGTTTAAGAAAACCTGATAAGTCATAGGTTCATCATAGATTATGGGTTATGGGGGAACGAGGCGTAACCGTTTTTTTTTTGGGAAGCTTTTTCATAGTATGGTGTATTTTTGTTCCGGTTCTGCAAAATTTGCGTTCTTACTGTTCTTTTAATTCTGGTCTGATTCGAAGTAATTCTTGATTATCATCCTTTCCCCTGTTTTGTCCTGAATCTGTAAGCTTTGGTTTGTATTTATAATTATTCAGAACACCACAAAGCGTAGTGAATGTCCCGATGCAAATACTTTTAGCATGTAGAAAGGTTCCAATGGGTTGATTATTGTGTGCTTGCTCAGGTGTGGGTGGAAGACAGCGGATGGTTCTGGAAAATTTAGATGTCAGTGCTGAACTACATATGTATGTGTGCAAAACGAAGAAGAATTATTTATCTACAGGTTGCCACGTAACAGGTGTACTAAGCCGAAAAGGGCTTAGTACAAATGTTACTTGTTTGTGATTCAGGATCACCTTGTGTATTTCTTTTTATACTTATCGTTAATAATTTCGAGAAAATAAAGTTTTTTTTTCCTATTCGTTTTATTTTACACGCACTCTTACATTATTTAACATTATAAAATATTTCACAAATGTGTTTTGCTTGTTTTTTCAGCAACACTGGTGTTTTATCATGAAATTATTACATAAAATAATAAAAATCGTTTAAGATTTCAAAACAATAAAAATAATTTAAGAATACACGTAAAACACTAATAGAAATAAAGAAAAATCTATTAAAAAAAAATTAAAATATATTCGGAATTAAAAAAAATCCAAGAACAAAAGTTGATTTCCTCGGGGTCCCGAATCACCCCCTTTCGGCTTAGTACACATGTTTCGTGGCACCCTGTATATCCAGTGATTTTCTAAATCACCATAGCTAACTCTGCGTAGCGCCGCCGTTTCCACAAAGCACTTGCACTTATATGTAGTACATATAGCTACCGAGAAAGTTCAGTCTATTGTTTGTTTGTGTGGGATAACTGAAAACGTAGCTAAGCTATGTCATAGTTTTACGAACCTTCAGACATCTATTTTGTTGTTTTATCTGCTGAAAATGATTTTGTCTTTATTTTACTAGGTCAATTACAAATCCCACGGTAATTTTGTCGTGTATCTTCCCTTTTCCAGGGTTCGATTATTATTGTTGCAAAAAATTTGACCTACAATTCAAGAAGAGCTTAGAAATACATTTTTAGATAGATATTTAAGTATTATATCCGGAGTATCCAGAGTCATCTGGTAACCATCTGGTAACCACGATCAGTGACGCTTGATGACACTGCATGAAATGTCCAGCAATTCATTTGAAAAACACTCGTAGCCCGTACGTAGAGTCGTAAACTAGTTTCCCCCAAAATCTTTTAACCCTCAAACGTCACCAATTTCTAAATCAGTCCCTAATTCCCAGTTAAAATAATCAGCAGCGTCCCACTGTAAGCGGATACGCATCCTGCCGGTCTGTTCCTCGTTGACACCTATTACCACTGTTTGTGGTTCTCTTTGATCACGTGACGTTTTTCTACCACGTCCAGAAATAGATGTGGCACTGACTTATCGGTGACTAATGAGTTAATCTTGTCTGATTACTGTAATTGTATTGATCTTTCTGTCATTGTAACCACTGAGACCTAATTCTCAATAGTCGAAGAATATATCGTATTCTTCGACGTATCTCTAAATCATACTAGAGAAGGCCTCTATGCAGCCCCTAATTTAATTTTGTACGTACTTTAATTTTGTAAAACTGACATAACCAAGGGTTCCATTATGTGTTCCTATGACAAAATAAATTAACTGAACTGACATTGAATTGCTTCGACATTTATCACAGGGCGACCGTGTTGTACCCGAGACCACTCTTTGGGGAACAACTGATTATTCGAGGTCTTCTATATTTATCGAATTTGATATTTGAGAATACGGTTATTGTAAGTAACCATTTAGAATCATTTATTCAGTTGATTGTTGATGTTATATTACTCCATACATTGTCAGTTTTTGGCTAGGGTATTTGTCAATAGGTAGATTGCCAGAACTGCCTCCATGTACTAGATTTCGTAAACAGCATGTTTCGAAACCCTCCCACCACCGTGTCCTATCGCAGGACTATCGATATGATCTGCCTCCGTTTTAGTCCTGTGTACCTGCCAAGGTTGGAACGTGACTCTATGTGGAATCCGAAGACGATTCTATGAATAGTCACATTGTAGACCTCGTTACCTGTGTTTTGAAATGGATTTAAGTACGTAAATTAGTAGCCAAGTTGTTCGCGATATTGATTTGATGGATCTATCTATGGCTTCTGTTAGATTGGCTAGATTTTGGAATTTGGCTACAATTGAAGTGTCGAATTTTTCGGCGGATGTTAATTAAATACTACAATGTACCTAACAAGCCATCTCCGACCAAGACCAAGAGTCCTGTCAGGTCTAAAGGAAGTCTAAAACTTTGTATTTTGAGTTTTTGATCTAGAATAAATTGTGCCCGTATGTCTTTTAAAATGCTGCACATTATCTCACCGTCACCTAGCCCCAGAGTAAGCAGAGATTGTGGGTAACTGCTTACTCCGGTAGCTTGTGGTCAATTTTGGACCTGTAAGTTGTTCTTTTCCATACAATAAAAAGCCGTCAATTAGTAGCATAAACAAAGTTATCAGTGCACCATTAGCTATTTTCGCCAAGTCGTATATAAGACAAACCCCTGCTCCTACCATCGAACAAGGTCGCACATCTGTTTCGTATCTGACGATAACACCGCGCACCGCTCAGGGAATTGCGGAAGATTTCACGTTTACTTCGAGTAGTTTTGAGATAGGTGCTATTTTGGTTTTTACTTTTAAAATTGTTTTAGTATTGATTGTAAGTATTGTGCTGGTGTGTTAAGCATACGTGACGTGATTTGACGTGATTTTACTCGTCCCGGACGGAATGAGAGCAGTTTACATAAAAAAGAATAGCCCCGTCTCGTGCACGCTCCCGGCGCGTATATTTAATGTACTTTTGTAAGTAAGGTTGTTCAAAAATTGACCCGATCCGTTCGGAACGAGTAAAATCACGTGACGTACGCAAAGACCTGGTGTCAAAATACATATGTACTTTTGCATTTTGTACTTGGTCTACCGCATATAACCGTAGCTTCTAGTTTCCATCTCCTCGAAGGATTAAACTATCCATCGTGGGTACCCAGTAGGTACACACACAGAAAAAAACGTAGTCTGTCGCACTCAAACATAAATTTCGCTCGTAATAAAAAAATATAGTGTTCCGAAGATTAAGTTAAAAAACAAAATTATACACTGTAAATACTAGATTAACCTGTGCTGTCCCACTGGTAAGCAACCTTAAAACTATCTTCAACTAATATTATAAAGTTTGTATGTTTGTTACTTCTTGAGCGTGATCAAACGGCTGCACGGAAATGTATGAAATATGATATCAGGATAGCTTATAATTATCCTGGTTTAAAACTTATGCTACTTTTGATCCTGGTAAAGTGCAGTGTTCCCGTGGGATCATCAAATAACTAAAATATGTTTGTTACTTAATAACGGGGCCCCCGGCGCGCAGCTAGGTATTGTCAATAAACTTAAAAAAAAAAACAATAATAACATAACAATAATGACTATTACAGATGATTCAGTCAACGACAACGACAAATAGCTAGAGGTTTTTCCTTCGGCAAAGACGTCATTGCTTTGCCACTGCGATATGTTTCTCAGAGTTCCGTATAAATAGAATGGAACCTTTTAAACAGGACGTAAACATCTCGAGTACTGAACACAAAAACGTTCCCACAAGGAGAACCGAAACAATGATACGTTTCTGATCTTGTTTATATTTTTTGTACATCATCTCACGAGCTAGAAGCTAGTTGAATCTGTTCGTAGGTACAACTGTACTAGTTTTATTAAAGCCCATCTACAACCTGTATAGGTCCACTGCTGGACGCAGGCCTCCCCCTGATAAGCGCCTTATTGGCTTTTATCATAATATGAGGTAATGCCTATAATCCCCAAGCTGGGCATGAGGGTTGCGGATCGCAGTTCGGAAGTAGAATTGTTCTTTAATGGTATGTTTATTTTATGTAATGATTTCTTAAATGTTAAATAATGTGAAGCCTAGGTATTCTATTGCATTGGGCACCTACGCCTGTAAAAATAGAGTAATTCGGTACATTTGATGAATAAATAAATAAAGCAATATTTGTATATTTAGAAAGGCAAATTAGTAAGATGTATAATACCTACTTCAATAGCAGAAGGTAATCTCCGAACCAATGGTGCGATTTAGAATTTCTGCTGCGTTTTATCCAGAGTCTGGTAGTACCACGTTGAGCCAAGCGACTTGCACAAAAGGTTGGGTAAGGTTGTTTTGACCATGGTTACGAATAAAGCTATATTCTATAAAAACAAATAGTCACTAAATTTTCAGGTCAGTTAGGGTCCGAAATTACAAAAAAAAAACACGTTCACATTCATCCAGTCTTGCCTGCCGTGCGGAGAATCTATTTAGGTATACGGGGTGGCTCAGACAGAATGCGGTGTCTCTGACCCCACTCCCCCACCCCGTCTGGTAGGGAGGCGCCTGGACTTCCGGCTTTTAGCTGCATGTCCGGCTTTGGATAAGGACCTGAACTTTATAGTTGTAGTGATGCTTTATTATTCTAATACATATTATCTATTTTTTTTTCAATACTTGAAAAATAATGGTGAACGTATTTTCTTCTTGCCTACGAGTATGGGTTTATATGAAACTCTACTTTAATAACTCATAAATAGTCGTATACTTGATCCCTACACTGTTGTTGCGGCCGCATCTATCGTTCCCGTATAGGCCTTAAAAGTCGTTAGTGGTTTTATAAAAAAAAAAACACTAAATTGATCTCGTTAGCGAAACCGCGCAAAATAAAACTTAAATTTGTTAGACCTTGAACAGACTTAAGTTTCTGTAGGAAAATGAATGAAATACGACGTCTTGTCTAAAAACTAGACTAAAAGCGGGACTTTAATGATTAAACGCATAAAGCGTAGATTATTTCAAAAAAATATGCAAAATTGTGATTTAAGTTTAATCACAGTTTTGCATATTTTTTCATATGATAGTATTTTCCACTGCCAACCCTACCCAAGGGATGAAACGAAGTAAACTCGCTACTCCTCCATGGTCTGTAATTACATTTCTCTTTGAGCTGCACTCCGCAAAACGTTTTCAGAAGTAAAACAGCGGGAGTGAACGTAATTTGTAAATTCACTATTTTAAAAGTTGTTTGAATTTGTAAAGCTGTTTTTCGCTTTTTGCGAGTTTATCAGAGAGTTGATAGTGTTGCTAGACATATAAGCTACTTTACGCATAATAAATTTAAAAACGACATTAAATTATGGATTTGCTGATGACTTCGCTTATGCGAAATAATACTAATAATAAGTTATCAAATTAACGTCCATCCCTTGGCGCAGTGTAGAGTATCCAAATATTATAAAAAATCCCAATATTTACACCAAAATCCACTAAAATCCAAGCTTTTGGATTTTAGTGGATCCGATGAATGGCTACGTAAATACTATTAATGCAGTCTTACTTATTCTTTTAACCGACTTCGAAAAAAGGAGGATGTACTATGTCCGGCTGTATATATGTACATATGGTTTTTGATAAGTATGTTCGTCGATTTCTCCGTCAATTACGAACCGATTTTGAAAATTATTTCGCTATTATATAGATGGAGAATGATCCCGAGGTGGTCCCATAAAAATGATGAGGGATTAGTTTTTATCCCGCAAAACTTAAAAGCAGTGTAAAACTACGGGTTTGGTTTTTAGTCAACCTTATTAAGTACCTACTTAATTAAAGAACTACATCATTTGATTGAAATCTTCAGGTGGGACTCGCCCTCCAAGTAGTGTTCGTTTGTTCCACCCTGTACGGTGCGGTGTACACTTGTGCAGGCATTACCTATACCTGCACCAAAAATTGTTGCAAATTCCTTTGCTCGATAAGTACATACTAAAACTATTTCTATATAATTTAGTTAATTAGACGTAAATATTAAACCATTTTTCTATTATATTCCCAATATTATTCTAAAATAAAATATTGTGTGGCCGGTTGGTGATAGGTGCGATCTAACGTCTTCCGTCAATTTTTCAAAGTAGACCTCCAGGCACTTAGGTATAACCGGATACTAGGAAAGGTCGCTACCTACAATTATCTACATAATAAAATTATGTAAAACAACAGGTTCATTGAGATGTATGATAGATAAGCTAAGGCGCCGTCGAAGGTCGCAGGGCGTCTATCGTGCGGAAACAGCGCCTTCCGGTCGCTGCGAAATACTATCGGGCAGTGTGGGCGGGACTCGCAATGATAAATCAATTCAAGTTAGACTCGCTTTTTAAACTGATGAAATGTCAATAAAGTACGGTGTTATTATTAATTTTCGTTTTACAAAGATACGTGTACTCATGCGTATAAAGACGTAAACTATCCACCACCACATCACATGAGACTTACTTGACAACATGCCTCAGATCGACGGACAGAGCGCGTTCTTAGAGTCTTGCAAGATAGAGCTCTGTTATCATCATCATCTCAGCCGGACTTCGACTGCAGGATACCGATAGACCTCCCGCAAAGATCTTCACAACGACCGGTCCTGCGCTGCCCGCATCCAGCAGTTTCCCGCGACCACCAGACCAGCTGTTCGTTTACGCTAAAATCTCCCATTCCTATTGAATGGGCTCCATCCAGCCAGAAAATTGTACGTTGTATTTGTACCATGTGATGGAAACCGAAATCGTTTATACCCAGTCTCCCCGGAAGGCGATCCATTAAATGGGATATTTTACCGTAATCGCACAGCAGATCATGGTAAAAAATCTCAATGCGATAGCCAGGGAATGCCGCAAAATCACCGCGTTTGTCTGCGTTGCAGCTTGGTTACCCAGGTTGTCCATAAACCACGGCAACCTTCCTCAATCTAACTTACAATCAATCATCAATAAGCTAGCATTGACCTGTCCGATAAATATGAATATACATTCGCACAAAGAATAACGTGTCTGTTTAACATTAAACATTGCATTGTGAATGATAATGACTATTTATGGAGTAGGTATAGGAAATTGATAGAATGTACCATCGAAGGTTTTCTGCTTCGTTACAATTCCAATACCGTACATAAAATTAATGTTATTGTGACTTACATACATGATTGCCGGTATTTGGAAAGTTTAAATTTTACTTAATACTTATTATACAATACTCAATACAAAAAACTGAACTTGTCAAATAGATATCACGTTGAAATGGTGCTATGTTGCCAGGTTCTTTTTTTTATTTATTTATTTGTGTATTTTTTTTTGTTTATGACTTGACTTGGCTGTCTGTCTGATCTGTATCGGGTAAAGACGAAATAACTGATTTAAAGACTTTTTAATTTGGTGAAAAATTATCGACCAAACCTACATTTTATACAAAACATTTTCCAAAATCCCGACCACATCAAATATTCAAAAGTAGGTTAAAAGTATACAGCACTCGTCATGCACGTGTCACAGAAACACAAGAGTATTTAAACCTAGTAACTAAGTAATATAATGTAATTACAAAAACTTATCACGAAACAATGCAGCGGCTATAATCCATTATCTATCGCTTCACGCTTTTTGCATGACTCATCCACTGACAATAAACTCATACAATTCAATTTCAACAATTATCTGATCTACAACTTAATTATGATCAGCTGTTTATCTAATTAAGCTTGCTATTACATTTCTAAATCCTTGCTGCAATCTTCTCCGTACATAATAACTATAATAAGTGTTGTTCAGGGCATGCTTTGACCTAGCAAGATCAAAAGCTAACTAATGTTGTTGTTCAAAGTCACAGCTGGGCGAAGGTGTATCTCGAAGCCTTCTAATTTATCACGATCATGAGCTATCTGCCATCAATTTCTTGGGAGTTCGTCTCCCGCAAGTTTTTTTATGAATAGGTACTGATATCTTCAGTCATTATCACTTTTGTAACGCATACAGACAGATAAACTCTCAGGTGAAGGTTACAGTATGTACGAGTACATAATGCAGAATCCCAATGCAGGTCAGAGCGCAACAATTCCAACTCGTCAACTCGAAAGTTCAACACTTTATAATAATAATAATTTATTCAAAATAAAATCGCTAACGAATTTATTCTGAACTGCACTTACCGGCGACAATCCATATTTATAAATATCCGCGTCTGCCAAAAACGTCACTTTATTTGATAACGATTCAGAAATTGTGCCAAAAAGCGGAAGGAGTGCATCCAATGTAAACAAAGTGAAATAAACCGACAACGTAGGATTGCAATGAAAATAGAACCAATGAAAGTGATAACAGATTAACAGTGAACGCTTCTAATAAGCTAGGTGATAATAAAGTGAAAGTGAGTTATCGTGATAACTTTGAAAATAACAGCTACTGTGCTAGTGTAAAAAGTGTTATGGTCCAGATGATGTGGTTTAAGAGAGATCCGAAACCTGTTTCGGAAAAAGCAGCGGAGAAGGAGAATGGAGTGGTCAGTAAACTGAGGAAGAAGAAGCCGAGTCTCCTCAAACCTACGAGAGAGTCGAGCGAGAGAGAGACGTCGACAGAGAGTGAAAAGGAGAGGAGACGGTATTCGGATATACTTGATATGAAAGTGTCTCTTGGTATGTATTGTTTTATGTCTGTTTTTGGTTGAGATTCCTTGCCGTTTTCGTAAGTATTTGTGCTTGAGTTAATGAAGAAGCTTTAATTGAAGATATATTCGTCACACAAAGTAGCAATTGGGATATAAGATAAGGGAAAATTTTGCGATTTATTTTTAACACAATTAAGTTTTTCATAAACAAATATTTAAAAAATTTAATTAACACCTTAAATATCCCTGCATTTATATATTCAGTAAACTAAATAAAGAAACCGTAAACAAACAAAACTGCTGCAACTAAATAATATCAAAATGTAAACAATATTTTTTTAAGTACACCCCCATAAATTAATACGGAAGTAGTGTAAAATATTTGGGCCAAGGGCCCACCCCAGTTCATTAGTGAATGCGAGTTGCATGTTTAGAACCTCCGTGGAGGATTTATATTTTAGGGGCAGTTTATTTATTGAAGGGAGGGCTAAGCTATTTAAAAATACTTATTTTTAAAATGATTGAGTCATAATGATTTTATTTTTGTACGGTTTTACCTCATATTTTGAAATGTGTTCGATTATCAACGGGACGCAAGGCCAGGACAAAGAAGAACAAGAGTCAAAATGTTTATAAAACTAGTCCCAACAAGAGGTTAAATAATAAAATTCGAGGCCAGAAAGGTGGCTATTGAACATTTATAATAGCCTAATTCGATCGAATTTATACCCATTCAAAGCCTACATAATCTCTCTATGAGAGAGGTTACCACCAAGGTTGTATTCAAATTAGGTTTTTGAACGTGCAAAAAATAACCGCTTCCGTTGGAACCGTTAAATGATGTCATAACGTTATCATAAAATAACCGTTAATAACTAATTACAATATTTTTTTGTGCATAAAGTACTTACAAGATGATTTCCTTTTAAGTGTTGGTAGTCAAAATAACTGTATTAAATTGTTTTATCAATCTTTCGAGAGGAAAAGTGTTAACACATTCTTTGCAAGTTCATGTCCGTTAAAACACGTGTTGATTATTAACAAAGCCTGTTTTAAAATGGCGATGACGATGACTCATACTTTAAATTGAGGGGGTCTTTCAATGTTTAAATCATGCTTTAGAAAGACCAAACTTTGGTATTCACAAATCAAAGATATTAAAACTACACTTCGTATTGATAATAGTTTGGGTCTGATAAACAAACTTTTCATAAGAATGTTCCTAGTTTCATAATATTTAAGTAACGGTTTCAAAATGTCATTTAAAGCGCTGCAAAAGTTATCTTCTGGTAATAAGTTAGAACGAGATTAACTTCGGATAGCTTAGATAACATTGTTTATCGTAGCCAGAATGAAATATTATGGGAACCTAAAAGCTTCCCGAGTGCATTCTTGAATGATATGACACCTTTAAAAATAACACATTATATGTGTATAAAACCAGTGATCGGAAATTCGGGGGCTATTTACCTAAAGTTGGCGATAAATAATGGAGCGGTTAAAACCACCTCTCGGTAATTCCGAGAAATTCCGGGGAATTCTAGAATTCTCTTGAATGTTGATGTTTTTCGCTGGAATCGTATTTATACACGAAATATAAGACACTTATAGCATAATGCGTTTTTCACTAAAGTCGATATTTCCGGAGAAAAAAAAGAAAGGTTTTTTTTACATTGATGATTTTTCCGAAATTCTTTTTCTAGGTGAAATATAAAATACTTTTATTCTTTCGCAACTATCATTTAATTCGATATTTCTTAAACAAAACAAAACAAAAGTTATTTTGTTCCGAATTTTCATAATATTAGCAAGGGTTGGTTTTTAAGTCCAAGATTTGTGAAGTACTCGTTGACATTTAACTCTTTGAATAACAATAAATAATCATTATTTTTTCCATATTTTAAATTATTAATCTATTTCTCTTGACATTTAAAACCCATTCATACATATGTTGAAAAGGACCTTTCAACGTCTACGTAAGTGGTGCAAAAGTGTAAAAATTAGCGTCACTTACTTTCGTGGATTTTCCACGTAATACATCAAAATCTGTCCATAAGTTTTTCTAATTTATTTATTAATTCATTCATAGACGTCCACTGAATTATTGCTCTTACATGGTCGAATATTTCAAATGACTGAGTAATGGACAGATTATGTTTCTCTAACTTCTTTATTGCTTCCTGAATAGCCTTAAAATGTCCTAATATATAATTTAGTTCACTTTTTAAATGTGGTTTGGTTAAAATCGTTTTAGCATTTCTGATCGAAATCGCTTCATTGCTATTTAATAACGATATAACATCTGAGATTTCATTAAAATATCTTGCATAATAAAATGCTGCCTTCAACCAAATACCCCATCTGGTAATAACTGGTTGTGGAGGCAGCGGCTGCACATAAAATACGTTTGTCCTTACAAGTTTTTCAATAACAGTATATCAGAAAAAAAACCGGGAAATATTAACTGATATTTCGTCTAGACATCGAATTACTTACGACAAAAAGTAAGCAATCGAAAATTAGGACATGTAAATAAAAAAACTTTTATCGACGAATAATATCGACTTAGTGAAAAACGAGTCCGAAATTCAGAATAAAAGTGTTTTATATTTCGTTTAGAAATAAGATGACTTACGGACTAAAAACATTAGCATTCGAGAAAATTGGAAGTAGGTAAAAAAAACATTTTTCTTCGGAACTATCGACTTTAGTGAAAAAGGCGTTGGACTAAAAGTGTCTTATATTTTGTCTATAAATGAGATTCCGGCGAAAATACATTATGTCTTTTCACCAACTTTAGGTAAGCACCCGAATTTCCGATCACTGATTAATGAATTTCCGAACTAAAAAACAAATTTTTATAAACTGAAACACAAATTTTTTACAAATATTGAATAGTCTTTATATAAATTAACATTCTTCAGACAGCTACATACACAATACATGTGTCCATTTATTGAAAACGAAATGTAAGTGAAAGTGATTCTTACTTAACTGTTATTGTGTGTTAATTGTTAATCACTGCTGTTTTTGTCTCCTTTTGAGATTCTTGAGTAGGGTTGGTCTCGGTTGCGTTGAACTAAGGCTGTCATGATATTCAAAGAAATGTATAATGTTAAGGTCAATCATTGATTATGAACTTAAATATGGAACATATTAATAATAGTAGGTACCACAAGTTATCTAAAACTTTTACGAGCGCTAGTCGTTAGCAAAACAAAAAAATATCGTTAAACCTAGGGTTCAATAAACATACCATTTCTTTATAAAAAGTTACACTCAGTAAACTTCAATAAAAACCCGCACAAAAATAAAAGTTTGCTGCAACAAACCATTGGTAACCCTAATCGTTTGTAGGTTTTTCTACATTCAATCCCAATTGTTACAATTATACGACGTGACTCATCCGACTTTATCAATCATCTATCAATTGTTTTTTTCTCATTAATCCATTGTCTGTGGATATGATTGATGGAAATGACATTGTTACATTTTTTTTGTATCCACGAGACTCAATAGAATAATAGATTACGTCTTATAGCTTCTATAAATAGGCAAAGATAGTAAGCGAAAACGGCAAGGTATTCTCATGGCAGATTTCAGAAAACCAAACTAAAAGAAACAATTCCTTTTATAGAGCGACGAGATGAAAGTGACGAATCGTTGTACGAGTCGGCAGATGGGCAGAGCGACGCCATATCGGCCAGCGACGACGCCCTTCCCCGACTTGGCAAAACACCTACTATCAGCAAAGAATCACTCAAAATAGCAGTCACAGACGAAGAGGGAGACGTTAAGTTCAGAAAAACACATCGCAAAGCTATGTCCCTCTCCAATCCACTAGAAATGGTTAAGAATCTTGGAGACGAATGGCTTGTAACGCACAAAAAAGATTTGGACAAGAACTCAGACAAAAAGAAGTCACGAGAAAGCCTTTGGAGCGAAGACGGAGATTCTATCAACGGCTCTTCAAATTTACTCGATCAGATCAGGAAAAACAGCAGAAAGGAAGATAAGAGTCAAAATAATATTCGGAAGAGCAGTAACACAGACGCGCCTAAAACAAGAAAGTCAAGCAAAGGATCATCAGTCAGTGCACTGAATTTTCTGAGAAGAAAGAAAACGCCAACATCAACCAAACCGGTAGAAGTAGTACCGGAAGATAAACTCCTAACATTCGAAGAGATTCTAAACTACACGACTCTATTTTTAGATAGAGAAAAGCGATTTTCGACCGTCGAAAACGCACCACCTATAAAACCTTTGATAGAGACTGATTCTGATGAAGAACCCACTCAAAAGCAAATAGAACAGCACAGAAGAAGACTGAGCAGGCAAGCTTCTAGAAGCAAGAGCAAGGCGCGAGGGAAGAGTCAGTCTTTAAAGGTGAACACGCTAAGAAAGAGTCATAGTGGTACGCTGAAGAAGGCGAAGAAAAAGGGGTCAAAGGGCACGCCTTCCATGGGCAGGAGTCGACAGACTAGTATTGTTGACACGCCGATGGTAAAGAAGAAGCATTCCCAGTCTATGAAGCAAAATTCATGGCTTTTCAGTAGCTCTAAAGGTAAGCTTTTCACTCTATTCTATTGATCTTCTTACATAAAGCTTTAGTGTCACAATAATTTTTTTTAAATTTTGTCTATTATTTCTTTTCAACATTGACACACTGTCAATGTTGAAAAGAAATATGTTCGGCGCATAAACACGAACATGCTGGTTTAACTATCAAAAACATATAATGTATGCCCCAATAAAAACTGCGAATAAAAATCGTTGCAAAAATTCCAGACAGAATAAAAACAAACATTTCGTGAACGACGCCGCTCATATCGATTCTATTGAATAGTATCAATCGTTTTGTCTGTGGTCTGGTTTTGTCTGTGGTCTGGTTTTGTCTGTGGTCTGGTTTTGATCCTTCTTGTTTTTTTTTTCGTTTGATTGAGAATTAGGTTACTCACTGTTTGACCTTGTTATTTAAACCAGTGTTTGGTTTACTTGCTCTTTAATTATCCGACATTTTTCCACTGTTTAGTGTTGAATGATGTTGATTTTACCGAATTCATGCAAAAACTAATCTGACATATTGTATACATCAGTCACAGAAAGGGGTAGCTAAATAAAAGAAAACGCAAGTTTTTTTTTTCTTCATATTTGGGGAGGAAGGCTATTTTTTTTATTAATATTGAGTATTGCTGTGTTCTGATATTTTGATACATTCGTACACCAAATAAGAGTTACTTTAGTAATTATAATACTTCTTTGTGTGTACATGTAGTAAGGCGGGGTCAAGAGTGAGTAATATATTCCCATAACACAAGCTCTGCTTACTTTGGGTCAAGGTTATAGCTATGCGAAGTGTCCAGCTATTCAATTATTTAGTTTCTATTGTAATACCTACAGTGACTTCTAATTAGTAAAACCTAGTTATATGACAGGCTAGTTAAGCAGGAAGTAATGCAATTTGTAGAAAGTGTCGTGTGTTTAGAATTATGATTATTGACTGGTAGGTCATCACATCATTGATTTCATACAGTTGTTAAATTATTATAGACCGATGGGATATAATCATCACCATCATCGACAGTAGGTACCTATACCTAGTAATGAGTCTTTGATAGACGTAACTACTTGAACTATTGATAGTTTTAATATCGTCCCATTAGTTCGAGAGCATTTTATTATCTCAATGGTCATTTTCAATAAGTCTCAATGGTTCATTTTCTTGTAATTCTGGAGAATTCAAATTTGTTATAATTCATATGTAAGTCGAAGATATTTTTATCTTCAATAAACCCCTGTTTCGTTGAAAACCGCCACAAAAAGGATTACGGTAGCCGTGGTCTTAAAAACGAACTATAAAATAGTTTATAGACGTCGGAAATATACGCGAAAACATGCGTCTGTTGCTACTTGTGCTTCTTGTGCTCGAGCAGCGGGCGGGCTAGCCGTGCGAGGCCACTCACTGATCACTGGTGGCCGGCAGCCGCCGCGTCGCGCCACTCTACCCTTCATCTCTATTATTGACATTATTTAATTCTTATGTTTGTTGACTATCAGTTTTCATTTGACTGAAACTGTTTGTTTTTGAAATGAATTTAATCAATATAATCGTAATACGCAGAACAGATCTACCACCGAACTGCGATCCCCAACCCGCATGCCCAGTGTGGGGATTATACCTCTAATATTACCCCCTAATGATAAAGCAAGATAGGCGCTTGTCAGGAGAGGCCTGCCTCCAGCAATGAACAATGGGTTTAGGGTTAATTTTTTGGCAAAGTGGGCGACTGGTTATTCTGACAAGACTCGCAAACAATGAAATGACAAGCGAATGGGCGCTACTTAAAATAATCTGTCTGCTCCTTGCCTTAGTCAGGTATAGTTTGTACCACGTGTAAGAAACTTGACGTGTAAACGAATGGGGTTTATGTTTAATTTATAGTATTTTGAGATGAAACGACCATTGGACCACGTGATGTCGTTTTAACCTTCACCGTACTCGTGATAGGCCTCACGGTGGACTCATTTATCCGGAACAATTCCTTAATACATTGTTTTTATATTCAACAATCATCTTCATATCTCACTCAACCAAATTACACAAAACCTTATTAATTATACTGCAAAACCTTACTCACGAATATTTCCGTCCATTGGTTTTTTAGGGTTCCGTACCGGAAGGGTGAGAACGAAACCTTATTACTAAGCCTCCTCTGTTCGTCCGTCCGTCCGTTTGTCTGTCACAGGGCTCTATCTCATTATTCGTAAGAGGTAGACTGTTTAAGTTTTCAAAGAATGTGTATTTCCCTTGCCGCTCTAACAGCAAATAATAAAAATAAAATAAATATCCAAATGAAAGGGGGTAATTCAAAAAACGTGATGGATATTTTTGATCTTCGTTTGTCTAGGCTGTATCTCTTGAACCACAATAGGTATCCACATGAAACTTTCTATAAATAAGTAACACTTCAACTGTAATAACAACAAATATAGAAAATATAATAAAGTTGAAAATTTAAAGGCGTCTCCAAACTAGTAAAAATTTGATGTTCTTTGAATATGTTGCCTGATTTTTACGGTACGGAACCCTTCGTTCGTTCGACTCGCACTTGGCGGGTTATTTTTATTCCTTCCTTGGGTCAAATGTTTGTACGATCTGCAAATATTGTTCCGAATAATTGGGTATTTTCTATGTATCATAAAAAATGTCTTCTATGTAACGCATTCTATTATGTTCTAGTATGTTCTGGATGTTTCTATGTATAAAAAATATCTATCCATATAGTGTATTTGTATTATGTACATATATCAGTCGTCTAGTACCTACCCATAACACAAGCTCTGCTTAGCTTGGGGTTAGATGATGCTGTGTGGATTGTCCAGCATTATTTACAATACAATTATTTTAAAAAAATGTTTAGGGCTTATTACCCCTAAATAATGGGTAATAAGGGGGGGGGGGAGGTTATTGGTGGGACCGTATGAAAATCCGTTGAGTTTTTTTTAAGTTTATCGAGTTCAGACAGACAGATGCGGCGAGGAACTTTGTCTTATAATATTATGTAATGTAATGATGGAGATAGTTTTAATAAGTTATGGAGATGATTCCTAGAATCGTGGCTTGTGATGTTGTAACCGCTGGTTTCTCGAACTCAGATCAAACTACTCAAGAGGTTTGACCTCTTGTATAGACTATTAACTACCCGATAAATGATATCGGGTTGATTTTGAACAAAGTCTAGTTGATCAGTCGATCATTGATTGCAATTTCAATTAAATTTATTTTTTGTTGACTTGACTTTCAGAATCTTTATTCCAAAACCTCCGCAGCATACATGCGTACGTCCACTGTTGAACGAACATGCCCCTCCCCCAAACAAGGGGGGTTTTGTTATGTTCACTACGCTTGGCAGGCGGATTGGTGATCGCAGCGGAGGTCTTAAAAATTAACCAAAGGAAGCTGCTGCCCTTCCTTCCTTGCAGGTTCCCTTAGTCGGCTCTTACGGCATTCACGGGCTAAGATGGTGGTGTCGATTCTTACGCCGCGACCGACACGATTTATTCCAAAACTTCTCTCAGCAATCGCTAAATATAATTTTTTTCGAAAAACTTCACGAGATGTCCAATATGTAATGTAGAATCGAACTAAAACATTGTCTACAACTGTCACCAAGTACAAACAGCCCACATCGTCTCATTGTGGGGCAAATGCCTCCCTCATTCTCGCCACGTATCCCTATTTTATGCCACTGTTCTTCAGTTCCTGTCGAAGGCGACTTGCTACATAATTGTACACTTCAACACATTTAGGGCCCCGGATATTCGCACAATGATAATTAATAAATAACGCTGGACAATCCACACAGCATCATCTAGCTCCAAGCTAAGCAGAGCTTGTGTTATGGGTACTATTAGATGACTGATAATATACATAATACAATACATTACATAGATATGCTTTATATCGATATTTTTTATTATACATAGAAAATACCCAGAACACCCGGAAAAATATTTGCAGATCGTACAAACATTTGTCCCATGCCGGCAATCGAAACCCGCAACCTCCTGCGTCGCAGCCAGACCTTTGCGCGCCGCGCCACATCGGTCGCGAACAATAATATCCTTGTACTTTTACGACTGTTGTTGGTCCTTCGTTTGTAGCCAAAGGTAAGTCGAGTAATATTGCAGTAATCTAGCTTGCGTTTAGTAAACACCAACTTGAGCGCTTCACTGCCGCGGAACCTTCAATCAACGCGGAACGAAGGAAAGATGCATTTTGTTTACGAATAAAAAACAAAAGAACCAGTGAGCGGCCCAATAGTATGAGTGATACACACGAATACATCTGAATCTAGCGGCTGGTGAATATACGAGTCCTCTTGCACGCCAGCTTAACAGGTTTATTCTATGATCAAGTTTTATCAGCTTAGTGAGAGTTAGTCCGACTTTTAATTGTAAACTGGAGTTCAAATCCCGCCCTTGATATGTCTTGAGTTTTCACAGAATCGACGTTCTTCTGTCGAGTCATAGTCTATGTTTAGTCTAGTTTTCTGTTCTTTTTCATGTTTAGTAAACACGTCAGACAATAATTTCCTGTTTCATTATTTATTGTCCACTTTCTTTACTAGCTTTGCGTTCTAGCTAGATATGTAGTACGTGAATAACCACCATATTTTAACCGTCTTAAAAAAAGGAGGTTATCTTCGATTTTTGAATTTTTACTTAAAAATTCAAAAGTCGAACATATACATATTTATCTGAATAAAATCAGTAAAGAGTAATTTTCAACTAGGAAAATAAATTGGTATGACTCGTTCGGATTTTTTTTCTCCCTTTGAGTCACACTGTAACTCATTACAACTTTTTTTATAGAACAGTTCCCAACGTCTTACACTATTGTAACAGTGTTACTCGATCAAAAAATCCCAACGAGTCGCACTGTGACCGAATTTGGTGTGACTCGTTGGGAACCCATCCTCTGTTCACTCATTTCTCCGTGAATTATGGAAATATCTTGAAAATATTTTTGTTTTAAAGGTACTCTGGAGGTGGTCCTTTAAAACTTTAAATATAGTGTAAATATTCAGGAATTTGAAGTTCTTTTTTAGTTTCTGTAAAAAAACATCAAATGAATATTTTCATGGCGTTATAAAAGCACGTATGTGTACAAAGCAGACACTAAGGCGAGCTTATCCCTAAAAGAGATTTCTAACAGCAAACCTATGGGTATTAAGGGAAGTAATGAAACGAGTGTGAATAGATAAGAATTGAATAAGAATGTACATATTTAGCGCACACACACAAACAACTGAAAAAATATAAACAAAAAACTTACATTAAAACACTGCATAAAACAAATAAACATATTAAAAACAAATGCTTTAAAAACTTAGTAAATGAAAAAAAATATTATGAATGATAAAGTGTACATACAAAACAGAAAAGGTAAGGAAGCTCATCCCCAAAGTGAACTGTTACGATATTGTTGATTTAGTCTCCGATGCAACAATAAACCGGGCTTATATTTAATCCGTATTAACGTCCAAAATAGCCGCGACCGGGGCAGCGCGCAGTATTGGGCACCTGACTCACGGTCAGAAGGATAGCCTTTTATATATAGACTTCCGGAACGGGAGGGGAATGACAATCGGACGGCTCGACTCATCGCGTGTTAGTGGATGGATTAGGTGAAGATAAATCAATGTGATGTAAACATGATGGGAAGATATTTGGATCTATGATACTCCTGCACGCTGGGGGATGGAATTGAAATATAAACTCTGCATAGGCACAAAAAAACTAATGGAATTTGTTACTTCGAAGATGTGCAGCATCTTCCAGTGGAGTGTGAGCGGAGCGCGTCCAGAAGACCAGAGCTTAGTGGTTGGTGCGGAGATAACTACGGGATACTGGTGATATCCAAATTATTTTAGCCGCACCACTGAGTGACGAGGCAATAAAATTATTTAGGTTAGTTCAAGATTTAAATTAGTTAATAGTAATAAACAATTTGTTAAAATACGGGACTGACATAGTAAAATTTATAACTCAGTCTAATTGAGTATAAAAAAATACACTAGCACTAGCGCAGGACTCATAACCACATAAAAGTGAAAAGGCTGTTTCGCCCCTACCTTCAGGTTGTAAAAAAACTACCATCATCGGTCTGTAAAAAGATGACGATGACTGCACCCGTGGTAGACAGCTAATACTTCATCGCACTTAAATCAAATGGAACAATTTATAACAATACAACTTAATAAACCGCCAAGTGCGACTTGACTTGCACACGAAGGGTTCCGTACAGTAAAAACAGGCAACTTTTTCAAAGAACATCAAATTTTCACTTGTAATTTAAAGGGGTCTCACCTTTAAATTTTCAGCTTTATTAAGTATATTTTTAGTACTTTTTGTTATTTGTGCATTTGAAGTGTTACTTATGTAGTATATAAAGTTTCATGTGCCTACCTATTTTGGTTCAAGAGATACAGCCTTGACAAAAGAAGAGCAAAAATATCCAAAAAAACACGATTTTTGTACGGAAGCCCCCGTTAATTTTGATATTTATTTTATTTTTATTATTTGTTGTTATAGCGGCAAGAGAAATACACATTATCTGAAAATTTCAACTGTCTACCTCTTACGGTTCATGAGATAGAGCCCTGTGACAGACGGACGGACGGACGGACAGCGGGGGCTTAGTAATAGGGTTCCGATCCCCCTTTACCCTTCGGGTACAGAACCCTAAAAACTAAGAGACAATTGGTGGTTTTGCCGCTCCAAGAAAAGAGCGATCTCTACAACCTTGAATGGAGGGGCGGTAGCTGATAGATAAGTCTATCTAAATCGTGCTAAATGAATACTTGCGAGTGGGTGGCAATATAACTTGTACGCCCGCCCGCGCCGGTATATAGGTACTCGTAAGTACATTATAGTTATTGTAATCACAGTTCCCAGATTCCAGTTCCTTCCGCTGTTATTTAGGGCGAATGCGTAACATCCTACAATGTACTGCAATCGTTCTAAACTTGACAGGCCATTTGCATTACCATGCTTCTGTTTTGCATCTAGATGATTTATCTTTTATACCTACTTACATGCATATGTATGTATATGTAATCTACTATCCAACACGTAGAGGAAATTAATGATGAGACTTCAGGTCCGATTTTAAATGCTTTTTCACTGATAGGGGGCAATTTGATCCCTAGGATTATGGGCACTACCCCCTACCTACATCCATACTAATATTATAAATTCGTAAGTAACTCTGTCTGTCTGTCCTTGACCTTGTCTTGTCTTGTGACTTTTTCACGGCTAAACGGCTGAACAGATCTTAATGAATTTGCAGGTAGGTAGGTCCCGGGGACGTACATAGGCTACTTTTTATCCCGAAAAAGAGCATGCGAAGCCGCGGGCAGCAGCTAGTATATGATAAAAGCCATGAAGGTGCTTATCACGGAGGGACCTGCGTCCAGCAGTTGACCAGTACAGGCTGTTGATAAGATGATGATGCCTGCAAATAAAATCTTAGGCACGTAGAACGAAACTATGCTCAGTTATCGATCTATGATTGAGTAACGCTTCTGCCATAGAAAATCGTTACTCAAGCGTAGATCGATGACTGATAAAGTTATTCAAAACCCAATCATAAATGATCCTTATATTTATATAGTACCTAGTGTAGTAGTAGTAGTATGTTTCATGTGGAATGTTTTTTTTTGCGAATGACGTCACAAGGTTGTTGACCTCTCCAACGCAGATTGTTGATAAATAAGAAGGTATTTCCGTTGGGAACTGGGTGAATGGATGTCGTGTTTTCAAAATATATGCTGAAAAAACACGCCTCGGAACGTTGGCTTGTTTTGTGGAAATTTCGACAGCGATTATGAACGGTGAAGGAGTCTGAGATCACAGGCACGTATTATGAAACTATGCTCAGTCGTCGATCTATGCTTGAGTAACGCTTCTGCCGTACAAAATTGTTACTTAAGGATAGATCGATAACTGAGCAAGCTTTTATAATATGGACCTTAGTGTTGAATAGAAAGTTCCTTTAAGGCATATTCTAAAAACCTTGAGTAAGCTTAGAATCCGATAGAGTGCGGTCTATGAAATTGAAATCGATCGGTCATTGTCAAACGACAATATATAAACTTTAACGCAAATATATAAACTACTAGCTGCAGCCCGCGGCTTCGCACGCTTTTTTCCGGAATAAAAGGTAGTCTATGTCCGGCCCCGGGATACCATCTACCTCGCTGCCAAATTTCACCGAGATCCGTTCAGCCGTGCTTGAGTTATAAATAGACGACTAACACGACTTTCTTTTATATATATAGATATAGATAACAAGATATACAGATATATATCAAAATATAAACAAAATCACACTAATATTAGGTACCTATTTAACTATGAAATTTCCGTTTTAGATGGCAAGCGAGGAAATTTCAAGAAAACTGATTTCGCAATACAAAAATTGTTGTATTTTTTTGGAATGACAAATACTATTCCTGTACAACTTTGTGTGTTTAATTGGACGACACTGAAAAGTATGCGTAGCCCTTATTTCTAAAAAAGTAACGATTAAAAAATATACAACGAATTTTAGCAATGAAAGCGAAATGAGCTTTTCGTTTTCAAGTTTAATTTTTAGGTGATGAATCTCCTGGGGATATTATTATCCATTTAATATTTATATACTGTTAGTATATAAATATTAAATAAAAAAAAATATTATATCTACCAAATAAAATAGAGTGACAAAACGGCAATTTCATTTTTAAAAACCCCTTTTATTATAAATGCGAACATGTTTATATGGTTGTGACTCCCTCACGCCAAGACAACTCAACGGATTGAACTGGAATTTTGCATAGATGTAGTTCTAGACCTGGATTAACATTGAATGTACTTTTTATCGCCGCGGACAGAAGCTAGTTCGTAAATACAGAATTCTCAATCTCAACGAGAGAAAACTCAAAAAAGTAGAACGGCTCTACAAGTAGGTACGCAGGTTGTATGTACAATGTGGTATAACCCCCCCCCCCCCCCCCCTCCTTACTATTTGTTCATTCAAGGTAAGTACGTTTATTTATTAGAATCATGAAAATAACTAGTCATAAATACACTCCACTATCCTTCCTTATGCAATGTTCGTAAAGCCCTTGCTGATCGTATCAGTACTTTACTGGCTTCGTTTTTATACATTGCAATATTGCTTCGCTTTGACCATAACAGTATTCCAAAGTAACTCATAAATTTTACTTTATGCTTGAGCAAAGACCTTGTTCGTATTATCACTTAACACTTTCATTGCCCACGTCGCGCGTGGTGGGGTGTGTTCTTCAGCACACTCACGCGCGCGCATCTGCGGGTCGCACCGCAGAGGCGGGGCAATGAATGCGATATACTAATAATAGGATTTTGATGTATAACAGAACTTTAGCTTTCTTATTATACGAAGGAAGAACTTAATTTTTATCTGCAGTGTGTTTCCCTCTCACCGCCCTAAAGCAAGCACAGCTAATATTATGAGAACCATAGGGAATGTTAAACGCCTACTACCAAAATTCATTTTGTTGGCAACAACACATATGTATTTTACACAAAAATCTACCTCTATTATTTAATACTAGTTTCTGCCCGCAGCTTCGAACGCGTTGTTCTATGGAAACGTTTTAAGGTTATTTATATCCCAAGGAACTGATTTATGAGATAAGAAGTAGCCTATTTTTTATTCGAGGCCCAGAACCAAACCAAACCAAAAGCACGCAAAATGTTTGCCCGATCCATTCACAAGTTTTGGCGTGAAGAAGTAACAAACATACATCCAAACATCCAAACCTTAGCATTTATAATATTAGTGTGATTAATATTAAATATATTTATCCATCAAAGGCACAGGGTATTTTCTAGCTCTACGTCATATTTCATGATAAATATGCAATAATAATTTTGTTTTGACCCATTGTGTTCGATCATGCTTTGGAAAATACAAGTCTATAGCATCACGGGGTTTTATGATGCAGTAAACCAGGATCAGCACGTCACGTGGATGCCACGCTACGCAGCACGTCACGTGGATGCCACGCTACGCAGCACGTCACGTGGATGCCACGCTACGCAGCACGTCACGTGGATGCCACGCTACGCAGCACGTCACGTGGATGCCACGCTACGCAGCACGTCACGTGGATGCCACGCTACGCAGCACGTCACGTGGATGCCACGCTACGCAGCACGTCACGTGGATGCCACGCTACGCAGCACGTCACGTGGATGCCACGCTACGCAGCACGTCACGTGGATGCCACGCTACGCAGCACGTCACGTGGATGCCACGCTACGTGCAACATGCTCGCTTCAAGTCCTGTCATTTAATGTACTTATGTGTAACACTGAAATGACGCGTGGTCGAGGGGGCTTCCACAGCCCCCTCTCAGTTATGTCAGGGTATGTAAAACAATGCGAATACCAAATACTAAGCTAAATGGAATACCTAAGGGGCTAACCTATCTGGTGGTTGTCACATAGGCCTATATCTCAGTACTCACGGGATCCCCGTGGTAATAAACTCGAATTACGTAAAATTCATCATTATTTGTTTGGTTCCTTGAATGTGAAAACATGATTGAGAAAAAAAATAAGATAAAAAAAACACATGAAATTGCACATTATTATCACAAATGATTCGGCCGAGATCTCAGGAGCCCTGCGGACTATTGAAATGACTTATGTTTTGATTCGTAGGTTATTACGAATTATTTGGTTCCTCTAAGCCAGTATCTTAATAATTTGTGTAATTTTCTTGTAATAAACAATAATTTGATTGTTACGCTTACGACGTTTCAGAAAGGTATGCTTTGTCCCGCGCCTATGATCGCGAACTCCTATTCCTATTGTTAGTTCATTTATGTTGTACCAGCTGCTGCCCGCGGCTTCGCACGCGCTTTTTAAGTAGCCAATATCCGTCCCTGGGATACCATCTACCTCTGTTCCGAGATCCGTTCAGCCGTGTTGGCATGAAAAGGTAACAGACATACAGACAGCCAGAGTTACTTTCGAGAGTATAATATAAGTATGGATGTACATGTGGTGTGGTGGCAAATAAATGATATGTCTATGTCTATTCCTATCCTATTCGCACAAATGGCTGTAACGAGCCCTCTTAACGCGTCCAGCGTTATGTACCTAGTCCATTGAGTGTAGGTACGAGTATTTCACACAGCATCATATAGCTCCAAGTAAGCAGAGCTTGTATTATAGGAGAACTGTTTGATTAATGGGATGTTTTAGAAGGGGTTACTTCAGCAGCCTGAATGATAATGTCGATTATTGAATTGTCATGTTGAGTAACCTTACTCAGGACATATTTTCACGTAACAGCATTAGCCCTAGCCCGAACCTAGCCCTAAAGCTAATAGCTTTTATATTAGTATTATAAAATCTGTGCCTAAAGTAAACAGAGCCTATATAGAATAAGACACTCGGGAAATGCAGTAAAGAAGGCACCAAACAGTACAGTAAAAATACAATATCCTTATTGACAACACCAAGTTAAGTAGGTAGGTACCAATGTAGGTACATATTTAGTACAATACCTTTTATTATTTTAAAATTAATTATTATTCTAAGTACGAGTACCACGATGTTTCTATTGTATGCTAGTTTTAGTAGAATGCTTTATGCTAGAAAGTTTTTGGTTTGAAATAACAAGTACATGGGTTCAATGTTTTCTATCCTTTCCGGATAATATATTTTTGCCAGCAGAAAGTTATTCTGCTGTTGTATTTATTATCTTACGTCTCTTGCAGCATTCTTATCGTCACGGCGGCGGCACGGCATTGAACTTTAATTGGTCGCACCGGTAGAGCTGTCTAATCTAATGTGGCTACATTTATATGTGGGTGTTGGTTTGTCGGTTTTCTTTTTAATTTGACGTGTTGGTCCTTCGAATAAAAAATGTCTCCAAAACATATTTGTAAGAATAACTGGATCTCTGCAATAAATTGGTTTTTTATAACTATGCATTTTATATATTTTTTGTAAATTTTTATTTAACTTTTTTTTATATTCTGTTAAAAAAGAAGAAGTACTTTATGCTATGGTTGTTGTCCTCAAAAATAGTAGAGCAAGGATAGAAACTCTAGTTATGCTACTCGATAACAGATGGCGCTGATAACATGAAAAGGTAGTCAAGTAATTCACGGAGGTAGAGTTGTAACTAAAATTAGTAGAGTTAGTCGGAATCGGAAAATTACTCGCAAAATATGTGCTCATACAATTTTAAATAAATATCATTATGTCCTCGTGTCTTAACACGTACGAAATGCGTTGTACAAAATCTTAATATTCAATGTTAAATAAGTTTCTTCCGATTCCGACGTAAGCGTAGAGAAGTTATGTTGTACATAGTATGCTTAAAATAACATTTTATTTCCAGGTGAAACAAGACGAGAGGGTTCGAACGAGGAGCCGGCCGCGCCTGACGCCGACGTTGACACCAGCGACGCCGCCGCCAAAGACTCTGACAAGGACAACTCGTGAGTACCAACTTATTGTTATTAGAATAGAGTACAAATTTATACCGTCACACAGTGGTAAATTGTGGATGAAAAGATATTAGGAGTAAGTAGTTTTGTTTTTGCTGTAATAGGTGCGGATGGTTTGTGAAACTGCAGTTAGGTTACTCGCCGATAGATGGCGCTACTAGTAGGTAGCTTAGTAGTTCGTGGCTCTAATATTAATGTTTTAATGATAATAATTTTACTGCTGGCGTATCATATTTTTATCTATAGTATATTTCATAAATAAACTGATTGAGTGATTGATGCCCCAAAACGTCGAAAATTACAATTTTACTTTAGTTTTGTAGGCTTTGACAAGTTGTTATTTTGTTTTGTATGTGTTTTGCAAATAAGTAATCCATCTTCATCAGCATCCACGACCAGACTTCCCCTTGCTAGGTAATCCTCGTAAGCTATAGTGCCACTCCTTTATTAATTTCAATTAAACTATACATATTAATTGTCTAGTTGGCGCGCACCGCCCTCTGCCGGTCGCGGCGTGAACCGCGCCGAGAGCTGCCGCGAGCGTGACGCGCCGCGCCGCGGGAAGCATCGGAACGCGAGCGACCCCAACCGACTGACTGCACATAACAACAAGTTAGTACATAGTACAGTCTAGCCCGTCAACGTCGTGAGAGCCGACCCAGGGAAACTATCCGAGGAAGGACAACAGGCTTCTACTTCCACTGCGCATTATTGTGAATATTGCCATCTAGCGGAGAGCTGCATGCACCTCAACCCCAAACAACTGACAGTGCATAATAACAAGTAAGTTGCTGAACGACGGCCTCTAACTCACGTCATAGCGGCCTGGCTCTAGCCGCATCCAGCATCTGTCAGCACAGCAGATCGTCATCCCACCTGGCCACCGGGCGTTCTACACTACGTATACTCTCGCGGTCTGCACTCTAGCTAGAACAGAGTAGGGTAGGGAAGCATGAGTTATTGTATTTACATTGTAGTATATATTCTGGCATGTTGAAGGCGAATACGACTCATCGATACTGATTCTATGTTATCTCGGTCATTTATTCCGTCACTAGTTGTACAACGGGCCACGGAAATATCTGCTGCCATCTAGCGGTTGAAATTAATTTGTATAATTAAAAAAAACTAGCTAACTAAACTCTATTTTATTTACTCAAGTTGTCCTGAGTCTCGACACTCCGCTATTTAAAAATCTGTGCTTTACATCGGCCCGGATACGGATACGCCCCGTGCGCCGCCATCTAGTGGGTAATTAGTGTATTTTACATAATAGGTTTATCCCTAACATAGTGTCGTCTGAAAGTTAGGATAAACCATTAAAACTGAACGGTATAACCATGCACGATCAAACTGTACAGCTTATAGGTATTTTATTGCAAAAAACGCTGAAAATTTAAACAGCAGATCATCGATTTCCGTTCAAAATAAATAAACAATGAGTTTAAAAACACGATGTTTTTAACCGAATAGTTCGTTGCTTCCGCCACAAATAAATATTTTTTTCGTTAAAATCTGTAACCTTTCAAAATAACCATTAAGTTCATACCTGTATTATAAATAACTAGTCTCTGCCCGCGGCTTCACACGCAATATGCTCAGATAAACTCCCATATTCTATTTTACTTCGTATCAAGATCCGTTCAGCCGTTGTAACAGACAGACAGAGAAAAAAGTTGACATAGTACTTTCACATTTGTTTAGGTACTTTATTAATGTGCAATACACACTTGCACTGGCAGTAGTTTCACAAAGCCTATAAGAATCATAAAGCTATAATTATTAACTAATTGTAAACAAAGTAGCCATTGTTCTACAAAAAAAGTATTTCTCACATTCCGTTTCAAAATAGACGAAAATACTCAGACATTCCCAATTCCGATATTTTCAGCGCCATCTTTAAATATGCCAGACTTTAAAACGATACAAACACCACTCGAAAAAATCCATTTAAAATCAACCTTAAACATATGTGGACATAAGGTTTTATCAAAATGTATATCGACATTAACAAAAACAATAAGAATTTTATAATTAGAAAATGCCACCGATCCGTTGTCTAACTAAATAAACAAAACAAAAAACTCGAACAAAATCACTCCTCATTCTTTATAGGTTAAAGCTCAATTTGCTTAATTTGTCTCTCGCCAGCGGACCCAGATCTCTGGTTGGATACTAACTGGTGGTGTAGAAAGGTCTTTGTTTCTTGGTTGTTCGGACAGGTTACAGATTTCAGTATTCAGTTCGAAGCGTGCCGCGATCGAAGGCGCATTGCGGGTTTCGCGTAAACTGAAAACTTGTGGTAAATTTTTGGTATTTGTAGCCAATTTTTAGTATATTTTGGTCAAGTTACTTGTGGGCCAATTTATAGTAGTTGTGAAGCAAGTGTTATGAGTACTTTTTAATATGTTAGTAGGTGGCATAAAGTGGCTAAAGGTTACATTTGTTGGTTGTTCTGGTCAATTGTTGTGTTTGTGATGTTCATAATTCGTTAAAAGTGTTAGTTATTATTAAGGTAGTTTTGATAATTACTGGATGGCCATTTTCAAAGAAAATTACAATCAAATAATAGAAACAAATTAGACTAGTATTTACATTATTACTATTATATTTACACAGTATATATTAGTTGAGCAGTCTGCAGTTAGCTATTAAGCTAACTGCAGACTGTTCAACTGATACATATTAATACCAGTCGGAAGCGTCCCCAAGACGCTGGCTGCATTGTCCCGCTGTATGGCAATGCTGATGCGCTGCGCCAGATATCCGCCAGCTCTTTATCACTAGATAGAATAGAAACTCATTTAGTGGTCTGAAGTACGCGAAGAAGTAAGTTATTTCAAGTTTTATTGAAAGTACCTACCCATCACAAAAGATATAAAAGTTATCGCGGAAATACTTTTAAAATATTTATGACGACAATAATTTTGCGAAAGTTATGTTCCTCACACACATTCTCAAAAATACCTCGTTACTTGCACACTAAAACTTTTACAGATCGTAAAACATAAGCATCTATATATCTGACAACTTGCGGAAAAGTTAACATCAACTTTATGTACCTCTATATTCCTGAAAATTAGCTCCTGAAGAGTATTTTGAGCGATGTGTCAAGTTTCGTTTGACGCATAGGCGCTGGAGATCATATCTTAATAAATTTCAATCTTGTGATTAATTTAGCTTACACCGAACTAAATGATTTCTGCACTAGCCCTAGGCTACTAGCCTCTGGCTTCGCGCAGGTTTTCCGGGATAAAAAATTGCGTTTGTCCTTCCTCGGAATACCATCTATCCCTTAGTCAAATTTATATATTTATAAATATATTAAGTTCCGTGTAAGCATTTAATATATTAAAATGATTATTATGTCAGATAAATCACTAGAGTATCGATATAGGATAAAACGTTGGTGTTCTCCCAAAATCAACAAAGTTCATAGTTCACCTGCATAATTAAATAAGGTATTTTTTCGAACTACATATAGTAAAATTATATAGTTTAAATAAAATCGATATATTCATAGTAAAATCTCGATTTCCATCAATACATACCCTCTCAGGTCACGTGCCTACTGCTGCGTTGACGTAAAACTTGTGTACATTTTCACGCGCTACCGAAACTCAGCAATGCGGTTTGGTGCACAAAATAGGGGTTGCGAAAAATCACAGACTAAAAGAGATTAGGTTGTGTGATATTTTCCACGAAAATATTATAGATGCGTTAAAATACTTCTTTATTTATTCAAAAATATTTGAACAACCTTTCTGTTTTGGCAGATGTTCTTCTATATAACTTAGAAATCCGCTCCCGCTCGTGCTTCCCACCGAAAACGCCACCTAAGGTAGCTAACTACGTATTCTAACCTATTCGCGAAAGGGTCGTAAAAATGTAAACACGCTTAGGCCACGTCAACTATGTTTACTATTATTACTGATAGGTATTTAGGTGACGCTGTGACGCTCCCCACAAATAAACGTGTTAACACTATATTCTAGGTTCTACTAGTCATTTAGATAATCGAAAAGAAGTTTTGCGCACGTTGTAAGCCATTTGGTATGAAATTTTGCTAAAATAAACTTTGAATCAATTGTAGTTATGGAGTGTATCGGCTGAAAGTTGATTTTATTAAAAAATCTCTTAATGTAAATCGACTCCAAAACGACAATTGATTCGTAGATTGTTTTAGCGTGGGTTCTTAGCAAATGGCTTACACACGTCGTGCACGTCTGTCGGTTGAGATATAGTTGATGATGCTATTTAAATATAACGAATTATGAATAAATAAATAATGCTGGACAATCTACCCAGCATCATCAAGCCCCAAGCTAAGCAGAGCTTGTGTTATGAGTACTAGTTGACTTATATACATAATATAATAACATCACATTGATACTTTTTTAATATACCTAGAAAACACCCGGAACAAATATTTACAGATCGTACAAACGTTTGTCCTGAATCACAGGCGGACAGTCGCCCGCGCCGCGCCACATCGGTCCTCGAATTCGTCAAACACTAAAAATACAAAAGAAGGGAGGTTTTGCCGTAATCACCACGCTTGGAAGGCAACCTACCCACTGCATCAGACTGCATGAAACAAATCGTGCCGCAACACCGCATTGCTACTAAAACTACAAACTGCGGCCGCATAGTTTGGCAGAGCGCCAGCACTTCAGCTATCCACGGGCCCTTTGCAGTAAACTGATGCACTAAACCGTTATTTACTGAATAGATTATTACTGTGTTTAATACGTTGACTATGTTTTAATGACGAATTTTACCCAGGCAGAGTTTACCGCAGGGAAACGCTACGCGCGTTTTCCGTTTCTTCGTGTCGTATTTTTGTATGAAATTATTTATTATTTGAAATGATATATTATATGTATCATCTTAGTCTCCTAGTAGGTACTTCCTTATTCATTTTGTTACTATTTTTGTTTTTTTTTTATTTTTAAAGAGACTCGGACATAAAAGTAGTCATTGTCAATCATATGCCCTTTTGAGCCATATTAAAAGTAGGTAGTGTTTTTGATACACGTAAATTTTTCACATGTGCCTTTTACTGACGGTTGATATTCTTTTTTATTCGGAAAGTTAAAGCTATTTTAATTGTATATTAATTCAACAGAATTAGTTTTGCAAAAGTAAACACAACTTCTAAACATTCGGCCTGATTCGCCGCAAAATAGCGTAAACTCCGTACATTTCCATCCCACATTTGAATCGCATTTTATGATCATACATATGTTTATATTCATGGTGTTTACGACTGATTTCATGTTCTACATGCGATGCCGAAAATGTGGATGACACGTAAAAACTTCGTTTACGAGCGAAATATGTTTATTTTATAATATTTTTTACTTGCGTGATGCGATTTTTTTCGATTGAAACTACTGTTACTGAAATTCTTGATATTTTGCGAGTTTACGGATCGGTAATCAATGGGTTCGACCTTGGATCTACTGGTGTAGATAACATCTTTAAAAATATCGTGTTTGTAGGAGCACTAAAGCAATCGCTTTCAATGTAAACGTTGTCGGACATCAGCGGCGCACTGCTACCGCACAACACAAAAATGTGCAGTCAAATATAAGCTTTAACATTTAGATGCGTTTCATATTGACGGCATCAGATGACAGACAGCTCGCTCGCGTTTGAAGTTTGTGAGAAGCCATTTTGTTACTGTAAAATGTTTGTAAAGATAACGAGCAACATGCGAGCAACCCATATTTGACTGCACATTTTTGTGCTGCGCGGTAGCGGAGCTTTAACCTCTCCGTGTTAAAGGCACTAACAGCGGGGTAACTACTTTCTACCATGGTTAGTGGTGTTTTAAGTTATACTGTGGTAATACAATATTTTGGCCTATTTTCATGATCACCGAACAACTAGCATCCTTTATCATTTAGGGCTGTGACTTTAGAAGCTTTGTCCAAAGTCTACATTTTTGTAATAAATTGATAAAATATTGAGCTCTTGTGACCAGTTAATCAAATTGTACTCAAAGCTCTGTATCTGTACCCATTCAGTAGTTTTAAAATATAATAGGTACCTATCTACGAGTACGTTATACCTCACGTAACTTTTTGATCGAGTGTCATAGCAATTTTGTTATCCTTGTCACTAAGCTTTGAGTTTTGGTTGGTTGGTAACACTAACCAGTAGGTGTTTTATTCAAATAGCTCTCAGCACATAGTTGATACCACTCCGATAATAAAGATACGGGTTAAGTATGGAGTGTGAAGGACGGACAGGCTATGGAATATTACCGTGGAAAAGCGGATTTTTCCAGTGAAATTATTAGGCTAATCTTATAATCTGAGTGTCTGACACGGAATATTATGTAGGTATCCTGATTAGCACAAATACATCCACTGCTGGACAAGCCTCGTTGGGGGATAACAAGGAGGATTTGGCATTACCAAGCTTGACAGGCGAATTGATGATCGCAGTCGGGTTGATTAAAATACAGAGAAGGAAGCTATTGCCTGTTCTGGTAGGTTCCCTTAGTCGGCTCTTACTTACTACATCCACGAACTGAGTCGAGGGCCGATTCTTACGCCGCGATCACCACACCCACAATCGCTCACAAAATTTCTAGAAACCCCACAACTTTTGCTAGAGACGTGATTGTTTCCTTGACTGAGTTGATAGGCTCAAGTCTCGTAAAGGGTGTCATAAAAATAATAACGATAATATACTTACAACACACTGACCGTTGTAAGAACAGGGGACTAAAGAAAGCCATGTATACGCAGATCTTGGAGTTCTTTGCATGTATGTCTTGAAATGAGGAAACAAATGCCGGGAGTTCATTTTAAGAGTAACACTAGAAGTTTTTGCTATTATTAAAACAGCTGGTATCTTAATAGCCGCTTCTATCTCACCTTCCACTCTCGAATGGCACCTTCAGTTAGCGTTGTTATTTCTAACGGTGAGTCATTCAAGGATGTTTTGATGATCTTCACTGAAAGGGGTTATGATTGGCATTAGATCAAAGGTAATTGCAGTTTGGTGTGGTGAATAAAAATTGGTTTCGATTTCTTATTTGAGAAACTTAACACAAATATTATTGAAATAATTATTGGGGTTCTTTCTAAGTCCAGTCATTTGATTCGAAAATACGAGGTTACCTACCTAGAAAGTCTTTCGGGTGTTTTGAAAATGGGTAATTTTATACATTTCGATGTGCTCTTTCTGAATTTCAACTTTATCTCGTATCTTTGGCGCTCGTGCCTTCGTATTGGAAAAATGGCTCCTAATAGCAGTTTTTTGTCTCGCTCTCTTTTCTGTCCATCCTTTATCACCTCTTGTTAGGGTTTCGTTGGAAAAAAAACAATACAAATAATGACAACAGGAGAAACATTGAAGTTATCCAATCCTGTTCAAAGACTACAATTAGTTTCCGTTCCTTTGAAGGCGTTGATATTTTCTTAGGAAAATTAGAGAAAAATGATCTTAACACGTTTGGTATCTACATCCACTCAATGAAAAATACCTTGAGGCAGAATGCTGAAAATATAAATTCATTTCATCTAGATCAAGAAATGAAACCAATAAATAAAATAAAAAACTTCTGCATCTATTTGACAGATGTCAGTTTCACTTTGAAGCACGAAAAACTAGACCGCGCGCCATCTTGACCCGTGCCGTTTAAAATTAGAACGCCATTTATTTAGATAACATAGGAATAAATTCGGATGAGATATCCCTTGATTTATTGCAATAAAATCGGGCATCGATCAACACGTTTTCAAATTGGTAGGGACGCGACGCGAGAGCAATGGACTCAATAATGTATTATGATTAGCTCGCACATGGTATCGTGTTTAATTTGCCTAATTGCCTGGTCCAAAAGAATATTTAGGTACATTTTTTCCCATGTGGATATAATTTTGGTTTCCGGGCAATTCGATTTCGCAGAACATCTAATATTACCTCGATTGTATTTCTAATCTCCAGCTAGTTTGCTAGTGTTTACGTTAAATCTACTAGTGGAAATATTTTGAATCCTTACATTTTAAAACAACTGTATACTGACAGTTCCATTCCAATTACATGGTTCTGACAGCTCAGCAGTCAACTAGGACATGGCTATTGCCAGATGAAAATGCGAGGCTTTTGTATGTGAGCAAAGCAGCTATAGGTACCTATTACCTACCTATATTTTTTGTCTATGATGGTAAATTCTTTATGTAATACTCAATTTTATGTATGAAATATTCGAGTGAAGCCGGGTTGTGGCGTAAGAATAGACCCCTGCAACTTAGCCCGTGGATGTAGTAAGAGACAATTAAGGGAACCTACCAGATTTAATGCAGCAGCTTCCTTTTGTTTATTTTAACACCTCCACAGCTATCACCAATCCGCGCAAAACATTGGTGATCGCTTAGCAGTGTCAAGCGAGCTGACTATGACAAAACCTCCCTTGTTCGGGGATATGTTCGTACGTGTGCCGATGCGGTATCGAGTAAAGAAGATAAGTACCTACTTGTTAATATGTCACAAAGTCACAAGGAAGAATAACTAGCCGGCCCGTCGTATCACCTGATGTACTCACACGGTATGTGAGTTACAATGCGGCCATTAGCATCGTTTACACTACGGCTTCTTGCGCCACGCTCGACAACTAATAATCTACCGACCTACCTATAGTGCCTACGCATCTGTCTGATAGGTGAAATGTTATGATTTGGTTTTTCGATACTAGGAGATAGGAAGGGGTGGTACACTTACTCAGATTAGATTTAATTTCATCTTTGCTATCATCATCATCCGTAATCCGGCTTTACCCACTGCTGGGTATAGGCCCCCAAACCTTTTAGTCACTCCCTGGTTCTACGTTCTGTAGAGTGCCACTGAAGGGCAAAGGCCGCCCATTCCATTTATAATAAAAAAAAACATTGTTCTTCTATGGTTGCAAAACAATTAAATGTAAAACTTTTCCAACAACTAAACAATCCTATTACGTCAAATAACCTTAAATGCACAGTTTCGTACAACAACGCTAGATAGCGCTGCGTAAAATCCATTTACTAAATTAAAATGAATAAAAAGTTGATAATTGTAGTCTGTTTGATGTTGTGGAAAATACCGATATAATTAGTAAATTACACCCCCATAAAGCGGAGTCTTGACCTGGATGCAGGCGAGCCCTGGAAAATACCTGGGGCGTCTCGGACGCATTAGGGGTGTAGGGCTGGCACGGTTACGAAACTACTGTTATTTTAACACTTGTCAATTTCGCACATGACTTGGGTTTTGTTTGTTCTGTTAATGACTTTATGCGACAATATATGTCAATGTCATATATCTACGACAATTTTTGCCCAAAAATAAAAACGGTCATGGTCAAAGCAAGGAAAGAAATAGTTTATATATTCTCCTCGTGAAGAAAGCTGTCGTCTCGGACTTGCTTACACCCTCTCGCACTCAGGCTTCTAACTAACGTACGTCTAAGTAACTGGCTCGCTGCGCTCGTGAGAATACTGAGTTGCGCTCGGTATTCAGTCAGAGTTGAACTGACAAATCATGAATCATGATGGCTCAAATAATTAAAAATATTCACAAGAACATTAAGCTTAGTTCACTTGGGTTAGGAAATTAAAATGATTTGTAGATATTGTATCACGTCGACCGGAACCATTGACAGCGGGGAAGGTATACCTTAGCCCAGTAGCGTGGCCGCTGGAAAGAAGCTGTGGAAACGGCTTGCGAAAGCAACAAACAGAGAGCTTACAGTAAACTGCCCAGTTAGTCAATTCAGATGTCTTCGTGTATGTATCACTCATACTATTTTCGTCGCTCATTGGATTTAGTGTCGCAAAAATAATATGGGTAATACACTCACGAATACATCTGAATGGTTCTAAATCGACCAAAGTCAAAAACTCTTTATTTCCATAAATACAATAAACGTATAATTAGAAAAGGTCAAATTCTTAATAATTAAACACTGACACGGAAATAAAGTAATATTTTTGATTTCAGTCGCTTCGGCATGTAGACTAAAGTAAAAAAGCGACGAAGAAACCTTTAGCCTGTTAGTTAGTTGTTATTTTTCGAGTTGGAGCAAATTCCGTCCCACGCTTTTTTATCCTCTAGATAATCTGATATTTTATAGTAGGCCTTTTTACACAAGAAGGTTTTGACAATTTGTTTGAATTTATTTACTGATAATTTTTGCACCAGCTGGACAGACCGCCCAAGGCTTCAGGTCGCTAAGTATTTCGTTTAAAGAAATATGACCTGTAACATCTCGTTATAAAAAAAATTACTGAGCACCCAATAATATATAAAATCCTACGTTCTTTGCTATGAATAAGTCTGTGGAGGCATTCTTGGCACCCCTAATAATGAGAAGGTAGTGCTGACGTCACAAGGCGCGGAACGGCCGTCAGCCCCAGTTATGGTGTTTGAGCTCCTCGTTACGGGGGTTATTGAGAAAGCGTTACGTCATGTGGAACGGCGCAGTTCTACTGCGTGCTAGGGAAATAGGCCAATGAGGGTAATATGTTTGCCTATTATTGTTGGGGATGATGATGATACAGGACTAAACGATGATCATCTTCTATACTACAATACCCAACACTTAAGGTCACCTGGCTGGGTATTGATCATTTTTAATCCTAGCCAGCTTCCTCTGTCTTATACTTTTCGCATCTAATTGGTTTTTCATCAAAGTTTAGATATCATTTGCTTAGATTTTCATTTAAAACCACTGAAATATAATTTTCTAGCAATATTTCATATGAAATTGTAAAGAATTTTGCGAGGCGCCTGTTCAAAAATCGTAAATAAATCACCGAGGTCTTGGAATCTCAAACGGAAAGCATTTATCATGCTGTTATAAATAAAAACTCTTGAAATAAATCATGATTTCCGTGCATAATCTCTGTAATATACGATTCCGTACCGACGTCGCGTCGTACAAATTTTTTTACTAAACAGTTCAATGTAGTTTTTTTTGTTCTTGGCAACTCGGTGTGAGTTATTATTACTTATTTATCATTATTTCCAATGGCGCTAAAATCCGTCAATATTTTACACACAAATTTGTTGTTTCGACGCAAAAAGATGGGTTTAGTAAGTTTAACGCGTGTATTAAGTGGCGTCATCCTCGCAAACGGATAATAATTATTTTTTTTGTTTGAACCGTTCAAACGACTTCATTGAGAACGTTCTTAAATAATGATTGTTGCACAACAGTGCAGTCGTTCTAATGCTATGATGTGCGGTATATCGTAGGTTGTTTTGGTTTTGTTTTTTGAAAATTCACTGTATTATTCTTGCCCTCTGGTTAAATAGTTTTACTTAAGGGGCGAACCTAACGGGTTTGGTTGTCATACTAGGCCTAGATCTCAGTACGTCAGTACTCACGCGTGGTAAAAATCTCGAATTACATAAAATTCAACATTTTTTCTTTGCTTCCTTGAACGAGAAAATAAAATTGTGAAAAAAAAATTGCGATAAAAAACCCATGCGGTCTATTGAGATGACTTACATATGTTTTGATTCTTAGGTTATTACTAATTATTTGGTTCCTTGAACCAGTTTCTTCATGAGTTGTGTAGTTTTCTTGTAGATAAGCAAAAACTAGATTTTTGCGCTTACGCCGCGCGCCGTTCCAAAACCGTATGCTCAGTCCCTCTCCTATGAATTAATTGTCAGTTTATCTTGTTCAATTAATTGTTTTTGTACACTTCCTCTACCTGTTCCATCGCCTCTCCTATAACTCTAAGGTTTGCTGGAAGAAAACTCTTTTAAGGGTTAAGCTCGCCTATGTACATATCCTATTAAATTAAATCATGCTTATGTATTATTGTGTACAATAAAGAATTACAGAATTATGAACGCGAAATCGTATGCCTATCCTTTTCACAAAATGGCGCGTATTGCGCCCTCTTAATGTTGAAGTGGTTTTCCCCAAAGCTCCATAATAGATTAACAGCCAAGTGTGAGTCAGTGGAATTCAAACTCCACGCATGCTCCGAAGCGAGCAGGTACCAGGTACACAGAGTAGATGAGGAAGTTGTTATCAGTTGGACTGCTGCGGATCCGGCCCGCGGACGCTTGTTCGCTATCGGTAGTTTTGAATTTAGTTTAGAGTTCGGAAATTTGATTCAGTGTTTTCGGATAATGTTCGGATAAAGTAGGTATGTGCGTGTAAGAAAATACATCGCGAAATAAAACTTATTAACTAATATAGATACTTTGTTCGGGAAAATAAATGGGTGGGTATGTCGTTTATTTGGCACGGAAACAATGAATACAGAAATTAAAAACGAATGCCATCTGCAGAAGTTTAAAACGAATATGTTCTAACATTATGTAGAGTCATAGATAATTAATTCAGCAAACAAAGTAAAAGTAAAGTAAGTTAATTTGCAAAGCAACTGTTTTAATGAACGGTTTCATGATTTAATTACCTCATAGAAAGTTTTACCTACTTTACTTCTTACTTAGATTCTCGTAGTATCTGATGTTGTCAATTCAAGAAATCAAATCAAATTTCCATCTAACATTTACAATGAGCCCGACGTGTCCCACAGCTGGGCAAAGGCCTTCCCCTGTTCCCTCCACCAACAATACAACTAAAGATAGACCCTTTGAAAAGCGTCGATATAGTTAGTTAGTTTTATATTTGTAACTTAAAAATGTGTGCGAAGGCGCGAGCGGTAAGCTAGTTTAATGATATTGTATTCTTTGTCAAATGTTCCTTCTGAAAACTACTCTTTGCCATAAAAGCTCCTACCATCAATCAGCTGTCAATTTAATACAGATTTCAATAAATTTTAATTCGACGTTTCCGGTAAAAAAGACCGTAAAAGAAAATTTCCTTATAGCCGTACTAGAGTAAGTTTTCAATATCCTGTCGAGACAATATCTAATTACGGTTTAACAAGGCCTGTGTCGCAGCTCAGGGTTGTCAGCTGGTTTTATAAACGGCCTAGTGTGACTCAGATTTCTCCTTCTCCACAGCCTATATAGGTCCACTGCTGGAAGCAGGCCTCCCCCTGATAAGCGCCTTGTTGGCTTTTATCTCACGGGGGGTAAGGGTTGGAATTGTTGTACAGGGGGTGCTGCTGCCAACCCCCAGTGGATATCCCTTAGTCGCCTCTTACGACTCAGATGAGTCATATTTGCTCGTTGGGAATTAATTTCTTAGCTAGTTAACACAATTGATGCCAGCTTTGTGTTGCGTTACAAGTTACCATGTTTCTCACTTGTGACAAACAACTGTACAGTTTTCCATTACTTTTGACTTCAATTCAGAACTTGTGATAGTGACTTTGCCTAACCAACTTTTGATCACTATAATCATGCTCAACCTAACTTCAAACTAACTAGAGTATATATTTTTTTTTTTTTTTAAGTTTATTACTTTCATATTTTTCAATACATTATTTTATAAATAAACCGCCAAGTGCGAGTCGACACGCACACGAAGGGCTCCGTAACTTAAAAATCAGGCAACTTTTTCAAAGAATATCAAATTTTCACTTGTTTGGAGGGACCCCTTTAAATTTTCAACTTTATTTTTTTTTAGTATTTGTTGTTATTACAGTTGAAGTGTTACTTATTTATAGAAAGTTTCATGTGCCTACCTATTGTAGTTCAAAAGATAAAGCCTTGACAAATTAAGGGCAAAAATAGCCAAAAAAAACACACTTGTTGTATGGGAGCCCTCAATTATTTTTATACATATATATTATTTTTATTGTTTATTGTTATAGCGGCAAGAGAAATACACATTCTCTGAAAATTTCAACTGTCTACCTCTTACGGTTCATGAGATAGAGCCTTGTGACAGACGGACAGACGGACGGACGGACGGACAGCCGAGGCTTAGTAATAGGGTCCCGTTTTCACCTTTCGTACCCGAAAGGAATCCTAAAAATCATATATGGATAGGATAACCGACGAAAGTTTTGTCTTATTGAAGTCAAATCACGCCCGTAAACCTAACCCTAACTGGCCTAGCTCATAGTTTCTTACCTGTGTCTAGAACCATTTGCATCACATTTAGGCCCTAACAAGATTACCTACAGCCTTCCTCGGTTGGTACTAAAAAGGCAGCCATATTTAATGTTAGCACCAGCGACTAGGATTCATGAATAAAGTATTTAGCGTACATAAAAAATAATACATGGCTTTGGTCGTGTTGTACATAAATTGATATGATTGCTTTGGGCATACGTTTTATAATGGCATTACCTGAATACAGAAAATCTTTGGATCATGGACATACACACAGCCAGTCCATAGGTATGGCATATAAGCATTTGCAACTTTGTCTAATACAACCCAAGAATCATAGAATTAAAACTTAAAAATTAAAGAAAATAGGTAGTATAACGAAATAATTTTGATGTTAACACAACAGTGACCAGAAACTAACTTTAAAATTAGAATAGCAGTGACGCAGATGAAGTACACAGTACAGAGTGGTCAGTGAAAGTGCCCACCAGTAAAAACTATTTAGGAAAGCATAAAAATCGAACGCAAAAGTGTCACAGATGTGGAAGTGCAGAGCGGACACTCAGTGAACAGTGGCTAATAAAGTGCCTACAATGGCGTCGCCAGCGCCGCGTGTGTCCCGCAACATCTCGCTACCGGCGCACAGTGGATCGAAAAAGCCCTTCCTATAGACATAGAACTTTTTTTTTCTAAACATGCTTTTTCTTATTGGAAACCAAGACAGAATCTTATTAGAAGCCCAAACTATACCATATTTTATGAACCTAGGTGATAATGACGCAGAAAAGATTTTTTGAACTTTAATTTGTATGGAGAAAAACATGAAAATCGATATTTTTCGGCTCTCGTGCGAGTGCCCGTTATTTCCTCCGGCATAAATAATGTTCCTATTTTTTACTATCTTTTGACATATAGCACATATGGGGCACTCGATGGACTTCAGGTGAAAAAAAATTAAATATATTTTTAAATTTTCATTTTGCATTTTATTCATTATACAAGGTACATTACGACCTAAAAATAATATTTCAACTCACCTAATTATTGTTACAGTTTTAATGCAATATTTCACCAGCCATACTTTATAATTTTACCTGATAATTCCATATTATATGGTGGTTTTATGATATTTAGCCGTTAAAGACGATACCTATTGTATATTTTTTTGTTAAATTTACAAGGGGCCATTAAGTTAGGTACTCGACCTTATCATTGTTACAAAATTTATTGCAGAGGTTTACCTACTTATCTTGAACTACCTGCTAACCCGTCACTTATGATTGTATTATTATTCTAAGAATTCCTTAAGCCCCTTGGCTTTATTATTAAAAATGGATGTTATTTAAGTAGGTACTTACCTAATTAACAATTTGTCATTGTCTACTTTTTTCTAGTAGTCGTTAGCCGGTATGAAGTAAGTATAAATATGGAGGGAACTGAATATTTTTTTAGTTATATTAAAACTTACTACGTAAAACATCTGTGAAATTTCGAGTTAAAAATGGAAAAGCATAGTGTGGTGACCAATCTGGATCTATTTGTGATTCGTTTTAGAATCACAAATAGATCCAGATTGGTCTGGCAAGCTTGGAAACTATTTAAAACTGTTAGAAAGTGTTAAATTTCAGTTGAATTTGAGTTTATCTGAAGAAGATACAGACACTCTCCAAGAATTCTGTCGAAGTTTAGTCAGTCTGTGATAAAAAGATGGAAATCTGCAAAATGTAACACAGAAACTTTCAAAAAACACTATACAGATTGGTTGGAGCAGAATATCGAGTGGCCAACTTGTGTACGTGAAAATATACGACCACAACAGCTAAATACTGCAATTCAAGAAACAAGTGAAGCTGGCGAATTGTTTTTACCCTCTCCGAGTACATCAACTGTTGGAACATCAACGAAAACGGCTCCAAGTCCGCGCAAACCTTTCACAGAATTTGGAACAAAACAAAAGGTACGAAGGATTTAAAATTATAATTATAAAGGCCGAGAAAGTTCAGAATTGGCCTTTGCTTTAATTGCTAATATGAAAAATGAGGGTAAAGATATTTTGGCAGCAGCCATAGATCATATTCTAAAGAATCCAAAAGAGGCGGAAAAAATCGTGGAACAAGCAAATGAAAAAAATAAATGTGTTTTCACCCCTACCAAAGCGCTCGGCTTATTACTGTCACTTAAACTATCAAAGTGGCAGTATATAACGTTGAGAGAATCTGCCATTCAAGAAGGCATTACAAATTTGTATCCATCATATTACAAACTGCAGCAAGCCAAGATGGATTGCTTTCCTCCGAAAGACGCAATCACTGTTACAGATACAATGGCCAAAGTAGCTCTTCAAGCACTCCTTGACATAACTGTTAAAAGAATAATAAAAAGTTTACCTGACGAGATTACAAACCAATCAATGATATTAATATCGAAATGGGGATTTGATGGTGCCTCAAGTCAGAGCACATTAATTCATTGATCCAGAAGACACAGATTCTGACACAGATGCTGATATGGATGTCTTTTAATATGTTCTAATTGTTTTACAGAAACTTTGTAACTTATATGTAGGTACATAATACGTGTTTTTTAAATAATTATTGTGTATGATAACTTGTAATATAGAAAAATTTGCCTTGTGTCTAAAAAAATAGTAATATTTATTTCGTGTGAATTGTTTAATCGCCTTTGTAGTTTGTAATTATTATTCATTTCTTTTTAAAAATAATGACTGTATTTGATAATTATGCTTTTACTTTAACAAAATATAAAAATTTTATATATTTTCATTATTATGATAGGTGAAATATTACATTAAAATTGTAACAATAATTAGGTGAGTTGAAATATTATTTATAGGTCGTAATGTACCTTGTATAATGAATAAACTGCAAAAAAAAAATTAAAAATATATTTTATTTTTTTTCACCTGAAGTCCATCGAGTGCCCCATATGTGTTATATGTCAAAAGATAGTAAAAAATAGGAACATTATTTATGCCGGAGGAAATAACGGGCACTCGCACGAGAGCCGAAAAATATCGATTTTCATGTTTTTCTCCATACAAATTAAAGTTCAAAAAATCTTTTCTGCGTCATTATCACCTAGGTTCATAAAATATGATATAGTTTGGGCTTCTAATAAGATTCTGTCTTGGTTTCCAATAAGAAAAAGCATGTTTAGAAAAAAAAAGTCCTATGTCTATAGGAAGGGCTTTTTCGATCCACTGTGCGGCGGGGCGACAGCCGCCGACGGTGGCCATGCTTTCTCGGCGAACGCTCTCTGAAAGGTATTTTGGAACAACGCTTAACGCTTCCACTGCCTAACCTCTGTGGTGTATCCTGCATCGCGGGTGCGACGCTGTGCTACAGAACAAGAACGGTAAGTGTGAATTTCCTACAGTTGATCAGTTGATCAACAACGTACAACATCATCCATACCTGCTTTACCGAAACCGTACGTCCGTGAAATGATTGCTGTGAAGTTATACTTTGTGCATTGAAGGATGCTTCTGCCCATCTCTTCTAGCAGGTGATCCCATATGGCCATTTCCAATAACCACTCTGCCTATCGGTTTAGCTATAATCAAGTTTTGAGACATTATCTAAACGATAAGTGTCAAAATTCAACTACTCCACCTTTAGCCAAAACTCGAGATATTATGCATAATAGAAACGGCTTTAAGTCGCCTTCAATAGAGATAAATCCTGTTTAGAAGTGTCCACTACTCTTTGGTCTCGGAAACATACTCATAGAACAAATGATCGCCGTTCTGTCAAAATAGCTAATATTTTCGTAACATCTCAAAAGACAAGTTACATCATCATTACTCCGGTGCACCGACCTGTTTGTTTACCGTTTGAACTCCCAAAAGGATGCTTAGATTATATAGTCTGTGAGCGATGCGATAAGCGTGTTTGTATGACAAACTACATTAGGTAGGGTACACTCAACTTCTGTAACGTGGTGACCTGTTTTTACGAATATTTTGGTATATTAATATAAGTATATTTGTACATATTTAGTAAAGCAATTTAGCTGTCAGGGTCCAGCTGGCTCAGGATCTAAATGCGTGCTGGGACCAGCTGTGCGACAACGCAAAAACCACCCATTCTACATAATAGACATTTGAAAGCTCTTTGAATGGTCTTCGTAATTTGCAATTTTATGGCGAAGGCCATTGAAATGGCGTTCAAATGTAAATTATAGCATGGGTGGTTTTTACGTAATCGCACAGCTGGGGGAAGCCTTTGCCCAGCAGAAGGGACACAATTGTAATTTAGTTGTAAGTTTGTTTGTGTGTAGTAGTAATCTGCGGAGTAACTGGTCTGATTCCTTATTTCTTTCAATAAATACGAAGTATTCATTGTCCCTGCGTGTTTACGCTATATTCTACACAGGTACCACGTCAGCGAAGTCGCATGCAGAAGCCAGTATTTTATTAATTTACTGTATACTTGTTCGTAAGTCACCAAAAAACTTCCTTTACTTCGAACTTGAATTCCTTTCGTTCGTGGTTACAGTTCTGAAGGTTTTATTATTTTTATTATCTCTCAGTAAGTCGGTCACGTTTTCAGGTAGAACTTTGCTGAAGCGATCTTTGCATACAAATGGTTCCAAAATAGAGTTATTACGGTCATGTAAGCTCGATCAAACGATTGTTTTTGTACCTTTGGGTCACATTTTTGGTACATATTTTTCTAAATACGTTTTCAGAATGAAATCAATCGAGCTGTATATATTTTGCTCTATATTTAGTTATGTATAAAATAGAGGTTGCTAATACTTTCAGCTAGTGTTTCTGCCCGCAGGTTCGCTTGTGTCTGGTATCCTAGATAAAATGTAGAATTTAGCGAATTTTACAAACGTAGAAATTTTATTATTATGTTTAATAATATTTTAGAAAGATTGAATCAATCACATTTTGAAGGAAGTTTTCAACTCGAACTCGATGAAGTCGGAATTTTAGAACGCAAAATGAATGTCTATAAATTTCTCAGAAACAACAACGTTCTATAAACACAATTAATTCAGTTGCTGCGGCGTATAAAATGTTCTAGCACGGGTATTTACCACTCAGCGTTTCGTTATTACCCTGCGAGTTAAAAACCACGTGCAGATATAAATAGCCTGAATCGTGTCAATTTCCTAAGCACCGCACCGTCGGATTTAGCTCTCGCATTTACAACTTGTTTGTACTTGGGCTTCCTGCCGTTGGTTCCTGTAATTGCTCATACAAACAATTCATACATACATAATGACTGTATGTAAATGGATGTATGGAATCTGTAAACTGCGTATAGGTGATGTGACTGATCGCCTTGAATAGTTCTTGGAAGTGAGCTATGTTTTACGGGATCCTCTTTACTGAAATATTATTAAGTGCCTAAGACATTGATTTGTTAGGGCTAAATTTAATAAAATTGTCTTTATTCAGGACAAAAAACAAATTGTACAATGCAGACTTAAATAATGTGTTTATTCAACCAATCACATTATCAACAATTTACTACAGAAGTTTTACTTACTACTTGGTTGGCTGTTTTTTAAAGGTAGCTTAGTGGTTATAATATTTTAAGTTTTTTATATATTTTAGAGCGGTAATTTTATGTGTAGTTATGTAACTACACATAAAACTATGAAAAGATAGAAAAAATAAAAGGATTGAAATTTAATTATTTAATTTGTAAAAGTTGTAAAATATTTTTCTTAAAACATCATCAGATGCTTGCTTACTCTCAAAAACGGTAATTGAGCTTCTGATTAATGAAATGACCGCGTAATTATACGTACGAGCAGGTATATTGAGCTACTGATTAATGAAATGACCGCGTAATTATACGTACGAGCAGGTATATTGAGCTACTGATTAATGAAATGACCGCGTAATTATACGTACGAGCAGGTATATTGAGCTACTGATTAATGAAATGACCGCGTAATTATACGTACGAGCAGGTATATTGATCATTGTACTGTACAATAATTATGTACGTGATGCTTCTCGTTACTTATTCGAGCGGTACGTGGACCATCAGGTAAGTGGAGGCAAGTGGACGTGAAAGTAAGTGGACGTTTAGGGAAGTGGGCGTGGAGGTAACTGAACGTTTAGGGGAGTAGACCTATCAAATTCAATAAGCTTTTTGGTATTTATCAATTTGTAAGTCTGTTAATTTTAAGCCTTTGGTTTTCCTTCAAATAAATAAAAATATAAATCGACTTGGCATGCCGGTAGCGGGCCTATGACTCCAAAAGGTTTGTGAGAGAAAGAGAACTTGGCCGGTCTTTCCATCCTGTAGGCATGGACAGCCTAGCTAGACCAAAAACTGCCTAAATTAGAATAGACATCGTATGCGTAAAATATTAATTTCAGATATCATTCCTTCGATTTGAATATACTTTACGCAGAGTATGAAAGTGTTCTGTATTGTAGCCTAGACAAAAGCTTGTCTAGTCGGTTCACGCTAGGGGCGGATGATACAACAAAGATTTGAAACAGTTCTTACTCGTTAATTGACTTCACTTTCCCTTCTTGCAGTGACCTGGAGCCGGGCTCCACGAAGGCCCCCTCCGGTAGCTCCAGCAGCTCCAGTCTGTCTTCCAGGAGCAACGAGAGCAACACCGTCGCGGCGGAACAGCATGGTGAGAACCGGAACCATTCCTCATCACTTGCAGCCTGACTTCTCGCACTGTTGGGTATAGGCCTCCCAAGATTTTGTGCCACTCCTACCGCCTCACGGTCCTACGCTAATCTTATCTAGGTTAGCCCACACCAGGTTCACTGCTGGACATAGGCCTCCCCTGATGGTAATAAGGCGCTTGCCTTATTGCCTCCTATCATTAGGGGTATATAGTATTGCCATAAACTCGCTGTGCCCACAACTAGACTACACAAAATTAATGTATCTTTTAAAGGGCAATGTATACGCTTCTACAACAAAACTCCTAGTGAGTTGCAAAAATTATCAGTAAATAAATTCAAACAAATTGTCAAAACCTTCCTGTGTAAAAAGGCCTACTATAAAATATCAGATTATCTAGAGGATAAAAAAGCGTGGGACGGAATTTGCTCCAACTCGAAAAATAACAACTAACAGGCTAAAGGTTTCTTTGTCGCTTCTTTACTTTAGTCTACGTACCGAAGCGACTGAAATCAAAAATATCACTTTATTTCCGTGTCAGTGTTTAATTATTAAGAATTTGACCTTTTCTAAGTATACATTTATTGTATTTATGGAAATAAAGAGTTTTAGACTTTGACTTTGACATAATCCTCACGTTGGGCTTGCGGGTTGCAGTTCGGTGGTGAATCTGTTTTGCATGAGGCGGTGCTGCCCGCCACCGGTGGATATCCCTTAGTCGCCTTTAACAACACCTGCAGTCAGCAGTGGGATGTTGCAATTTCTAAGCCATCACTGCACAGCTATATTGTTATATTTATTTTTGTTTATTTATTTTATTATATTCACTTCCAGCATCCCAATCCGACGTGTCAGACGAAGACGAAGCATTAGCAGCACAATGGGCGGACAGCATCTCGCCTCACGTGCTCAGCTCCATCTGCCTGTCCGCGAGGCTGCGCAAGCGGCAGGAGGTCATTCACGGTGAGCAAACATTTGACATTGAATACTATAGGTAAAGCCGCAATTGGGCTTTGGTTTACGTCAACGAAAGTCTTAAGATTTACTTGAGATTCCTATAAAGAGAAATTAATGAAATTAAATGAAATGCTTTATTAAAAAAAAACGGCATTATTACAAACATATTGCCTTGTCGGTAAAATGCGATCGATTTCTTGTCCAATACTTAGTATTAGAGATAATAAATATACATAAATGTCACGGAAAATAATTATAGTCACAATAAATACCTATGTCTAAAAGTTAAAATTTAAAGGATGTTTAGACCAAGTGTCTAACACACAAATTAGCGTCTATTAGCTTTATGTTCTAAATAGTTTAGGTGTGAAGTTAGCTTTATTTATGCCATCTATGGCAATAATTTTTGTTCTTCGCTATTTTATTGATAATTGCAAGAATTTTGGACCTTCCTATAATATGGCTGTAATCAATTCGGTCGATAATGTTTCTGTAAAATCTATAATTAACTCAATACAAGTTAAAACAGTTTCCCACGCATTTTATTTCGTACAAAGGACAAGTAGCAAGCCTGGTCATGTATTATATAATGAATGAAATGGCTGTAGTCGTTATTTAAACATTCGGTAACAATATAAATGTTTTTTTCCAGTAGGTAGTAGTCTTAACTTTATTTTTAATATGAATTATTATTTTCCGTCAATCTAATGCAAAGTAAAATAATTTGAGGCCTATAATAGTTGAAAGTTTTTTTTGGGAAATGTAGTTTGTGATTATTAGGTTTTAAATTCATTTGATGTCGATTACTACGTTTATTTTAATGAACTGGTTCATATATTTAAGGACTTTATAAATGTATACAGCGGCTGACGTGAGAGTACCTATTGATTTAAAGTGCTCCCTGTATTTTGCTTTAAAACTAATGTGCTGTGAGACCAGTGGTGGCAGTGGTTGCTAGCTGGTCATCCGACAGTGTCGTACCTATCTACTTTTCTTCCTGTGTACCTTTGTGTATGTGTCTGTTGTTCTTGTTGTATCAAATCTTTTTGCTCATGCCCGCGGCTTCGCACGCGATTTTCCGTTTCCAATCATTCAAGAAAATATAACTGACATCAAAATATACGCAGAGACTAACAAAAATATAACCAGAAAACTCTAAAACAACAGAGCTATAGGATATGGATATCCAATTCCCCAGTAAATTTGTAATAATTAAGTTTCTCCTTCCAGAGCTGATAGTCTCGGAAGGCTCCCACGTGCGCTGGCTGCGCGTCCTCGGCTCAGTGTTCCTCCGTCCGCTGGAGGCGCAGCCGGCCCTGCTGCCGCCCGACGACCTGCGCAGTCTGTTCCCGAACCTGCCGTCCGTCAGGGAGCGACACAACAAGCTGTACACGGAGCTGCGCGCGTTGAGGAGCGATGTGGACGCGCCGCTGGTGGATGTGTCTGCTGTGGCGGACGCGATGCTTAATACGGTGAGTGATGCGATCCTCATCTAGTCTACTGGTGGGGACCCTTCTATAAGGCGTCATAGCGCTGGCCACGGTCCCAGTGGTTGTCGTTCCATCGGAGATATGGCTGGTCCACCCTTTAGTTTGCTAATTGGCTGAGTACGACGATGCCTGTCTTTAAGCTACTATGCTTAATACTTTGAGTGACCACACCGAATACGCAGGCCGAAGACGTGAAAAAATCAATGTCGACTGCCTACAATATCCATACACAGAAATGTCACACGTTGGTGTGACACTGGACGCCGGACTGTGTCGCAGACTTTGGTTTGGAGGCTCCATGACATTAAGATTATGTCCAATATGTGACACATGAATAACGTCTTTATTAACAAAGACAATTACAATAAAATAATAGAAAACAATTATAAGTAGTATTTACAAGACATATATATTCGACTATGTGTCAGTCGCTATTAAAACACAATCTTACAGGTAAACTTTTTGAATTTTGCACCAAATTCACCAGCTATATGTAATTTGTCTTGTCTAGCCTATGCTAGTCCACAGCTCGACATAGGTCTCCACTGATAAGCTATATTAAACTGACCATTTCCTCTTCAGCTTGGAGACTCCGGCTACGCATCAACGCTCGCGCGCTTCTGTCAGAACCAGCGCATGTCGTTGGAAAGTCTTCGGGAACGACGTCGCAAGAACAAGGATCTACACCAGTTCCTGGCGGCGCGGGAGCAACTGCCGCGCTGTGGGAGGCTGCAGCTGAAGGATCTGTTGGCTTGCGTGTGGCAGAGGTAAATCCTGAGGGTGTCTCCATCATCAGAACAGATTTATATTCGTTTCTAGCCACGTGCGAGCAGCTGCCGCGCTGTGGGGGATTACAGTTCAGGGATTCATGGGCTTGCGTGTGGCAGAGGTAAGAAATAAACTCTTGAATGTTTCGAGCGAGAGGGTAGAGAGATATTCTATATAAATTGACCGACAGAAAATCTGCCCAGGGTTCTTTCTAAATTAAAGTTTTGCAAACGTGTATTTCTGCGAAAATGATAAATAACTTTGATTCAAAATATACATACTCGACTTTCGCTGGTTTTTGATTGATCGATTGCGCTCTACATCAGTTGAAACTGATCTTAAGAGATCACATATGGGTACCCAAGTTTAAAATAGAATAGAATAGAAAATCTTTATTTCTGTAACTTAATTTAACACATGGCATACATTGCTTATAACTAATATTTAATTTAATGTAACACAAAAAGGTCACCGGCTCAGCTTAATGCTGCTATGGCACTTGTGCCATTGCAGCGCTGGTTATAAGCGGTGCCAGGGTGCTAAGTGCAGCGCTACTTGCTGCACCCATCACATTAGGTAGCTTTAAAAAATAAAATAACAAACACACACACAAACAAAAAATTAAATTTAAGTTAAAGAATTACGCATTTTTATACAAATAGAGCTAACGTATTAATCGTAGTTATATATGCCCATTTCTAAAATAGATATATAAATAACCTATATAAACTGAATGTATCTCAGAGTGAGGTGTTAGTGTGAGTATGTATGTATGTGGGTGTGAGGGTGTGTGCGTGTGTGTGTCGAGTACACCAGAGGACACCGATCTCATGAGCCCGGGCAACAGGAAGAGGAGTTTGAATTTAAAGAGTCGAGGTTGTGACTATTATTATAGTAAGTTTATATGTCACAAGACAAAAGTTTGATATACTTACACTCAAAACAAGATTATCTATTCCATTTCACGAGTTAGTTAAAAAAATCGGATGTCTAAGTTTATTCATAAGTTTTTACTAAGCGAAAAACCAAAAACAAATACTCAACAGAATTTCTTCTTTTCAGATTAACGAAATACCAACTGCTCCTCGAAAGCGTCCTCAAGACAGTGGAAACCGAAGACGGACAAGAAACCGAGCGAATACAACGCGCACTGTCGGTCGCCAAGGAGGTGTTGCACAGCGTGGACACTGCCATACGGACCGCCGAGAACGAACACAGGTTAGTGCTGGAGAAAGAAAGCAAACAGTTGGTATAGCTACCAACAGCACAGTAAGTAATACAAGACCTTTTGAGAAAGGTCCTTGTAACCAACATACAGAAATACAATTAGATTCATAACTCCATAGCAACCACGCTTGTCCAAACTTTAGGAAGCAACACCAGAAGGCGATAAAGGTATTTCAAGGGATGCCTCAAGGACTGCCTCAACGGAACCTTTATGATTGTCATAGATCAGAGGCGCATTGCTACCGCACAGCACAAAATTGAGCATTCAAATATGAGCTTTAGATGCATTTCATATTGACGGCATCGGATGACGGACTCGACAGATCATTAAAGGCGACAAAGGATATCCAGGGGGGGGCAGCAGCGCCCTCTGCAGAACAATTCTACCAACTGCGATTCCCAACCCGCATGCCCAGCGTGGGGATTATGGGCATTACTCCCCGTGAGATAAAAGCCAATAAGGCGCTTATCAGGATATGCGTCCAGCACTGGACCGATATAGGTTGTTAAGGAGTTGAGAAAATGACAGACAGCTCGCGGACCTCTCGTTTGAAGCTTGTGTGAAGCCATTTTGTCACTGTAAAATGTATTTAAAGATAACGAGTTTAAGCCCATATTTGACTGCATATTTTTGTGCTGCGCGATAGAGGCGTTGGATTAATGTTCGCAGAGCTTAAAAATACTGTTTTAAAATAACCCTTCGAGTATTTTTTCTTTGGTTGTCGTGTATTTAATGAGTTCTCATTTGGCTCCGAAAATATATCACCTCAATAGAATCGATTCTACAATATCATTGTTTTAGCATATAATATCTGAGATTCTACACATTTGCCCCACGTAGCAGAGGTTATGGTGAAATGGCACTTTGACTCAAATTCAAATTCAAAGAGCTTTATTTCCTTTAGACCTTACAGGACTCTTGGACACGTCACAAAATTCAAATTACATAAGTAAAACTAGAAAATAAAGCGATGTCTTCGATTTTGGTTCACTTCAATCTTTTTACTGTACTTGACTGTACTTGACAAAGTTAAAAAAAAATCATTTTTGCTTTTCCAGATTACGCAGCATCAAGTCCAAGCTCGAAGTCCGTGCGCCCACGGGTGGGGGTGTCGAGTGGGACGAACTACGTAAGCTCGATCTAACAGCTCACTCGCTCACGATGGAGGGGGAGCTGGCCATTAGGAACGACTCTAACAAGAAGATACATGTGCTAGTAAGTTTGATATTAAATAACGCAGCATTTCGTTTGTTAGTGTCCTAAAAGTACATTTTATTTTATTTATTTATATTATTTATTCTAAAACATTGGTATTACTAGGGAAGAATGTGGCCGACTGCTCGGTGGCAATACGTTTTGAGCTCTTATGAAAGATGCCATGACAACCGGCTGATATTCCACAATATTAACAGCGATAAGGCCGCCCATTGTACCTTTCTATTTTCTGTTAATGTCTATGTTTTTTTATTTAATTTTGTGGTGTACTAATTTAGTATTGTTTTAAAAAAACACACCTGTGTTCCAGGCACTGATGTTAGAAGACTCCCTGGTGCTGATGCAGAGAGAAGGCGACAAGTTCCTGCTGAAGCCAATCCCTCAGCCCTCGCAGCAGCAGAACCTCTCGCCGGTTATCAAGTGGTAACTACATGATATATGCCTTCATCATCTTAATCATCAAAACTATAATTATCTCATACAAATTATTACTCGTTCATTACATTATCCCTAAGTTCCACCCACAGAGCAGATAAAGAGAGGAGGTGCTGTAATTATATTTCTATAAGAAACAACGCGTGACAATTTGCTGGGTGAGGGGGGTGTTAGATCGCGCCCACTTTTATTATTTTCCATCTACCGGTTAATAGCAAAACTGCTCGATTCATTCTGTGTCGATGGTACTACGTAGTTTAACTACCTCACACTAGATGTCACTAAGTGTAGAGTGTAACAGATTTTTTTTTTCCGTAAACAAGTAATATCTACCCGCCTAAATCAAAAGTAGCATGTCGCCTTTTTGTCACTATGAAGTCACTTTGTAATCATTTAAATGGCAAGAACAAATCTTTGAATATTTTGTCGGTGTCCAGTCTTATCTATTAATTTTTGTGATCCATTGCTGTTTAAGATTCTCTTCGAATGGAAATCTGGAACATACATAATTTAAAATTTAATTTATGGGTGGGCTTCACGTACTTTAAATGAACTAAACAAACACTGTTTTAAATGTTATAATAGTTGTCTCACGGAGGCTAATTACTTTCAATAATGTAGATAAATATTTAATAAAAAGGAGGCTTTATTTTATTTCATATTTTTTACTTTCCATTAATGAATCATAGCCTTAGGACAATCGGTAAAATAATTGGATTCTAATTACAGCCCTGTCCTTTTGTTATATTCATGTCGTTGCCTGGTTGACAAAGCTGTGCACAGCAGGAACGCTGGCAGTAGTACACTGACTAAGGCCACGCCTACTGTGATGACGTCAGGACCTAGTTAAGAATCACAGTGCACAGTTGCTTAGGCCGCCTCCTCTCTGTATCTGTTCCGCGGTACGACCGATATGGCGCGCCGGGCGAAGATCCGCCTGCGACGCAGGAGGTTGCGGGTTCGATTCCCGCCATGGGACAAATGTTTGACGATTGTTCGAAGATCTGCAAATATTTTTTCCGGGTGTTCTGGATATTTTCTATGTATAATAAAAATATCTATCTATGTAATTTATTGTATTAAGTATATCAGTCATCACCATAACACAAGCTCTGCTTGGCTTGGAGCTAGATGATGCTGTGCTTAGCTTGGGGATTGTCCAGCATTATTTATTTATTTATTAAGAAATGTTGAAAATGTTTCAGAAATGCGAGATAATAAAAGCCATTTTCAACCAACGAAAAACAAGAGGAGATGGATTCCAATTCAGCAGTATTTCTGTGTGTTACTCGATCGATGGCTCGATGTACATATCTGCGCCAACTGTGGACCGATTCTAAAGTTTTTTACTTATTGTACAGGGAACTAGTTTCTGCCCGGGTGCTTAGCGCGCGTTGTTTCCTTGATACCGTTTTGAAGGTTATTTCTATCCTATGGAAACTGATTTATGGGATAAAAAGTAGCTTAAGTTTGATTCCAGGTTTAAAGACTACACCTGTGCAATTTCAGCTCAATTTGTCCTGTAGTTTCGCCGTGAAGAAGTAACAATCATACATACTTTCGCATTTACAATATTAGTGTGCTCATTGATTCCCGAGGATTTGTATTTGTTTCCCAAAACTTAAAAAAACATAATAAATATTAAGGAATTTGAAGTCAGTTTTTATTTATTTTAAATCAGTCAAATAGTAATTGATACCTGTAGTAGAACGATAGTGACCGGCCATCAATGTAATCTCGCCTCTCCCCCACAGGGACAAGGTCCTGTTTCGCCCGAACGCCGCGGTTCGCAACACATTCTTCCTGATGAACATCAACGGAGTACAAATGCATGAGTTATCAGCTAACTCTGCCTCGGAGTATGCCACGTGAGTCTGAACCCGCACTCACGCCTCGGCAGGAGGATTGATCGCAGTGAAAGTACACAGCTGTGCTTCCTGGGATCGACTGGATGAGTTGGAGGGGGCTATTCTTACTTTATCTTAATTAAATCACTATCCATAAAGTTACTTTATAATAATCAAAATTTACTTATAAAAACATATAATAAAGTGTTTGTCATTATTACCGTTCGTTCTACCATGTTCGACTCCCGACAATTAAAAAATATCCCCTTCGTCTGCCGGTTTCTGCGGTAGGTCACATGGGATTATCAAATAATACAAAAATATTGTAGTTTCATTCGTCCCACCACTTTGTCCCAATGTAGGACTTTTTTTCTGTTTCTCAAAAGTTGTACTAAAATCATTTAATTAAACGATGATTTTGATTATAGATGGGTAAAGCACATCCAAGAAGCGCCGCTTGCGAAACCTGAACTGAAGCCGAACATCACGCCCTCGCATCAAGCGTCAAGATCTACAGACGATTCAGGTAAGATGGCCAAACTGAGAAGGAGGTTGCGAAATATCTTTCATGGTGGCATATCTTCAAGCCTATTATACCTTGCCTTCATGTTTAGTTGAAAGTTCTTATACAAGAAGTAGAGTGTTAGATATGTATTGATTTAGGAGAAGTTAGTCAAAGAAAAGATGAATGGACGTTGTAAAATATGACATGAGTCAAAAAGTATTGATAAGGATTGAGTGTTGAGGTGCTGACAGAAGTATGTAAAAAATACATGAACCCGCATCAGGCCGGCCATACACGTTCCATTTATTGTCTGATTGTCGGGTCACATTGTGTATGGATAGTTGTATTCGACTAGTCGAAGGCGTTCGTTCCATACATTTGTAAATACACAAATCCCTACGGAAAATCTGACGTGTATGGCAGCCCTAAGTAGGAAAAGTTTTCAAATAATAGATACAAATTGAAATTCCGCTTTACAGGTATAAACGTGTCTCGCAATCCATCAGATGCGTCAGAGAAGTCCAACTCCACGGCCGAAGACGAGAGCGAGCGAGACACCGCGCGCATCGCCGAGAGGGAGCTAGAAAGAGCATCCGCGGAACGAGGGGAGGAACGGAGCAGTGCGGAGAGAGAGAAGGAAGATAAGGAAGAGAAAGAAGAGAAAGAGGAAAAGGAAGAGAAAGAAGAAAAGCATAAGTGAGTGGATAGTTTAAAGCAACAACTTTGCAATTGTCTGTTCTGTATTTTTGTTTCTTGGTGTGTTAACACAATTACAATTTTGATTGTTAGATTGAATGGTAGGTAATGGTAGGTGTGTTTGTGCAAATATTCCTGCTGCCCCCCAAATTTAATGCTCCTCAAATGTGACCACATAAAAATAAGTTTTCTAAGTTGACACGTGTCCAGTGAACCTTACTGCGGTGCGAGGGCTAAAAGTCCCTTCATGCTTCCTGGTCCTTCACTGAGGCAGCTGGAGCAATCTTCATCAAAGATCTTTCTTTATTAATATTGGTTGTTCTATCTGCAGAGTCCGTCGTCCCACTGTGGGCCGCATCAGCACGCACTCTACGGACGCGGGCGTGCTGGAGGCTCGCGCCGCCGCACTCAGCTCGCCGCCCATGCACACAGCACATACTGCGCTCTCCAACCAAGGTATACATTTTATCTAAATATGCCTCACTTACCGTGAACTCATCATTGTCAAATAAGAAAAGGTCTTCTGCTCCCGTGGGTGTCCCAACACTACGTCACAATCCAATAGTCAGCTATCCTTGTTCGACGCAATACAAGACAATACAATACACTTTATTGCACACCACAAAAAAAAAATACAAGATAAAAGATAAGATACAGGAAAAGAGAGAAAACAGAGTTGCACAATGGGCGGCCTTATCGCTAAGAGCGATCTCTTCCACATGTCGCATGACGCATGTCTCTAAATATTTTTATCTCGGTCACATAAATTACCAGGGATTGTGATTGCTTCGCTATATGCCATAGTCGTAGAAGTTTTTGCCTCCAACAATGATACTACGCCTGTTATTGCTTGGTTAAGGGCTGTGATTCAGAACCAAAGGATTTTATCTTAGCAACGAGTGTTAGGTTAGTCCCGCCTTCCCCTCACCCCTCCACACGTCACACGTCACGCGCAGTCGCCAAATCTGTCTCGATTTGAAGTATTTGTTTTATTTGCAGAACGTCTCCGCCGTCTAGACGCGGGTATCTCCCGCTGCCTGCGCGCCAAGGCGCTCTGTGTGGGCGCCATGCTGGGAGTGCCGCCTCACGACTTCTCGCAGGTCGCCGACCTCGCTGTGGCCGAGGCGTTGGGGCAAGTCGGTACGTATGTCGTTGGTAGGGAGTAGGTGAGGATGCATGTTTGTGTCATAGTCGTGTACTCGTTTACAACCAAGATGGGAGTGAGTCCGAGTGATCTCGGACTCGATCTAGTAGAAAGTCGTTATCTTATGTTTAAAGATATCATAGTCTCCGCTACATTTGCCTCGCATGACGTGTGCAAATGCCCTATAAGATGGCGACGTAGAGCGTGGAGTTTTGTACATTGATTGTTGTATAGCATTTCATATAAAATATTGAAGTTCAATATGATCCAAAATCACCCGAATTAGCCCTGCCGTTTCTATACCTATTGTTGCCACAAACTACAGACTAAATTCATTTTTCTGACGAACAAGCGATTTTTTTAATAACTTTTGCAAGCACCCCGATTTAGACATAGATCTATTCTGTACAAGAGTATATTCAGCCAGACAGCGACTGACCAGAAGTAGCTTCAATACGTGGGTAGTTCGGTTTACATTAACTTTAGTACATAGTTTGTTGCAGATATTTTATTCCATGTCATTGTCGTTCGCTGTTGTTGATATAAATTCACAATTGGTGGTTAAATTGTCACTACACGTGAAAATCTTAAATTGGCTTTCTGTTACCGTAAATTGATTAAGTGAGTTTAAGCCGTGGGTTTTCCAATAAAGTAAATAAATAAGCAATATGTTAGCCTTCATTCGTGTTACTACAGACATGGCGGGAGAGATGCGCGCACGCGGCATGCTGACTGAAGACGCGCCCGACCTGCAGCAGATACTGCTAGCTGCCACCTCGCAAGGTAAGACCATTTGTTAGCTTTGAGTCTCCCCATGCGCTGCTTAGCTCGGGGCGACCAGACGATGCTTAGCTTGGGGCAACCAGACGATGCTTAGCTTGGAGCGACCAGACGATGCTTAGCTTGGGGCGACCGGACGATGCTTAGCTTGGGGCGACCAGACGATGCTGTGTGAGTTTTCCAGCATTAGTATTATAGATAGAAAAAATAAATATAGTTGATTTAAAAAATGCAATGGACTGCGCCAGTTTTATTCTACTCGCTAATTTAGATATTTATAAACTAAGAAATCAGAAACTTTCAGTTTTGTGTTTCTCATTTCTTTATTGCATTTTTGGTTATCCCATTTCGTCCTGCTGCTGGGCAAAAGATTCCGCCAAAAATTTTTTTTCGTTATTATGATTTAGTTTATGTGTCCTTTGGACCCTAGCATGCTGAAATAAAGAATTGAGAAAAAATAATAATTAAATATTTGTTTAAATATTGGATTAACCTAATTATTCGTGATATTCCAGCGAACCAATTAACGCTACTAGTCCGCGGCGCGCTCTCAGTGAGTGAGACGACGGCCGTGCTGGCGCGGTCGCGGCCCGGCCGCTGCGACTCGTGCAGGCGCACCCGGGAACATCAGCATGGTGAGTAAACGTTACGAAATTGCAGATATTATTACTGTTTAGCAAATAAATCAATAAATAATAATAATAAATAAATAAATAACGCTGGACAATCCACGCAAATGACTTCCTAAAGCCAGGGCAAAGGCCTTCCCTATACCCCTTTTACGTTTCACGGTGCTATGGAGAACTATGGCCGGTCTAAATACTCCTAAGGCTGTTTTGGGTATAATCTATTTTGGTTAAAGGTTACTTGCGTCAAGACAGTAACAAGTTTAACAAGTTTGTGTAGCCCACTTTTGTAACTTGATGTAGCCTGTACTCAAACCGTATGTTTCTACAAATTCCAATTAATTAATCATGTAATGAGTTAAAGTACGTAAATCACGTAAGATATGTCCTGGGGGTTTTGGACAGAGGTAAAACCTGTAATTAATTAAATAGTGTAATGCAACTCTATAAAACATTGAAAGTAAAATAAGTTAATAATTCTCCAGTGGCCCAGCCGTCAGCCCCTCCCGAGGAAACCGACATAGACTGCGACATGAAGCCCGAGGAACTGCGCTCGGCATCTGTGGACGAAGAATACGACACGCTCAGCGATCTCGAGAATAACAGAGATGGAGAGGAAGACGATGGCATTGGTATGTAGACTGACTTTCCTTTAGAGAAATAGTGTGTGTGTGTGTGTGTGTGTGTGTAGTTTTTTCATATGGGTTAAAATTCTACGCTCTTTCAATAAAGGATGTTACTGAAATAAAACAAAAGGATTGAAACTTAGATTTCTTATAAAACTTAAGTGAAAAATTCCATAGCGATCATATTTTTCTGTTATCATGTTTGTGTGTTTTGGTATACTTTTTTATAATTATTAATTAATCACTGATAGACATTCATTGGACCACAAACTTACGATTCTTACCTGAGTTAGCTGAACTAACTAGTTACCCTCGGTAACCGTGGGGTACCGAGGCTCTCCGGGTTTTTAAATGTTATCTGAGCGTCTGGTCGACGCGACGCGTGACCCGAGAGCTGGCGGATATCTGGCGCAGCGCATCAGCATTGCCATACAGCGGGGCAATGCAGCCAGCGTCTTGGGGACGCTTCCGACTGGCATTGATATGGATTAGTTAAGCTACCTGTAGATTGTTTACAACAGTCTGCAGTTATTACAGTATTTGTCCAAAAATACCTGTGAATCGAAGTTAGGGTTAATTCTTTATTGACAAAGTAAATTACAATTCAATAATAAAAACAAATTAGAACTAGTATTTACAATTGAAACAATTAAGCTAACTGCAGACTCTTGCAAACAATCTACGGGTAGCTCAACTGATCCATATCAACACCAGTCGGAAGCGTCCCCAAGACGCTGGCTGCACTGCCCCGCTGGATGGCAGTGCTGATGCGCTGCGCCAGATAATTAGTTACAGGGTTAATTACTTTTCCGTTAGTTGTATTCATTATAGAACGCAGAACACATTTAAACAAACAAAAAAACTAGAATTCTCGAAGCTATGCGGTGTATGACATTCATAAGTTTAACCGTAAAGGTTAACGACGACGGTTCTGACGAGACAAGAAGGAAGTGGCCGGCGATTGACAAGGATGCAAGAGAAGAGACTCTAGTTTAGGATTCTGTTTTCTTGTAACGTAGCTTATTGTACATAGTTTTTATGCATATTTTGTTGAACAGACATGCGTGTAAGCTCGGCTACACTGGGCGCCCGCCTCGTCGACGTGTCGTCCGGCCTCCGTGTGACGCTCTCCCGCGCGCTGTCGGCAGTGGCGGGCGGGGGCGCGGGCGCGGCGCCGAGCGACGTGCGCGCGGAGCTGGCCGCGCTGAGAGACCAGAACGACGCGCTGAGAGCCAGGCTGAGGACGTACGGTATGTAGATACTACGATCTAATCATTAAGAAAGTATATTCCTTCGTTTGACCAAAATCTCACGTGGACGTAAGTAATCACGTAGAAAAAATAAACCAGCACAATACATGTCAATATTGTGCTGGTTTTATTAAAGATATTATTATTGTGTTTGGTTTAATTAAAGATATTATTATTGTGTTTGGTTTAATTAAAGATATTATTATTGTGTTTGGTTTAATTAAAGATATTATTATTGTGTTTGGTTTAATTAAAGATCCGACCACCGTAGAGGGTAATCGTGTTTTTTAATGGCGACAGCGACGAACACCTTGGTAAAAAGTGAGTTGGGTAGAAACGAATGATAATGATGATTCCACTCCGGTGGTCCACCCCAGTTACCAGTATAAGTGTCTCATCGTCAAATCTAGCCGTGACGTGGACCCAGCCGCTGTCAGCACTAGCCGTGTTGTTATGTTTATTCCCGCTGGTCCTACCAGAATGGTCCCGATCGGGGTGGTGTATATATGTATAATATCTTGTTCAAAAAACAATTCCAATCCAAATTTCAAACACAAAAAAAAAACAATGGATTAATTCAAAGATAAAACTAAAAACATTAACCATAAACTTATTGTTGCAGAACTACAATCAGCGGAAGATATTCCCTTCCCTAAAGCGGACGCTACAATACAGGTACATAACTGTTATTATCTACTAATAATATAAATGTGGCAGTTTGTATGGATGGATGTATGTTTGTTATTTCTTCACGCCAAAGCTACTGGACAGATCGCGCTGGAATTGCATAGAAGTAGGTAGACCTGACAACACATTTTGTCACAAATAAAATTACCTTTAAAAGTTACTATACCTCGTGTGTTCATAAGTTTTGAGACGAACTTATTTAATTAATTTAAAAAGAAAGTAATTCATGCAACCTTTTTTAAACTTTTAAAATTTTAAATTTCGAATGTTTTGAATCAGAAAAAATATACATTTGAATATTTGTTTCATTCTCCGTGAAAATGTCACCAACAAAAGATTTGCGTGCGACTGTAATTTCACTGTTTCAAGCAGGAAAAAAACCAATGCAAGTTTTTAGTGAAATCCAAAGTTTGGGATGTAGTCGGAACTTTGTGTATTATACCATAAAGAGGTACAAGGAGACCGGCTCTTTAGAAGACCATGGAAGATGTGGCCGCCCGCGGTCTGTAAGGACGCCCGCCAACATCAAAGTAATCAGAGAGCGAATTCGTCGCAACCCTTGCCGGACTCAAAAGAAATTAGCTCTGCAGACCAACATTTCGCGAATATCGGTGAACAGGATACTTAAATATGATCTTAAACTAAAGGCCTACAGTCGAAGGAAAGTGCATTATTTAAACGAGCGTCTTCGTAAATTGCGACTGGAACGATGTCGGAACCTATTGAAGAGACACGATCCAAAAAATATCCTGTTTACCGATGAAAAGATCTTCACGGTGGAAGAAAAGTTTAACCGGCAGAACAATAAGGTTTACGCCAGAAGTTCAAAGGACGTCCAGCCATCTGTACGCAATGTCCAGCGCACTCATCATCCAGCAAGTGTGATGGTTTGGTAAGGTGTTTCCTACGAGGGGGTCACTTCGCTTCATTTTTGCCAGCAAGGCGTCAAGGTGAAGGCACAAAATTACCAAACCGACATATTGGAAGCGGTGGTTAAACCATTAAATGATACGCTATTCGCTGGAAAATTCTGGGTTTTCCAACAAAGTCAAAGTCAAAGTCAAAAACTCTTTATTTCCATAAATACAATAAATGTACACTTAGAAAAGGTCAAATTCTTAATAATTAAACACTGACACGGAAATAAAGTGATATTTTTGATTTCAGTCGCTTCGGTATGTTGACTAAAGTAAAGAAGCGACGAAGAAACCTTTAGCCTGTTAGTTGTTATTTTTCGAGTTGGAGCAAATCCCGTCCCAAGCTTTTTTATCCTCTAGATAATCTGATATTTTATAGTAGGCCTTTTTACACAAGAAGGTTTTGACAATTTGTTTGAATTTATTTACTGATAATTTTTGCAACTCACTAGGAGTTTTGTTGTAGAAGCGTATACATTGCCCTTTAAAAGATACATTGATTTTGTGTAGTCTAGTTGTGGGCACAGCGAGTTTATGTTTATTTCTTGTATTCAAATTATGTACATCCCTATTTTTAGGGAAGCGATTGATATTTCTATGAGTGTACAATAGGTTTTCATAAATATATTGACATGGTACTGTCATTATGTTTATTTCCTTGAATTTTTCACGTAGGCTTTCTCTGGGACCCATATTATAGATTGCACGAACAGCCCTCTTCTGCAGCACAAATACGGTGTTAATATCTGCAGCGTTCCCCCATAGCAGTATGCCATAAGACATAACACTATGGAAGTAGCTGAAATAAACTAGTCTAGAAGTATCAACGTCTGTAAGGTGACGGATTTTTTTGACTGCATACGCTGCAGAACTAAGTCTCTTCGATAGCTTGTCTATGTGTGGGCCCCATTGAAGTTTACTATCTAAGGTTATTCCTAAGAATATGGTACTATTAACAATTTCTAACGTTTCTCCTTTGACGGTTACATCAGCCTTGGACTCTGCTCCCTCCCATAAAGCTAAGACTACCCAACGTTGGCTGGAGGCCAATTTGCCAGGCTTCATTCGGAGCGAAGATTGGCCCTCGTCAAGCCCTGACTTGAATCCTTTGGATTATTCTTTATGGACGGAATTGGAGCTGAGGGCATGCAGAAAGTCTCACCCAAACCTGGATTCTCTCAAGCGAGCCCTTATTAAAGAATCGAAACGGATTCCCATTGAAAAGATTCGTGCCGCCATAGATGAATGGCGCACGCGTTTGAAGGCCTGCATTGACCGATGTGGCGCGATTTTTGACGACCGATGTGGCGCGGCGGGCGAAGGTCCGCCTCCGACGCAGAAGGTTGCGGGTTCGATTCCCGCCTTGGGACAAATGTTTGTACATCTGCAAATATTTGTTCCGGGTGCTCTGGGTATTTTCTATATAATAAAAAATATCTATCTATGTTATGTATTGTATTAAGTTTATCAGTCATCTAGTACCCATAACACAAGCTCAGCTTAGCTTGGGGCTAGATGATGCTGTGTGGATTGTCCAGCATTATTTATTTATTTATTTATTTATTGAATGCAAAGGCGGCCATTTTGAATGATTTATTTTTAAATACAGATCTAGATGTCAGTAGTTTTAATTTTAATATCCAATAAATGAATACTCAACTTAGCTCCAAAAATATTTTAGTTTTACTGTGTCTCAAGACTTATGAACACACGAGGTAATATCAACCCGTTTGGCGCCGCGGGCAGAAACTAGTGTCTTATAAATTATTTTATTGAAGACATGGGGTAGAATGATTATAAATAATACTTTGAACCTAAATAAAATAGAGAAGGATTTGTACATTACTTGGGTTATCAATCGATGACTCAAATTCAAATTCAAAGTGCTTTATTTCCATTAGACCTTACAGGACTCTTAGACACGTCACAAAATTCAAATTACATAAGTAAAACTAGGAAATAAAGTGATCTTTGATTTTTTGTTCACTTCAATCTTTTTAAGGTAAAGTAAAGAAGCTAACAAAAAACTGTTACCTTTTTAGCTTGTTAGTTTTCTAGTTGGAGAGAAAACATGTCCCAAGCTTTTTTATCCTCCAGATAATCTGATATTTTGTAGTAAGCCTTTTTACAAGGGATTTTGTATACCTTTAAAAGATACATTAATCTTGTGTATCCTAGTTGTGGGCACAGCGAGTTTATTCTAATTTCTAGTATTTAAATTATGTATGTTGCTATTTTTAGGGAACCGATTGATATTCCTATGAGTGCACAACAAGTTTTCATAAATATATTGACATGGTACTGTCATTATGTATGTGTGTGTTCTTTGAATTTTTCACGTAGGGTTTCTCTGGGACCCATATTATACATTGCACGAACAGCCCTCTTCTGCAGCACAAATACGGTGTTAATATCTGCAGGGTCCCGCAGCAGTATGCCATGAAACATAACACTATGGAAGTAGCTGAAATAGACTAGTCTAGAAGTATCAACGTCTGTAAGGTGACGGATTTTTTTGACTGCATACGCTGCAGAACTAAGTCTCTTCGATAGCTTGTCTATGTGTGGGCCCCGTTGAAGTTTACTATCTATGGTTATTCCTAAGAACTCTTAGTAATAAGGTACTGTTAACAATTTTTAACGTTTCTCCTTTCACGGTTACATCAGCCTTAACGTGTTTTACATTAGGTAGAATAAATCTAATACATTTCGTTTTGGTTTCATTAAGCAAAAGGTTATTGACTCTAAACCGATGGTTTTTGAGATTGCATTATTCACATCGTCGAAATTTGTGTTTTGTCGTTTCATTTTAAAAATTAATGAAGTGAATCAGCAAACAATACGATCCCGTGATTATCCTTTACAAGATGAGGCAGGTCGTTAATATAAACTAACAATAGGAAAGGACCGAGGATAGAACCCTGTGGTACACCCATTGTAACTACAGACCCCGAAGACCATTTCCCATTAATGTCAACTCTTTGTATCCTATCACTCAAGTAAGATGTAAGAAGATCCAAAGAGGTGTCTCTTATTCCATAGTGATGTAGTTTCCTTATTAATGTTTCATGGTGTACGCAACACAATGCTTTTGACAAGTCGTCGTAAAAAACACCTACAGCATCTTGGGACTTCTCCCATGCATCAAAAACCTTGTTTAATATTAACGAATTGAATAGAATGACGCTCACTGAGTCATGCTGTCATATATATTTTGGAAATATATTCTTGTTTTTTTTTTGTTATAGTGAATGACGGGGTCTGACCGCGTACGCGTACGGTAAACGAATATGACTCAATAATGTTTGTAAATAAAATTCCTCTTTTATATACCCAGCTGACGAAAAAATTGACGACGAAAATATTATTCAAAAAGACAAATTCACAAAAATGAAAACCTTCGTAAGTCTTATATATAAGCTCGTATTAATCGGTCCAACGGTATCACCACTGTCACATTCCACAAAGACACATGTTACATAAAACACCCCTCTTTTTTCGTCGCGTTTTGAAATATAAGACAAAATGAAGAAAATGTTTTGAGTAAATTGTATTGGTATTTGTTTTAATTAGTTTCTGTACATGTTTTAATTCTTAGCTACAGATAAAGTACCTATATCTTTCTTTCTTTCTTTAAATTGATATTTACTCAAAACTTTTGTTTTTTTTTCCAAGATGTTTTTTTTTTAATCTCACCAATTCTGATATAAATTTTGTTCTAGGACCAACCGAGCAACGGAGGTTGATCCCTCGGAGCATCGAACCTACGAACTAACTTGCAACTAACGGCGCCCTTTCACTACTCCGCCACTAAGGACGCAGGCTGGCCCCGCGTTCCGCCATCCGCCTACACAGTTTTATCATAAACGGTCGAGCATTTCCCACGATGGCACTTTCCACAAATCTTTATTTTGTATTGTTTTTTTAATCCCGAAATCGAATCCTGTATATTTTGTAATAATTGTTTTAGTAAATTTTATTTGTATATTACTAATTTTAGAAATAAATTTTATTCCATACGTAAAAATGTTATGTGATGTAAAACGTGTATCTAGAGTTACTATTGTTGTTCACTTTGAATTTCTTCCAAAAATATTACTTGTATTAAATCGATGTAAATAAACATTATTTTGTAGTTGTATATTTTAAAGTCTCTTTGTTAAATGTTCGGAAGTATTAAATTGACAATATGTATATATATATATCGTAGGGAACTACAACTGATTTAACTATTGACGGTACATTATATCAAATTATATACATTTTCATGCCAATGTGACATAGAGAGATATGACGTAATCACTTGAACTTTTCATTTTTTTTTCTCTAATATATTAAATGCTTTTATAAAATAGCCGTTTTAAATACTTTTCAAATCAATTTATATAACCTTCTTAGCCAACTCTAGAATATATATGTTTTTAAATATTTTTTTCAATAAATCAAATCAGGTTTCTGTATTAAATCTACATTTTCTCTAATGTATTGTTTTTTTAAATGTTAAAGTTGTACTTTTGGTGTTCTTGACTAAATTGTTTAATATTATCTAAAAGTATCGTAACTGATATGCGTTGTTAGTATATACATACATACATGTAGGTGTTGCAACAGTTAAATATTTCGTATCGTAAGGTCTCTTACCAGACACAGTATAACTATATAACCGAATGAGTACCTTATGATTGTAATGCCATATTAAGCACATCGGGTAAACAAAATATTTAAATAGGCAATTTTTAATGTTTATTTATGCTTTACCAAATTATATAAGATTTATGTCGGAAATTTATAGCATAAGAGAAACACAAAATGTTAAATCCATAAAAAGCTTATATTACGTTCCGTAGATATAAAAATCAATCATATGTAGAAATTTAACGTTTACAAAATATATATTTGATACCGTAGGCTAGAATTAGACCAAAATAAAACCCATCCATTTTCCATTACTAATATTTTGTATAATGTTATATTATAAAGAATAAGCTTTGTTTACTATCTGAAGCATATGGCGTGTAGGACAATGCATTAACTGTTATATATTTTAGTTTACTTCTTTTGTCGCAATAAAGAATTAAGAAAACTTGTCTTTTTGTTAAACAACTAATTATATTAATATCTACATACTCACCTCTGCCGCCTATTGTTTAGAGACATGGCTGCTGTGCTGGCCCATGGCGTCCCATTAATAGGAACTCCAATTCACTGCATAGTCAGCAAGTCTATCGAAGTTGTAGGTCATGTATGCCTAGGCAGGGGCGGCTGAAGTGGGTGTGCAGGGTGTGTGAAGCACACGTACGCCCCGCCGCCGCGCCCTAGGGGGCGCCGAGCAAGCCGGGACGCGGCAGCGGCGACGACCTGGCGCGGCGCTCCCTTGAGAGTATGCCACGCCCTCATATCTAATCCTAAGTGCACATGTTGTTTTTTTTTGAATACAAAAATAGAATCTCGTGGTCTCGTGGCGTATTTTTAACAGATAAATTAAAAATACGCCATATTTTTTATTTATCTGTTTTCATAGTGCCACGAGATTTAGCGGTTCCAATAGGTGGTTTATAAAAAGGGTTGTATGTCAAAAACGGTGCGTCATAGCTCAAAAATAACAAAAGTTTTGAATCCCAGAGTACTAGTAGAATAGAAAAAACAATAATAGTAAGCGTGTTAGAAGTTTCAAATGACTACATTTTTTTTTCACAGAATAAGCAGGTTTGCCGTTGTATTCTCAACGACAGGTCTCTAGCACTTGGGGAGTCCTAACCGTGAGACAAATAATGATTTTGGCGACCGATGTGGCGCGGCGGGCGAAGGTCCGCCTGCGACGCAGAAGGTTGCGGGTTCGATTCCCGCCTTGGGACAAATGTTTGTACGATCTGCAAATATTTGTTCCGGGTGTTCTGGGTATTTTCTATATATAATAAAAAATATCTATCTATGTTATATATTGTATTAAGTTTATCAGTCATCTAGTACCCATAACACAAGCTCTGCTTACTTTGGGGCTAGATGATGCTGTGTGGATTGTCCAGCATTATTTATTTTTATTTTATTTATTTTTATAATGATACAGGAAACCATTTTACTCCAACACTCCCAACTGACCTTTAACTCTACGAGTGGCAAGAGAAGAAGGGAAAGGACTGTCACACCCAATCCTTTAGAACAAAACGCTCGAAAAAAATTATTTATTTTCCTCGGCCCTTACATCTTGCCATCTTTTGGTGGCTCAAGACCCTCATGATAAAAATGAACAGTTATTACCCCCCTCGCTCAGCCTATGTCTCATGAAAACTATATTTTTTTTATAACTTAACCTACCAGCTATGGAGATTGTGTATTCCAACTTATACCTACAGTACAGAGTGTGACTCGCGCGCCAAAGGTTTCGAATGTTTGTCAAGTATACTAATAAGTACTACTATAGGTACCGGTTAGAGACATTTCAGTTGGATCGGTTTGCAAACTTCGGAGGGTAATGATAAAATTTTCGACTTCAGTATATTTCGAAAAGTATGTAACCTACAGGAATTTCAAAAACTGTTTTGAGATGTAGAAACTGATACCTTTTATTTAATACCCCACTCGGCAAGATAGCCCACCCCCCCCTCTTTTGAAAAAAAGGGGGGCTACCTTTTTGTAATTTTTTCAATAAGTTTTCTACTTACAGACTTCTCTATATTTTTCATGTAGAACATCATATCTACAAACGCTACATTGGTATTTTATTATTTTTTTGCAAATATTTCATAAAGTATAACACCTACAGAAATTTTAAAAACTGTTTCGAGATGTACAAAACAAACCGAGACCTTTCATTTGATACCCCACTCGGTGAGGTAGCCCCCCTTTTGAATATAAACCCACTCCTCTTTTTGTCGAAAACTGTTCTACTTATAGACTTCTCTATATTTTTCTTGTAAAATATATGTAAATCCTTATTCTACAAACCTACATATATTATACATTTCAGATGGATCGCTCAAACTTCGCGCAAATTTCGTAGATAGGGGGAATAGGTAATTTTTTTTTAAAATTACTTTTAATAAGTATGAAACCTCTGTAGGTTTCATACTTCATATAATATAAAAAACTGTTTTGAAATGTATAACCCGATACCGTTTATTTGATACACCACTTGACCTTGCTGGTCTCTTAAAATTTCGACATCACAATTTGGACTGAAAATTTTAATTTAATTTTTTTTTTCTTTTGATCTGCGAAGGCGCATGGAATGTATTAGTTACCTATTATTTTAAATTTCAAGTTATTTGCTACTGTAGTTGCTGAGATATTCAGGTATTCAGAGTATAGTTATAAATTGTTTGAGTGTTTCCCGTGTTGAACAATAGATTTATCTTTATTTTTAAAATGTTATTAGGTAGGTATGAATTTTTGAGTCTTTTTATTTATTATAACGTCAGCTATAAATTATTATTACTATTTTTTTTTTGTCTGTAAACCGTATAGACACTGCGTGCGTGTCAATGATCCAGACAACCAGCGTTGCTCAACTTTCTGTTGAGCAACAATAAGCTGAGGCAGGGCCTTGTTACATACTTAGCTTTATTTTTTATTGATATTATTTATGATGCCTATTTGATGAATGAGCCAATAAATTGCTTTTCTTCCTTTTTTCTTTTTTAGTCTGTTAAAATATTGAGCAGATGACCAGTAGGTAATTGATTACTTATTGGTAGGTCCAATGTACATACATAAGTCTAAACGTCAAAATACTCACTCTGTTTACAAAATAATCACAAAACTGAGTCAACGTCATCAAGGAAATATAACCTTATATGGCTTCGCTTATCTCCCATTAGTTGGTTCTATTCCAGAAATAACCACAAGGTAATTAATTAATTTACGTTATTAGGTAGGTACAGCTGTTGTACTATTATTGTATGCGTCCTAGCAAATACGTTCATAATAGTAACTGCACCGAGTGTGTAAAGCAGTGTCTTACGTCACTGGTGTCCTTGAATCCCGAGCGCAACTAAGGATTTTAGAATAATTCACGAGCGAAGCGTGGGAGTTACTAGAATCCTGAGTGCGGAGAGGGATTTAATCACGCCCACGCGAAGACAGACAGCTTTGTGCTGTAATACTCTACATTTCACACTTTCTGCGTGTAAATACGTGTTTCGCGGTTTTATTCCGGCTTCTGAACAGAGGCGAATTTCGGGATGGCGAGAGAGATCGAATTTCGAAGAAAATCTGTAAAAAAATTCACACATTATTTTGATGTTCCAAATTCAATCGTGGAATTAATATTCATTATTGAGTCAAGAGTTTGAATTTGGAACTTTAAAATATATATGGAAATGTTGACCAAGGGAAGGCTCAAACTACCTACGAGATCTCATTCGTTTTTTTTTTTATTTGCTAATACCTTCACCTTTTTTAGCGAACAGTGAAAATCAATGAAAATCGACCACATGGACTACCATGTGGTCGATTTTCATTGATTTTCACTGTTTCCACAGAATCTACAGTAGATTAAGGAGGTAGGTACAAACCTACCTTCTTAATCTACTGTAGATTCTATAAGAAATAATATCCCAAAAAATTTTCGACTTCGTCGGGACTTGCACCCGCATCCTTCCCTCAGCACGGGAATGTGCTAACCAACTACACCACGAAGTCATGTGACGCAAGAGTCGGACTTCCTGTGGACTCTAGCCCCGTTTCTTAAATAATACCTAAAGTGTGCGGGCTTACGCACTTTAATAATAAAAATACTGTAGATTTTGTCGGTAATTTCCTTAGGGATAGAGTGACGTATTTGCTATAATTATCCTATGTGCTTATTAAATATAAATGCCATTGACAACTGTGTTTAACACTCATTCTATAAAGAGCATTCAAATCGCCATACCTTTAGAGCAATTTAAAAGGAATTAATTCCATTTACAAAATGAAGTTTCTATGTTTGTTTCTTCTGTTGGTTAGTTTAATGTTTGTGAGCTGCCAACCCGTGGACCAGCAGACAATTCGAATGGGTTCAACGTTAAAGCGAGTCAGAAGGATGGAGCTTACGGGCAGATATTGCCCTCGGGGATATTTGCTTGAAACTTACTCTGGTCGGAGGTTTTGCATGTAAGTATCTACCAGCACACCCCCATAAGTATAGGTACTCGAGCCATTCTCAAGTAATAATTTTTGTAAACAACTTACAACACAAAAAATCTAAAATTCCGTCCAACCTGGAATTTCATTCAAATTTTCATTTTTAGAATAAGCTCGAACGGTTTGGCATAGTCCTTGCCCCAATGCTGCTCCCAAAACCTCTTTTGTCCCAACGGCATGGCCAAGGGACGGGCCTCTGTGTGAGTTGACACGAAACTGTTTGTTACAAACGTGCTCCAGCTCTGCGGATCGTGCCCGTCTCCTGGCAGTTTCTTAATGGGTGTCAGGACATTGGCTACACGTGCGCGCGTGCCTTCCCCCCTGGTATTTATTTGGACCAGTTGAGCTACCTGTAGATAGTTTGCAACAGTCTGCAGTTTGCTAAATTGTTTCAATTTTAAATACATACATAGTTCTAATTTGATTGTAATTTTATTTGTTAATAAAGGTCATTGCCACTGTAGCTAGTCTGGTTGTATATCAAAGCTGTGTTTTAGGTACCTACCGGGTTAAAGCGGCTTTAAGTAGTTCCTACTTACCCTCACTAACTCTTTTTTTTTGTTTCAGCCCCACTAACAACAACTTTACCTACGAATGACATGACGCCGCATTCACAGCAACGTACCAACAAACGAAACCGAAGACACAAGCTACCCAACTGTTAATGGAACCATGAATAACAGAGTATGGACACGTTCGTGTTCGCACAGTATTAAAATAAATTAAATAGTTTGTAGCCCAGCTGTGGGACTGGGCTCTGACCGGCACATCGTACTCGTGTACCGAACCGACCTATACGTATAATTGATTAGTAAATATTTTTTAAACATTGTCTAGGTTTATTTTTTACTGTGCAACATAAAGACGAATATATTTGAATGATTATATAAATCCAGGTTTTTCTTTTCATAATTTGTATGGTTTAATTTCCTTTATGTAGGTGATTAATATAATATAAGGTTTATTATTGTATTAAGTTAATTTATTTATAAACACTTATGATAGAATATAAAAGTAAGAATAATTAAAGATAAAGAACGTTATAGGTTCACAAATAACAAACACTGTTTGTGTTGTAATATACAAAATATACATAATTATATGCATAAGCTATGAACAAAATATCTATAGTGCATTGATTAAAATGAATTTCCTAGAAGAAAGATTTACAGTCAGCACAACACCAGAGCTAATACCCCGGCGAGTAGCGTCATAGAACCGACAGTCGTGCTGGCGCGGCTCGCGAGCAGAGGCTGTCCCATGGCCTTCTCGTAGAGGAAGTTGAGCACCTCCCATTTCACCCGCTGCAGCTCCTCTGTGTCGCTGGAACCCGTGCCACTGGAAAGATCAAGCGTTTTTAATACCTAGTTAAACAATCAAGAACTTGGTCTAGTCTATGTTAATTTAATTTTATCCGACGTGAAAATCACTTAGGTACGGGCTAATACTATAAATTGCCGAATCCTATGTTTTTCACATTTAAAGCCGCCACACACAGACAACGTGGCCGGGCTGGAGGCGAATCAGGGTGTCAATGCGGGTTGTTTCATACGAATTCATATGAAAGACTACACATAGTCACACCGCCCGGCGGCGGTGGGGGACGCCACAGTGCGCACAATTTTTTTTCAGTATTGTTCAGTCCATAAAGACGCCTATTATTCGTACGCTTATGTTAAAGCACTTAACTATTATGGTGCACACCTTACACAATTAAAAAAATCCTATTCAAGCTGTTCAGATGCCACAAACACAAACATAAATAAATTCGGTTTCAAGAAAATCTCAAATCCATTCGCTGTGACGGCAGCGATATTTTCCCTTATGCTCACAACAAATTATATATACGCTCGAATCGTGTTTCACTTCTACCCCCGTTCTCACCTGATAGCCCGGCAGTGCGAGACATTAGGCACGACGTACACGGGCGATTTAGGGGTCGCATGTGCCGCGTTAGGCCCCACGGGGGACCAGGGGTCGTGGCCCCCCGCCACTGAGACCACGTAGTCCGGCATGTGGGTCAACCCGCCGAAGAACAGATTGGTTCGCTCGATACCTCTGCGCAGGAAGGTCTCGTCGAGTCTGGAAAATAAAAACATACGGTAAAATTATCTGAAATTGTCTCCCATACACATACCCACTTCACTTTTTAAGAGGGCACCGTGCGCGCCATTTTGGGAAAAGGATAGGCATAGGATTTCGTGTTCATAGAAGCGGGACAGAGCATATCTACATTTTGGAAAGCCGTAAGCGCAAAAATCAAGTTATTGTTTATTTACAAGAAAACTACTCAATTTATTGAGAAACTGACTTAGAGGAACCAAATAATTAGTAAAAACTACGAATCAAAACATACGTCATTTCAATAGAGCACAGCGTTCCTGAGATCTCGACCAAATTATGTGTGATACAGGGCACTTTCATGTTTTCATCGAATTTTTTTTTCTCAAACGTGTTTTTACATTAGGGGGACCAAAGAAATAATGCTGAGTTGCATGTAATGCGAGATTTTTACCACAGGGTTCCCGTGACTACTACGAGTAAGTACTGGGATCTAGGCCTAGTTCGACAACCAAGCCCGTTAGCTTCGCCTTTTTTAAGTAATGGTAATTCTACTCCAAAGATTTGGGATTTTTTTTTATTTATTGAATTTACCTATCAATCTACAACACTAACATTATAAAAGCAATAGTTTGCATCGATGTTTGATAACTCTTCACGCCAAACCTACTGAATGGATAAAACATAAGCTTCTTCTTATTCCATAACTCAGTTCCTATGGGATAGAAATAACGATTAAAAAATTCTATAGAAACAGAATTTAGAAGATAGATAATGAACAACAATGAAAATATATATATACATATATATATATTTCTTAACTCTTTTGACAAAGAAAATTACAATTCAATAATAAAAACAAATTAGAACTAGTATTTACAATTGAAACAATTAAGCTAACTGCAGACTTGCAAACAATCTACAGGTAGCTCAACTGATCCATATCAATACCAGTCGGAAGCGTCCCCAAGACGCTGGCTGCATTGCCCCGCTGTATGGCAATGCTGATGCGCTGCGCCAGATATCTAATATATTTAATTTTGAAGCAAACATTCATGTAACCCACAGTTTTCCTGCGACCTCTACACTAGGCGCAAACACCAGTAGATATATTACTTTACCAGATAATGTTTAGGTATAGCGTTAGCGGCCATCCGTACATTACGTGAGGCGATGGTTTGACCCCTCTCCCGTAGGTGCCCCAATTATCTAACGTGAGATTTTTAAAACGCGTAATATGTTAATGTAAATAGGTTAATCTGTAAGGGGGCGTCTATTAATTACGTAAGAGCTAAATCTCACCCAATCTCACGTGGGGGAGAGGGGGTTCCTTCATCTAACTACGCCTTGATTTCGTCATTCATCGTCATTCGTCACGTCATCAGTGCCTAGATACCTACGTCAACACTTGCTCCTTCCTACCTACGTCATCACGTGCTAACTTCCTCACCACAAAATGTGATCATCTATTATGTAGATGTACCTACTAGAAGCCCATACATATAAACCTGTTCGTTTAAGTTACGTAATAAGAACACGTCATGACATTTATTGACGTGTTTGCTGACGTCATCTGAATGGCCTAAAGTAGTCACTCACTACGTCACCGTCGCTTATGCCTCTTGATAATCTGAATCATTTCTAATTTGAGGAATTTTAGTAGAACGGCCGTGGCAGTCGCGGCGTAAGAATCGACCCCTCCAACTCACAGAAGCAAGCTGTTGCCGTTGCCCTTCCTCTGGTAGGTTCCCTTAGGCGACTCTTACGAAATCCACGAGTTGAGTTGCAGGGGTCAGGGGTTCGGGGGGCAGGGGCCGAAGGTAAGAGTATCGAGATGCGCGACAGATCGTCAGCCATGTTCGGAAAGAAACGAGCGACGCAATAGCAGTGTGTATCTGTACACGAACCATTGGTTCCTTCTGGATCTCAGATATTAAGTATGAAACCTACAGACTTGCAATTTTGCTTGTCTAATAATATTTATAGGCACTTACTGGGTGGAGAACAAGTCCTTGCACATCTGGTGGAAGTACTCCAGTGGCACGGCGGAGAGGAAGGGCTGCCGGGTGCTGGACGTGGTCTGATACCAGCCGTACTCCGTGCACGTCTGGTATGTCCAGAGGCGCACTGGAACAACGTAGTTACAGACTTTACATTCTAAAAGCGACTTCAAAGCTGCATCTCTCCATCCATGTCAATGGTCGATCTCCATCACCAACACGAGATTAACAGTTAGTGCTCCCCGTAATTGTTGATGGTCGTAGGGGGGTTTAAGTTTTGGGAGACTTCCGCAGTGGGGAAATCTTGTGACTTTTTAAGGTGTAAATATAATAATTTTCAAAATAATATATAAATATTCATCTATCTTTATAAATATTCATCTATCATCACAACACAGTCTGAATTCAAAGAAAGATAAGCAACATGCTTATTCAAGCACGTTGCTAGTTCTGAACTTTAGAGACATAATGGCTATGCAGACAGAGCAGCTTCTGTTGAAGAAACTGTCAACTTTTTAACATTTTTGTATAAATTTCTTCAAAAACATTGTATTATTATTATTATTCTCCATGGACTGGCGACGGTGCTACTGGCTGGCGGGGACTGCGAGATCAACGTTTCAAATAAGAAATGTGCTCTATGCCTTATGCCATCTTGTAGGAGTCCCTTCCAGGGTCTTCTGCGTTGGCTAGCTTAGGTGACGGCCGTCTGGGTGTAGGTTCGAAGATAGGGTCTCTGATTGTAATTCGGATAGGCAGTTCAGTAAGAATAAATGCTGTCCAGTTGTGGTCTCCGTGTTTCAGTTCTTGTGGTTAGGAGCAGGGTTAGATCAGGCTCGGGTCTTCGTTTAACAATATATTATGTAAACATCTAGTTGAGAGTTGCCTATTACCGCAATAGTTGATTTGTCTGCATAGCGCCTAAGCGACAAGACGGTTTGACAAATTTCTCATACTTCTACTGGAAGCAGGATTAAGTAACATTTACAATGTCAGACATTGTTGTGTTAAAATTTACGATAGGTAACGTTAAGTAAAAGAACATAACAAATTACGACGGTTGCAGAGACCTGAGAGAGAGAGAGAGACCAAAATGACTATTCATTATTAGTGAGAAGGTCCTAACTTGGTTATAGGGAGCTGATAACTATTGTATATAAATAAAATAAATGTTTGCGTGCGCAGTGGTTCACGATTTAAATTGAAAGAGAAGAAATGATGAATGAATGGGATGAACACAAGAATGAATGTATGAATGAATGGAAATACAGAAAAAATAATGTTTTAACAATTAGTGCATGCTCTTCTAAATGCAGAACTGCGCAGCTCGGCCAGCGCAGTGCAAACTAATGATAAGACGGTAATTGCGTAACGGACAGACGGGCAGACATCTGTGAATCAAATGTCAAATGTCGGTTGTACACACTGCTTTCCAGTTTACATGATTTCTTATCAACTTTAGTTATAAACTAACTACCTAGGCACACAGTTACATTAACATTCATTAACATCTACCTACGGCTTTGTACCAATGTGTTTTTTCTGGATAAAAATAATCTATAATAATTAATATGTTATTCCAGGTCTACGTAAAGTTTCAGGCCGATACATTTAGCAGTAGTTACTTACAGGGTACTTTATTAACAAAGAAAATAACAATTATACACAAAATAAAAATGTAACTTAGTAGAGAGTGTAGTCGAGTTAGTAGTATTTACAATTTAGTAGTCAGAATTTAAATCGACCACCTGCATGGAGAGTTCTGGATTTGTAATAAGTAACATGACAGGCTACTTTTTATCCCGGAAAAAGATTGCAATTGTAAAGCTGCGCTGTGGGTAAGCTATTTTGACTACATAACTAATATTATATTTCTGATTAAATTTTTTTATTTGCTGGCCTTTTTTCCTTGCCGCGTGTCCGCTAAGTCTGTTAGCGACAATTACCATGGTATCTACAATGCAGATGCTCTAAATAATAACCTATCTGTCTCGCTCACTCCACCGCCACAGACTAGTGCCGTCTCCTTTCGACGCCATGGTGTTGGCACTGTTGGGCTGATGCCAGCTGCTAATTCGACAAGTGAAAAGCGCAGCTACTTATTTTAGAGAGGTTTAATAATTTAGGTGTCTGTTGTTAGATGAGAAACATCGATGTAGTAAAATCTGATGAGAAATGTAAGTTTCATGATGATTCTACCTTGATTAAGTATTTTTTTAAATTATTTGTTTATGTTAAACATTGTTTACATAATTAATCTACAGCTAACATAAACCGTTAACCGGTTTGTCCGAAAGCCTCAGTCTGTATGGTAAGTATAGATAAAAGCAACAACTTGCACAATTATCTTATGCTAATAAATACCATATACAGATACACACACCGCACGTCAGAAACTGAATGGACCTAGATAGAAATAGTTGTGAATGGCATCTGGAAGCCAAGCCAGTACAAACGGGATACACCTATAGTATATTAATATAGTTCGCCAGGTATGGCATTATGAGACATCACGGTCCCGTGTGGCAAGCCTACGTCATCGACGCCATCGGCGTACGTAAAGACGAATCTGTTTTCTGGTGGTACCAGTATATTAACCACTCGTAACTCTCCGAGCTCCATAAATTACCCGTACTGTTAAAACTATGTGGTTTTGTGCTAACCAATTATTTATCATAAATACTCGTGTTTAACTAAAACTGTTAAGCCTGATCTAACAAACATCCATCAATTCAGTTAAAAAAGGTTTATGCAAAATTTGAAGTAGATTGGACCTAGTAACGACCTGCCTCTGATGAACGACTTGCCAGCATGGATTAAGGATGCGTAAGTTTTCATGTACGCAGATGATGTGGCGGCAGTAGTAGAGCCTCCAACAGTAGGCGCACTGGAGGCAAGACTCAATACTGTAGCAAGTCGATTGCACCAGTGGTTTAGCTATAATGGACTGGTCTTAAATGTAACAAAAACTAACTTTATCCACTTCAACCTCGCTGGGCGTGCGTATAGGCCGTTGAATGTGGCTATTGACAGTAAGCATCTAGGCCAGGTCAATGAGACAGTGCTCCTAGGCTTTACCCTGGACAAGACGCTAATTTGGGAACAGCATATTGATACCTTGAGCAAAAAAATAAGTAGAGTCTCCTTTGCTCTATGGCGCCTTTCATCAGCTCTAGATAAAAAGATGGAGAGAAGTCTGTACTTTGCCTCTGTCCATAGTCACTTGCTGTACGGAGTGGCCCTTTGGGGCTGCGCTGCGGACTGGGAGCACGCCTTCAGACTGCAGAAGAGGGCAGTACGTGTTGTTATGCGAGTTTCCCAGAATACATCAGCTAGGCCATACTTCAAGTCCCTGGGTATAATAACCGTACCTGCCCTCATTATTTATCAGGCAGCACTCTATGTCCAAAGCCACCTGGAGGAATACTCTAGATGCGGCGATGCACAGAGATACGATTTCAGGTACGCAAAGAGACTAAGGACTTTTGGGGGTAAAGGTGGTATTTCCCCCAAATAGAGACAGAGGGAGATCTCCTCTGTACCGGGCCGACCCAACTGGTCCACTTGCCCGGGGTCTTTCGACCAACAGTTGATGTTGGGTACTCGTATAATATGGTAGTTGTAACTGAAACATGCAACGCGATCTAGGATTTCTGCACTTTTTGCACTGAACAATTTGTTAACGACATCTAGCGGAGATTCATGGAAGCGCTTAGGTAGGTAGCTAGCTTCAGTTTTCCAGTGCTATTTTTCTTGAGCGACTCTATTAACATAGCTTTTTGTAATTCAGCTGTCTTCTTCTAGAGGCCGCTACAGGACTATTGACCATAACTTGGTGAAATCCAGAAAGCTCGTGCAGTTGCTCGGCCTGAGTGTGTACAACCGACTGTTTTCCGACATCACCAGCGCACATTCGATGCAATCCTTTAGGCACAAGCTTAAAAATTGGCTTATTGCATCATATTGTGATTTTAATGATGCATGTGATACATGTGATTTTAATGATGTTGATGAATTAATTATAATAAAAAATGAATTAATTTTTGACATTCTCATTTTGTTTTCATAAAATTGCAATGTTTATTATTTATGATTATTTTTAATATGTTATAATGTAATTTCTAATTCACATTGTTATTTAATACATTAATTGTAATTATTACTAGACCTAGTTACAGGTCTAGTTGCCAATAAATAATCTGAATCTGTAATCACGTCATACAAACTTTGCCCCCCTTTTTCAAACTTAGGGGTAGAATTTCGGAAAATCCTAGCTTATCGGATGCCTACGTCCGAGCGTGTGATAAAACACACCCTCCAAGTTTCAGGTCTCTACGATCAGCGGTTTAGGCTGTGCGTTGATCCGTCAGTCAGTCATTCAGGACAAAGCATTTTATATGTATGGATTAGTTCCCCAACTTCCATGTTTTGTTAAAATAAGTGGCAACTGGCTTAGGGAGTAACAGTGACGTAGCATGTGTCACTCCCTGAGTGTCAGACCTTGTTTTCTTAGATCATGGGTGGTATACTCATAATCCAAGAAAACAAGGCCACCTTACCTTCTGGTGAGTTAACTACCTCATAAGCATACCATTTTCTATTTCTATTTCTACACGTAAGTCCACGGCTGCAGTTGTCCCAAAAAAGCGGGGTTTTGTCATAGTCACTTCGCTTTGCAGACGGATTGCTGATCGGTATGGAGTTGTTAAAAATACAAAGAAGGAAGTTGCTGGCCTTTCTCTGTTAGGTTTTGAGGAGGGGTCGATAGTTAAGCTCTGCGCTCATTAATCCAATACCGCTACCAAACAGCACAAAAATTTTAATTCAAATATGGGCTTAAACTCTTTATTTTTAGATACATTTTACAGTGACAAAATGGCTTCTCACAACCTTCAAACGAGTGACCCGCGAGCTGTCTGTCATCTGATGCCGTCAATATTAAATGCATCAAATAAAGCCCATATTTTATTGCACATTTTTGTGCTGTGCTGTAGCGGTGGTTTGCTACAACCTTAGGGGTGTTAAATGTACACAGAAGAAAGCTGCTGCCTTTCTCTTGGTTGGGTCTCTGAATCGACACTTAGGACATTCACGGGGTGAGTTGGGGGTCGAATCTAATTTCTCCCCGCGACCGCAACAGCCAGACGATGGCTTGTTGACTAGCATAGCATGATAACGAAGATGCAACTTACTGGTGGCCTTGGGTGAGGAGTAGTGTGTGTCGGTGTGTTCCGCCACCACCTTGGAGTAGCTGGCCTCCACGCAGGGCTGCGCGAAGGGCTGCGCGCGCACCCAGGACGCCAGGCGCTGGACTGGATCTGAGGAGCGGGAGATAGGTTTGCTGTTTTAGTGTTGTTAATCGCTTTTATTTATTTATTTAGCAAAAGAAACGCCAACATGAAGCTTTCTGAACAAACGCCAACATGAAGCTTTCTAAAGCTTTGCGCACATTAATCCAACGCAACTACCGCACAGCATCGCACATATGGGCTTTAACTCGTTACTTTATATACTTACATTTTACAGTGATAAAATGGCTTCACACAAGCTTCAAACGAGTGGCCCGAAAGCTGTCTGTCATGTGATGCCGTCAATATAAAATGTCTTATTAAATGTCTTATAGTATCTTAAGGTTACGAGTTACAGGCCATATTTAAATTATGATGTGCGGTAGCGGTGCGGCTTCGATCTGCAATAACCTTAATAACAGGAGGCCAACTTATTTAATAAAAGGAGGCTGACACAACATTATTTATAAAAAAATATTATTAACAATAAAATCAGCGTTGTAACACTTTTTTCAGTTATAATAATAATAATAATAAATCATTTATTTCAGACAACTTCGAACAGTTAAAGATCTTAATTAACTTAATCTACTGTCCATAGATCCTTAAAACTAACACACATAAAATATAAAAACTATTCCGAAGCTGTGGTAGTGACACTTATTACAGAACACACATTTATGTACCTATAACATTCATTAAATTTACAACACAATAATCAAAACAAAGAAACAGAATATTTAAAATAATTATTTGGCAAAGTTGTGTTTTATATTATTATTATTAGTATAAGCATGCATCCTTGAGCTGTGATACATATATGTAGATGCAGTCAAACCTATTAGCGAACACGCTCAGAATGCTGTTGGAGCAGGACCGCACCCTTCGCACCAGAGATGCTCCCCGCTTGCGCATGGTGGTGTAGAAACAGTCTACGCGCGCCTCGGCGAACATCCCTGACGCGCTGCAGAACCGGGGCAGCCCCATCTGCACCCTGAACGCGTTATTATACTGCACACGTAGGGCGCTGTACTGTTTTTGCGTATGGTTCACCCACAGGCTGCATGTGTAAAAACTAGAACAATATGCTTTAAATAGCGTTGTTTTTACCTCTCTTGAGCAGCGAGCGAACCTGCGGGCTATCATGTTCGCTCTTACAGACAGCGCCCTCCGTTCTCTCTCAATGTCTACATCGTCTTTCAGGTCAGAGGTTAGGAGATGTCCCAAGTACTTAAATTCCCTAACTTGCTTTAATGGGGTTCCATATAACTTTATGGGCGGTATGTTTTGTACGGGACAGCTTCCTTTGGCCTGAAAAAACCATGCATTCACTCTTTCTCACATTGTATTTCAGTCCATGTTCTGTAGCGTACCTCTCGCATATCTTTAATAATTTATCTAGGCCACACATGGATGCGCTCAACAGCACCATGTCGTCTGCATAGCTTATGCTGTTGATGCAGACACCGTCAATGTGACAACCGACACGGGTATTGCTGAGCTCATCCATCAGCGCGTTCACATACATACATGTTGAAGAGCTTTGGAGACGTCAGCTCGCCCTGTCTCACGCCGCACTCCAACCTGTATGTCTCCGAGTAAGCACCTGACCATCGCACCACATTGACCTGGTTTTGATACCAGAACTTAAGAATGTTATTAAGTTCTGGTGGCATTTTTAGTTCACTTAGCTTTTGCCACAGTAAGTCATAGCTAACCAGGTCGAATTCTTTAGATAGATCGAGGAAACAGGCATGAATGGGTGTCTTGCGATCGGTGTAATACTTAACAGTCTGCTTCAGGCTCAAAATAGCCGTATCTGTTGATAAACCTGGTCTAAAGCCGAATTGACTATCATTAAGTGTTAGATAACGACTAAGTTGAGCATCAAGCAAACTGTCCAGCACCTTGGCTACAATAGTGGCTAACGAAATCGTTCTATAGTTATTCTTATCACTCGCGCCACCAGTCTTATTTTTAACTATAGGTACCACCACAGTTTTCATCATTTCATTAGGTAAGTATGAGTGTCCCATACATAAGGTATAGAACCTAGCAAGCAATCTGGCCAAATGAGGACCGGCGTTCTGTAGGTGTTCTATGCTGAGACCATCATGGCCAGGAGATTTACCACGTGACATACCTTTTATAACTTTGTGTACATCAATGGCTGTGAACCTAGTTTGTAATTCCTGGCCATTTAATCCCACATCGATTACTGACTGTGATGGTCCCAAGAGCGAGTGCTCGGTAAAGTGATCCCTGAACATTTCTGCTATGGCTTTATTATCTGTGAACCCAGAAACGCTCACAGGGAGACCCGGTTTACTGTTAAGTTTATTAGTGGACTTCCAAAAACTACGAAAATCTTGTTTTAAGTGTTGTGCTGTAATATGATCCATTTTTATTTGCATTATTGTTATGGATGCAGTCTTAGCAGTTTAATTGTTAAAAGCGGAGTCGTATTGCGTTGAGCTAAGCGAACCGCAATGCGACTACCGTTATAATGCAAGGCGAGCGAAGCGAGCCGCGCTTCGTTTCCCGTGGGAAAAAATGTCCATTTCAAAATCCAAGATGGCTGACATTTTTTTTCTCGCAAAATTCACTCTTGGTTATCGGTTTCGACCAAATCGAGGGTGTAGGTTACGAAAAGGGGAATTAAATAAAAAAAATAACAATATAAACAGCCGCCGCGAGCTGCTTGCAGCTCGCGGCGGCTAAATAAAGCCCATATTAAAAAACTATAAAAAACTTTCATAGTTTAAAACTTTAACTTATTTTACCAAGTCATTAGGCCCCACTCGACGTAGTGTGAGACACCCTGTTTGCTGGCAGATGCTGGATGCGGCTGAAGACGAGACACTACGGCACTCATTTAGTTATTGTTTACATTAAACGAGGTACGCAAACGAGTCGGTGGCTCTGAACCAGTTCCCAGATAATTATATAGTCCTCAATACAGATGTAGTCCCCTCCTGGTGAGATGAGGTGTGAACTGATGATATACTTGCAGAAGAAACTTGATTATTTATCGGGTATTTACCGCGTGCCGAGGGGAAAATAATGACACAAGGTATGCGATAAATACCCGATAAATAATCATTAATTACTTAAACTTTGGTTATAAGCGGGCATTTTCCTTCATTCTCTCTCGCCTATTGCATATCGCAAGAAGAAACTAGTTTTCTTCCGTTATATTCCTTACCAGCAACACTAGTGTTAGTTAACGCGGCGCAGGCGGCCGGGATGTCTCCCGGAGTGGCGTACTGCACGAGATAGGCGAACGACTCCGTCACTCCGAACCAGTGGAATGTGGCCAGGTCGAGGGGAGCGGTGGTCAGAGGGGTGCAGGTGCTGTAGACAACGGAAATTTAACTGAAATACAATGCACAAACAATATAATATAATAGATGTACAGATGCGGTGAAGGTTACCTTATTCAGAGCATACTGTACATCATTTTACTCAGCGAGTCTGTGGCTCAGCTATACCCAAAAAGATTACAATGCTTTGCGGGTCCAATAAAACAACGCGTTTAGGTTGCTGTTGCGGCTACCGCGATTCTGCAGTGCCTCGGCCATGTTCGCCCAGGCACGCACCGACACTTTTGATGCCATCTGGCGACAAAAGTCGGCCTCACTGCCCAGCAGAACCCGTGGGAGCAGCAACATCATCCTAATCGCGAGCTGCAAAATTTGACTGTCCTATAATGTATAAATTGATTCAAAGGAAAGAATCGTTAATTAATTTTAAGTACTAACCATAGTTATAAGCCGACTAACACACTGTACAATTGTCATAATAAAAAAAATTTATTGTTATTATTATTACTGCTCTGTCACACTGAAGTGACAGAGCTGGCGGCTTGCACACATTCAACGGTTGCTTATGCTACGGTAGCTTATGCTGCGCTGGCAGCTTTCAGAGTAACGCCGTTTGTACACCGCTGCCGTCAACGAACCGATAACGATATTATTTCAGGCCGAGTTCAAGATGACGTGACGTCCATCACTTGTATCCACCGCGACGATCTCGGTGATTCAGTTAGTTGTATCTGTTCTACACGGTAATCGCGTTTGAGGAACGGATTGGTTGAGCAACTTCTTCTTTTTGTTGCGCCAACTTCTTCTGCTTTTGTACGTTCAAAGGCGAAGACTTTGTAAAAAAAATGGATTCATTCGCTAATACGTGAACGATACATCACAGGAGTGTATTATATACTTCACGACAATTTGTGGCAGCATAACAAGAAGTGAGAAGTGTCGATGCTTGCACGATGATCGTGACGATTACCTTGCTGATGACTGACATGTATATACTAAATAATAATAAATAATATATGATTTACGTAATACGTAGTAACGATTATCTCCGATAGTGGAGATAAGGCTTAAAACAAAAAATCGGTCCGTCACAATCTCAGGTCGAGCTCTTAGCGGTCGCGACGAACTACTCATACCTTCGGCGGCCGGACGGTGGCGCTCGGGTGACGCGCGTGCGGTGGCAGGCGGCCATAGTAAATGCATGTAGAGTGCTTTTCACGAAAGAAGTCCCCTAGACGCAGCGCTGTAGGTAGTGCAACCGAATAAAATTAACGTTTAAATAAATTAGTTCCACTAAATGCCGCGGGACTTCTTTCGTAAAAAGCACTCTATGTATCGCAACTTCGTCGTCGCCATCTCGTTATTGGTGACGTTTCGTTCACGGCGGTGGTGGACACATGGCGTAAAGTATGTAAAAAAAGCATTCAAATATGGGCCTAAATTCTTATATAATCTTTAAGTACATTTTACTGTGAAATACTGCCTTGATACCGCAAGCTACAAGCGAGTGGCCCGTGCGCTGTCAATATTTTAGACTAATTTAGACCATATCTATAAATTTATCTAAAGATTACGAGTTTAAGCCCGTATTTGAATGGTTTGCTGTGCGGTAAAGTGCTGGAATTATGATGCTAATCGTCTCCCAACTTAGAATATATATGCATTTCAGAAATGTATGACTGGTGCCCTTCAGCCAGTCATACATTTCTGAAATGCATTTCTGAAATCTCTCGTCAGATATAAAGCAAGAATCATACACACATAGTGTATGATTCTTGATATCAGACTGCCAGCTTTTGTTGTATGACCTAAAAGGGAGCACAATATTCATAGATAGATAGAATATTCTTTATTGCACAAAGCTTGTACACGGGCGAACATAATGCTAGATAGCATTCTCTACCTGCTAACCTTTGGGCTTTGGGTAGTGTTCATAACAATTTAGTAGGTAGTGCTAGATAACAAAAATTATTAATTACAAGAAACAAAGGAAAATACAATTAATAAATCGTGACATTAACATACATAAAAAAATTATAATAATAATAGGTACTCACATTAATACATATGTATATATTATATAATGTTACTATATTATATTATACCTAAATATACATAAATAAATAATAAAATATATAACGTACCGAATTATTCCTGAGAAAGAAAGTGATTATAGACTCTAGATCTGAAGACATGTACTGAGGATACCTCGCGACATTCCACTGGAAGACTGTTCAATAAGCGAGTGGCCTGGACGGCAAAGGTTCTATGGTAGCCCACTGTACAGTGATCCGGTGTTTCTAGCTGCAGTCGTTTTGAGTGCCGTACAGTGCGTCCAGAAGTGTAGAGTGGGGAAAATAGTTTAGATATATGTATGTATAACTTTATTCATCATCATCTACATCAGCATACGTTTTGTGAGTATGCCTCTCTTTGCTTACGCCAACTGTCTAGGTTTTGAGACTTAACGTACAGCCATTTCCCACGATTTTTGCTAAGTCATCCACACATCAATTTTATTTTCCGTAGCAAGTCTTAGCATCCTTACTTGAACCAGTCGGACACAGCTCCAGGTCCCGTGGGCGTCTGCAGCAGAACCTCCAGGGCCTCCATGCTCTCCTCCACGGCTGAGAGGCAGGCCTGGCCGCCTTGTTGGCGCAAGGCCTCGGTGATGATCTCCAGGTACTCTGGAATATAGGCGTTTGGTTGTTAGATGTGTGCTGTACCTGCGTACGTAAAACTAAATTTTATTTGGGTACTTCCTATAATGTCGTGTTGGATTTCAAATTAATTTCAAACTCAAGGACTTAAGATATGTACTAGGTAGGTACTGTTTTTTTCTGTGTCAGAGTGAGGAGCCTTTAACCAAAACAAAAACCGACAGCGAGATCTGTCGAACAGATGCTGTGCTGAGGGTCTGTGCTGACTACGCTGCATCTCGCGGCATCTGCTACAACATTCAAAAGTGTGAATACATTGTGTTTAAGGCCGCCGGTAATAACCTAAAAGAATTCCCAGAAGTAACCCTAAACGGCATGAGCATTAGAAAAGTAACTTCGTTCAAATATCTCGGACATTTTATTACCGACGACCTCAGGGACAATGCTGACAGAAAGAGAGCGTAGGGCTCTGGCGGTAAGAGGTAGTATGCTGATACGTAGGGTTTCCCGGTGTACAGAAGAAGTGAAACTAACGCTGTTTAAAGCGTACTGTCAAAGCTTCTACACCGGGAACCCATGGGTAAGCTACACCAAACGAGCAGTCGTTTGGTGTAGAGACCCTGCGTGTACAATATAATAATATCATTAGGATGATGTTGGGACTGCCTCGTTTCTGCAGTGCGTCAGTGCATCAGGGATGTTTGCTGAGTATGAGACGGATGGGTTTGCTGCACAGATATCAGAAAATAAGTCTGTGGTTTGCTGCCATCCTCCGGAAAAGACGGTATCCCAGATGCGCAGAGTGCGGGATAGCCCCAACAGCATCCTACAAACTGTAGCCGGCAGAATTGCCTCGCCCATATGGCAGCACTTTGTGCGAACAGTAAAATGCCTAAATATTTGATTTATTTTTTAATCCGATTTATTATTGATTTGATGCTTTAATTCTATTCTATTTGATTTTATGTAATTTGATTTAATTTAATTTAATTTGATGGAGTTTCATTGAATTTTTATGTTGTAAATAAATACTAACATTAGTTATATATTTTATGAGATCTTTCTGCTACTAACAAACTATCGATCACAGTTATCTGAAAATAAAAGAATTGTAATTTTTAAAAACAAAAGACGGCCGCGCCTACTTTAGTTACGCTACCTACACCACATAAAATCAGTAAGTAAATTGCGGATTGTTCCCCATCAAGACCACACACAAACTTTACCGAACTACATGTATCTATTAATTCCCGAGTTAAAATGCACAACAATTCGTTGCCATTACCGCAACCAGCTATGAAGACGGCATCAGCTCATACCTGGGAAGTCTTCCTGGGCATGCAGAGGCCCGCTGTCGGAGAAGGCGGCGTCGATGAGGTGGGGATAGGCGAGCCGCATCCAGGTAGCCATGGAGCCGGCGTACGAGCACCCCACCAGGATCACGGAGCCGTGTCTGGAGGGGCACGGCAGATAAATCAAACAAACTAATTATGAATATTCATTTACCTCTTTTTATATACTGTATTCCTAAGTTCCTTGATTGTTTTCCTATCTGATCTGATTTATGGCTTTGAATTATAATATAAGCACGATTTACTTTAACCCTTTAATTAAGGTTGATTGTTATTACGTACTATTGTTTTTTTTCTTGCTCTGTTTATTTAGCTGTAATTGTGTTATTTAATAGTGGAAATTCCATTGGTTTATGTTAATCTTACGTTTCTAATTTTAAGTATTATGTACTGTATATTTCCCAAATAAAACAAAACAAAACAAAATAACCTACATTAATGTAAATTGTCGTATCCAAGTGTGCCTTGTGTTCCTACGGTGATATCAGTAAATTAATATCGGATCTACATGTTGCAGAATCATGGTGAGTTTTACTCGTTTTGTCTTGTACAGCGTCACATTTCAAATATGTTGGATGTACCACAACATACAATGATAAATTTTGGATATTAAAGGTATGAATGCATTCTTTACTCAATCTATTTACCAATTGAATCCGTTCTACAAATGTTATATTCATAGGTGAAGGAACGAAATAATATATGTAGGGTGTTAGAATCTCCACCGAATAGACTCCCATGTCTGTACTGCGATTTAGAAGGTAGAGCTGTATTCGACCGAAGGCTTTAAAATCTGCATTTGATTTTTTCTTTAGTTTTGTGTAGTTTAATACAAATACTTTTATTCTAGTGGTACTTACTGGAACCGTCCGTCCTCGTAGTCCGGACTCTTCACGGCGCGGATGAAGTGAGCCAGGTCTCCCAACGCCTGGTCTACGTTCAGGTAGCGCATCTGCTCCAGGGATGTCTCACTGGAACAACCACCATCATCATCATCATTATTTATTATAGTACATTATGGTACAAGTGTGTAATGTTGGTGATTACTTTTTAATTCAAACCCGATCCGTTCAGTCCTTTAAGCGTGAAGAAGTAACAAACATACAACCATTTATCCATCTACCCATTCATCTACCCATTTATCTACCCATCCATCTACCCATCCAAACTGTCGCATTTAGTTATCGTATATATTATAGCATTATTACGACAGTCGACAACGCAGCCTAATGAAGTCCACGGAGTGTATTGTGGCTAAATCAGTAGATTATCGAGGATTCATGAATAATAAACCAATTATAAACTCTTACAAAATAATTCGCATTAATTTTAACCTCCGTTCGTATATAATAATTCATCTTAATTTGCCACCTCATTCTGCCAGCACCGGGGTCAATTGCTTGCCCCGTGTGTCACACAGCCCATAGCAGGCGCCTGTGAAGTACCTACGGTACCTCTTCACTTGATTCTAAGCCAATCACTTCAACAGCTTGTTCTCTGTTGGACTAATGTAAGGAGAACCCTGTCATGTGGCGAGGGATAACGTTTCAGGACACAAGGCCAAACTTTTCTTAGTATAATGCGAAAACAAATAAGTAAGACAATAAGGTAGAAGCTGCAAATATAAGCTCTGCGCTCAATAATTCAATACCGCTGCCATACAGAACATAAACGTGCATTCTGATAATAAATTATGGGCTTAAACTCGTTTCATCTCGTTTTCGTGGTACCGTAAAATTACGTGTGTTTTTTTTACAATTTAGCGGGTTCGTTTCCCGGTTCAGACAGGCGATTATTCAAAAATCTTTGAATGCAGTTTAAATTGCTTTAAAATCAAAATAAAGTTTTCTTTCAGAAAAATTTTCTATCTACAATATTTAAGATGCTTTCCCTCCATGTGGCATAGCCGTGGGACAACCTGTATACTCGAACAAATAATCATTTACCACACTTGACGTAAGCTTACGTCGAAACCCGAAATATTGTTGCTACATGCAGACCACTAGTGCTTGCATAATGAATAAATCCATAGATGGTAGAAATCGCCAATCAACGAATCACGTCAATAAAGATACATTTTATAATACGTTTGTAATTTGTCGCATATTTATTACGATCTATTCCTTTCTAATACCAAAAAACTAATACTTACGCGTAGTATATCAAACAAATCTACGAACGTTTCTGAGCCAAATAAAATGAAATATTCCATCCATATGCAATAAATACAAATTTCCTAAAATGCTAAAGTTGTGAAAAATCTTGCAAATTCATTCCATTGGTGCAAAATATACTCCTGTGGCCAGTCGAGATGAACTAGATGTGAGAATAATTTTCCGGTAAAATACAATTTTTTTTTTAATAAAAAATTACGATTGTGATGACTTGATTGCATATGATTTTCATTTAGTCACATCACTATTATTGTTTTCAATAAGGCGTTATACAAAAATAAAAATACGTTATTTACCTTAAAACAGATGACGTGGATTTTTAAAGGTGATTGGCTGAATGGTCGAAGGGATGTCATGTTCCAATAAGCACGGTCTATTCCACTATAATATGGCGGCCCCACGTAATAAAACGCCCTCTTTTCCGTTTGTTCGAATAATTTTTTGGAAGATAACGCCTCATTATTTTACCAAAAAGTGGCAACCCTAGAACTGTCAAAGATGTAATAAAATTATTTGTGCTACGTTCCTCACTTTTTCATAGCAATTTCATAAAATCAAGATTTCATAATTATAATTCAAAACCAATTCGTTTCTCTAATCATTCCGTAATCCCCTGAGCTACAAAGCGGTTCAGTTCACGCAGAATCGACTTATTTCCGTAAAAATACGAGACTTCACACACTTCTTGCATACTAACCTTCGAATTACAAAGTTATTTGCACTTAACCCAAACTTTGCCCTCGCAGGGTAAAGTCGAGATTCCTTTACCCTTCACGAATTTTATCTTTGCCCTTAAATTGACAAAACAATTGAACATTGCGGGTAGTTCAAACGTTATTGGGTCCGTATAAGGTTTGTTTTATGTTGATTTGTTTTGGTTTCCTAAGTTTGTGAAGTTAACTAGATAATTAGTAAGGATGAGAATGGAGCGAGCCATGCTAATTTGATGATGGCTGTGTTTTGGAGACTGGGTTTCTGAATGCCTAACTTACACAACCTACCTGAACCTAGTGCTTCTATTTAAAGACTTGATTCTACTCGGCAGGTAATAGATAAAGTACCAACCATAATATACAGCTAAACAAACAAGATGAAAAAGGTGTTTCATCTCCATAACTTCGGTTGGAATGAATAACTCTTGAAAACAAAATTTAGCACTCTTGATTTCGGTCAATTCTAATTTAGGTAATATTTTTTTAAAGGTGATGAAATCAAGTATAGTTCGATTTCGATTTTTGGCAACCTGTTCTGCAGTGCTAAGCACAAAAGCGGTGTCTCAAAAAAATAAAATTGATTTTTATGGCATCGGATAGCTTAAAGAAATACGCATCCAATAAACTAAGCCAAATAGCGGTATCTTATTTAAAACATAGAAAAAAATCTTAAGAAACTTTTGCCTATCTCAGTTTTACCTTAAATTACTAAGAGATGAAGAGGTATATCAATAATATGTACGTATTTGAATACCGCCAAAACTCCAAAAAACGACGCTTATTCATTGCAATTTTTCGAAGGCAATTAGCGGCAAATATGACGAACTTAATCGAATACTGAGTTACTGCTATGACGCTAAGTACATATATTTGTGCAATACCGTTTAGAATAATTGAGATACCGCACAATAACGAATCAAACAGCTGATCCTTAAGATTTGAACGATAAGTAATTTCAATTTTATGGTGCTGCTGCAGTGGCAAATTAATTTGCTCCCTACAAGACATGACTCGTCATTACCAAACTCACTATGATAGGTTTGCTCTCCTTTTGGGACTTACGGAGATTTAACGGTATGTTCGAGATAGGATGGAAGTATTTAAAAAAAAAGTCGCGCACCAAGGTTTCCGTAAAATTGTAAGACCTTGTTTCTTGCCAAATATCATGATTCCAGGTCAACCGGAAGTAGGCCCTACAGGTGGTCCATGGCAAGAATAAAAAAAAAAATTTTGTGAATAATTTACAAATTTACAGTTTTCGGATATTTTCTTCTATTTGTACTACAAGACCTTGCTTCTTGCCAAGTTTTATGATTCTAGGTGAACGGAAAGTACCCTAATGTTTTGTTTGCATGTGATTCCCGCGGAAATTTTAAAATATTCCGACATAAACGCCTGTAACTTTTAAATGCAATGACTTAAAAGTTTGATATTCATTTATATCACGGCTCCAAGAGGTTACGGACTTGAGTATTTGATGTTAATTCCAACTCGATGCCTCCCCTCCACGCGTTCCTGATAAAAAGGGGGTTGACAGACTGACAAAAAAGTGATAAGGGTTATTTTTTCCTTTTGCGGCAGCTGCAGTGACAACATTGTGGTAAAATACTTCAAACCCAGGCCACACTTTCATGTCAGGTGACAGCTTCCACCATAGGGTCGAATTATCAATGAAACGCATGAAAAATAAAATATACGATTTTGCAGACTTTTCTAAAACAGTTAGTACTGCTTTAGAAAAGCTTATAATAAGCATTTGGAGATAATGAATGAAACCGGAATCTAGATTGAACTGTTTTAATAATTACGTAAGCACAATTAAACATCATATAAATCTGGATTTAACCTCTCTCCCCCTACAACTTTTCAACTCTTTTTACGTCTTTGTCACGCCCTTTCAAGTACCTATAAAGTTTTCTGTTCGTATGCGCGATTTACAAAAAAGATCTTTTTGTAAATCGCCGAAATAAAACGCAGTAATGCTGCGGCTATCTCCGCTCGCCGCGGCGACGACGACGGCGCGCCGCCGTCTTAGCTTCCTTGTCATTGTTGCTAACCCGACCTTGCCAAACTACAAAATTACCGCAGCTCGCTTCATATTCGCTTCGCTATTCATAGAATTTATTCTACCAGCGCAAAGTCTTTAAAATTTTAGGGGCTCGCTTCGATCGCTATCATTTATTTTGTCATAGGCACTCTCGCTTGCTTTTCCCGAAACAACCGACAAAAACTCATAAAATTTCGCCGTTACTTATTTATTTATTTTATTTGTTTATTTATCTTAGGGAAACAAAAAGATTTAGAACTAGAAAATTAACACCTAACATTAGAAAAATTAAGATATGTAGTTTCCACACATAGAAAGAGAATAAATTATTCGAAAATTATACAAAAACACAAGTTACAAAAAATTTAAGATTAAAAATTTTAAAGAGCCTTAACAATCGTTCAAATAGGAAAAAATAGGTTTGTCTTTTATTGTATACCTACGCAATATTACACTTCATCTGTAGGTACCTACCAGGTCCATGTAGTTAGTAAAATATTCTTTATATTATACATAATTTAAGTGCTTTTTAAAATAAAAATAATAATTATAATAAGTTATAGAAGTGTCTAGCATTAATAATAGGTTAAGATTAGGTGTTCGTGATGTGACAAAGAAATTAGTGTTAATTATTTTTTTATATATATTGGCCTGGATATAAAGACATCGAAGTCAGCCGTGCGTTAAAGAGAGCAGCAGTTTGATAAATGAATGAGTTCTTATGGTGCGTCCAAACATTGAGCGGCAAGAGCGCAGCAGCAACACGCGGCATGGCCAGGAAACAATTCTGCCGCGCTCTAGTTAGGATAATCCGACGAATCTTTGCGCGGCAACCGTCCAATCATAGCGCGGCACACCGCGCGCGGCAGCCGCGCACACTTGCCGCTTAATCTTTGGACGCACCTTTACAATAATTTGTCGCACAGGTAAGAACATGTAGTTGCGTCTCGTGGAAGCACGGGTTGGGGCAATGAGCTTAATCTTAGAAAGAAGATGCGAGCAATCCAGCCTATCAAAAAAAATATTATGAAGGAAGGAGGCCGGAACGGGGAAGGTCGGCGGCATCTCTACGAAGATTCAAAGTTAGCAGATGGTGGCGCTTGCAGCTTTCAGTATAATCGGGAATAAATATTTTATGTCTTAAATATATTCTTTGTACTTTATCTAAAGAGTCAATGTATTTGTTATACTGCGGATTCCAAACTTGCGAAGCGTAATCAAGTTTATTCCTCATTAAAGAGCCTCTCCAATAGGTTAAAGACGGCCCTGGGAGCAGTTATGACAGTAATAGTCAGAGAGGCATACCGCTTATCTGCAAACGTTCTAACTATAATCCGTATCTAATCCGACTCGACACGTGCCTGGTTGTTCGCGTGAGGCGGCATGCAGAGCGGCTAATTACTAGAGGCACGGGGGTTACATGGATCTGTAACAAGGAAGTTGGCAGTGACCCTCGTGCCTCGAAGAGCAGGGTAAGCGGTCCTGCACCTGACCTCTCCCGGTCGTGTCGGTGCCGCTGGGTTAGAGAGTAGGAATAGGAGTGCTTCTGTTACCGTATTAGTAAAAGTCATTAAATAAATAAAATTAAAGTAAATATGTCCTGTGCTGTACACGGCTAGCTTCCGTTGAGTCTGGCCGCCACCCGTGGCCGAGATTCCGTTGAGTCTGGCCGCCACCCGTGGCCGAGATTCTCTCATCTCTCTCTGTCATTTGTTAAATTTCTATAAGAATGCCTGTTTTGGCATAAAATGCTCTGGGTGCCGATCAAAACCAGTATTTTTTGGTTAAATATAATAATAATTCGGCTAAATCGGTCATGGTACCAATGCCAAGCAAGGGTTAACATTTAAAACCTAAAGGCGTCTGATACTTTTTATTTTTGGGTTATTATTAAATATCTTCAAAATTACCCCGAGTGTGAGGGCTTTCATTTCATTTATTTATTGCTATTATGTACATAGGTTGGTAGCTTAAGATCTATTTGTAGCTAAAGTTTGTACATACACACTACTGGGCTCTGCAATTTTAATTGTGATTGTTAGTCATTTACATTAGTTTAGATACCTACTTTTCATTCTAATTAATAATAATTTACATAAATATCTTAAAAATCTGGCAAATAATCAAATAATCTGCCAAATAATTTATTTAAAAATATACAATTGGTTTGGTTATGTTAGGAACAATTTATGTCAAATGATAAATAAAAAAACTCACGTACCTACTACGAGTGTGAGGGCTTACGTACTGTACGTAAGAACAAAAACTTTAATTTAATCACTTCAGTAAGTATTCCAGATTTTTCGGTAGCCTATTATGTAAAGACTTTTATTTATCTTGATAAGACAAAAAATTAAGCCTTTGTTATCGCCTTCGGCTAAACTCAAAATCTGAACCTTAGTCCAGTTTTATGTACATATATTAACACTTTCATTGCCCACGAGTCACATGTGGAGTGGATCTAGCAGTCCTATTAGCTGCGACACGCCCGCGCCGCGCCGCGTCCATGCGTGTCGCGCCGCAGACGCAGAGCAGTGAAAGCGTTATGGGGCGATATTTACCGTTACAATACACTGTGAGTCGGGCCACATTTGGCAAGAGAACAAACGACCCCCCCCCCAACTCAATGCCACCTTCCACTATCCAGTGTATAGTTGTTATGTTATGTCCAATGCCCGGGTGTAATTGTTATTATTATTGTTATTACACCCTATTGATGTATGATGGATGGAGGTGGATGTAACAGCGACGTTGACATCATATAATTTATTTGTTTTGAAAAAATAACTATAAACCGACATTACTTTTACAGTTTTTTTTATGTTTTGCGGGACAAATACTTATCTCTCGGAATGTCTATATAACTGCAAAATAATCATCCAAATCTGTCAACAAATGACGTAGAAATCGATGAACATACTTACAGCCGAACATAGAACCTCCTTTTTTCGAAGTTGGTAAAAGAATAGGTGTACCTACTCGTGTATCAAGCGTTGACTTTTAGATTTTATAGAACTTCTAACCTTAACTGGGATCTGCACTGACATTCGAAAGGGAGTGTATTTTGCATTGTCCCTCTGCCTAAACAGGCCCTAGCCAGCCCAGCTCCTTGAAGTAAGTACCGTAGCAGGGCTTTTGGTGCGTCAATTAGGATGCCTTTTTTGGAAGACCCCAAGTTATGCTCGTGGGAAAAACCTCAGCAGGAGAGATCATCCTAACACTGTAGTGTTCGCAAGAGGAAGTCCCTCTTCCTCTCCCTACTTGGAGCCGCGGGCACAATGTAGTTCTTTAATACTACTGCGTGTACTTACTTCCCCACCCAGCTCTGTCCGTAATACCGGTGCTCGGTATAGAACACCCCAGCCCCGATCATCCTTGCCAGCTCGTACGCCAGCCCCCCCTGCGTCCACCCGGGGGAGATACCCCATTCTCCCCCCACGAAGATGACTATGTGCTGGCCGGCGTATTCGCTGTTGTAGTAGTAACGCTGGAATATGAAAACGAAGTGTCGGATTAATTGTCAGCCGTGCTCTTAGTAGGTAGGAACCACAGAAATCTGAATAATCATTCAGATTTCCGTGGTAGGATTTATCTACTGCTGAGTATATCTAATGGCCGTGTTTGTCATTTTCTTCAGTTCTGAGCTAGTCTGGGTACGCGCATGAATCCCACGTTCTTAGAAGCTCAAAATTAGTGTTTAACTCAGAACACTTCCAGATCTATCAGCTTTCTATATCATAGTAAATCTCATTTTTGCAAACTCTGTGGCGCAGCGGGGATGGTCCACCTGTGACGTAGGAGGTTGCGTTGCGGGATTGATTCCTACCTACGGACAAATGTTTGTTAGATCTACAGATATTTCAGATTTCAGATGTATTTATTGCATATCTATACATTAATACATTGTTTTAAAGTATATGTAAACAAAACATAACACTACCCAGGTAACAGGTAATTAGCTTAGGGGTAAGTACATGTACCCTGTAGCGCAGAAATTTATATAAATAAATTACTGCGCTACTACAGGGTACATGTTAAAATATTATTAAAATAGGTAGGTACATAATCTATATAAAGCTAGAAACATAGTAGTCGAAAAATATAGGCAGAGTCAGCTACAAGAATCAAAACAATTGTAATAATAACTCGGTAAGTACGACAATTCTTTACTCAGCAGCCAAATAGTTATAAGAGTTATCACTTTAAAATTCGCCAATGGAGTACCTAGTAACATTTAGAAATAAGGTATTCTTTGAGTTTACTTGTTACTTTTGTTACTTTTTGTATGTTTGGGGTCACCGGAGAGGTTTTAGGGGGTATAAAGTCCTTATCAGGACGTCGAGTCCCACATAATTCTGGTCCCCCCCAGACCAGTCTATTCGAAGGGTAGTCGTAGGTAGAATTAGTTTGTCTTTATTTCGTCTATTTGTAGTTAGTAAAACGTTCAGATTTACATTTAAGAAAATGTCGAAGTTTTTTTAACGACTAAGGTCATTTCCATTATGAAAATAAACCGCCAAGTGCGAGTCGACTCGCGAAGGGTTCTGTACCGTAAAAATCGGGCAACTTTTTCAACGAACATCAAATTTTCACTAGTTTCGAGACGGAAAGAAGAGTTATAGAAAGTTGCATGTATCTACCTATCAACTTCAAGAGATACAGCCTTGACAAATTAAGATCAAAGATCACGTTTATTATATGGGGCTCCCATATAACAAACGTGATTTTTGTGGCTAATTTTATGTATATAAGATATTTTATTAATTTTTATTATTTGTCGTTATAGCGGCAAAAAAAAAATACAAATTATCTGAAAATTTCAACTGTCTACCTCTTACGGCTTAGGAGGTATAGCCACGTGACAGACGGACGGACGGACGGACACTTAGTAATGGGGTTCCGTTTTCACCCTTCGGGTACGGAACCCTAAAAACTTCTGCTATTTGTTCCGATGATACCTGTGTAATATAATATTTTATAAAAATATTTCTTATTCTTAAGGGTCCCATTGTTTACAAGAAATATATTGTATTATAGAACCGAGCATAGATTATTTTTGTTTCTTAACATTGCAGCCATCAAGACAATCAAAGTTAGTAGGTGACTTTACCATAGGGAAGAGTTCCGTGCTATCTCCATGGAAGTTGTTCAGCGGCACCATCAGCCAGCGCTCCTCAGGAGTGTTCCTGGAGGAGGCAGGAGGTGGAGCCGGCTCCCGGGTCACCAGGCCCAGGGTCGCCGGGAGGAGGAGCAGAACTGAGGAGTGATGATTAGATGAGTCTCATCACGAATGTATCATTACTGTAGACGATACACATTGAAGATACATTTTGACTGATGTTTTGCATATATATTGTTCTAAATCTGAATTAACATAATATATGCAACTTTTTATCCCGGAAAAACGCGAGTGAAGCTGCGTGCAGAAGCTTATATTATAAGTAAGAAAAAGTTTGGATGTTTGTTGCCAAACCAAAACAGTCTACTGATCGGGCAGAAATTTTGCGTAGATGTTGGTCTAGGTACGGAACACTTAGGTTACTTTATCCTAATAATCAGTAAGTACTCATAGAATAGAGATAATGTAAAACTTTTCTATAGAACAATAGCGAGATGTTATGTTGATTTCCTCTGGCGGGTTTGGAATCTGACATTATAATAACTCAACCACTTCGCTGATGAATTTCTACAACGTCACGTAATGTACTTACACAGATATTTCATCATGAAATTTTCACTCACGTTTTACACAACACTACTTTTCATCGAAAACCAACAAGATAAACTAAATATTTCTATTCCAGTGGCCTAAAACCATAATCTAATTATTATCGAATATTAATCGTTAAAATCCATTGATAAGCGTTATCTATGCACTCGTGTGTGTATTATATTAATATTATCGCATACCTTGTAATTACATCTATTTAAATAAAAGAAAGTCGTGTTAGTTACACTATTTATAACTCAAGAACGGCTGAACGGATCTCGGTGAAATTTGGCAGCGAGGTAGATGGTATCCCGGGGGGTAACTTTGATTGTCTGTATGTATATGTATGTTGTACATAGGCTACCTTTTATTCCGGAAAAAAGCGTGCGAAGCCGCGGGCTGCAGCTAGTTTTACATAAATTATATAAGTGTTAGGGCAATCAAATCAGTAATTAAAACGCTAAAACGCCTTGATGAAAACTAATTGCAAAATGGTATTGGTATTGCATGGTCATATCATCAAGGCTCTTGATTATTAATTACCTTACCAACTATTACTCTATTCTGTGCTGTCCCTCTACAACCGTCCTGTATCTCCGCGTGGTGCTGGCTTAGAATTTGCACCACCTCAACTCTTTCCGCGGGTGTCGTAAGAGGCGCTTAGGGATACACACTGGGGGGTGGGCAGCAGCGCCCCCTGCAGAACAAATTCACCACCGATCTGCGATTCCCTATCCGCATGCACAGGGCATTACCCCTAATCATAAGATCCAATAAGGCGCTTATTGGATTAGGGTAGGCATAGGCCTACCCTAATCCAATAACACTGTCAGCTGGACATAGGTCCAGCATGACATGGCTGTTGATGTATCATGTGATGATGTTGATGATGTACGATGTTGTCATCGTTTACGCAAGTGGTGCGCGGGGTGACGAGTGACATTTTGAATTGAATAGACCAAAAAATACTAATAGGACCCTGTACCATCATGGAAACATGTTGGATTTCTAAAAAAATACGTCTCCTAAATGTTTCCATGATGCGAATGAAATGAAAGGAAATACCTAGATGGAAGATTAGAGATGCGGCCCTGTCGCTATGATGTGATTTCTCCTGCACAACCTTTAGACTATGTTACACCTGAAAGAATGTGATCCATCTGACTCAACGGTCACGTGCAACGACACACATTGCAACCAACAATTTTATATAAACAATAGGACAGCTGCTGAGTTATTATGGTCAGTCGGTACTCGGACAGAAATAATGAAGAGTCGGTGCAGACGGGTCTTGGATACAACGTACCTAATGCTGGTTACTTAGCGCAGTCATCGCCTAATCATCATCAAACCTCGCTGACTCGGTGAACCTCGACAGGCATTCAACTGAACTTGAAGTTGATCGGTCAAAGAAGCCAGTGGTCGACGTTAAATTGGTTGAATGTCCGAAGGTCGATTCAGGTCTATTCGTGAGTGTATCACGTTAGTATCATTTTAAATAATTATATTCTCTGGTCACTGTTCTTACCGCTCATTGGTTCATCTATGTAGATACTTTTGTTTTTTATTCCTAATCAAAATGCAGCCAAGGCCAGAGAAACTCCTGCCATCGGTTTTTGTAACGGTTATGATTGCTTATATGAAAATACAGGCACACGAACATCCCTAAATAGAAGACTAGAAGGCTGGCTAGAACGAAAGGCCTGATTCCCAGCAGTGACTCAAGGACCTGATGATGATTGGGATCCACCTAAAAATTGTGGTTGTAATTTCAATGTCGAGTATCTAGACTTCGAAAAGCGGGAGTTTTGGTGTTCGCCTGTATGTATGTTTTTGTATGTACATATGTATGTATGTATGTTCGTCGAATCAAGGGAACCTACCCGAAGAAGGCAGCAGCTTCCATCTGTGCATTATTCAACACCTCCACTGCGATCAACAAACCGCATGCCAAGCGTGGTGTTTATGAGAATACCCCCCTTGTTCGGGCGAAGCACTTTCAGCAGAGGATATATCAAAGAATCAATCCATTAAAAACGTTGTTGCCTCATATACAATAGATGTATACTTATGGTACCTACTTTATTTCCATGTCTATTATTAAAATAGACATGGAAATAAAGTGATATGCATTTCTGTCGCATGTGTGCTACCTAGCTACCTAGTACCTAGTAATACCTATAAAGCTACCTGGTAATATCAACGGACTCGCGTGAGACTTTCGTTCCTTACCCCGGGCTCCCCGGACACTCGACCATGTCTCCATACCAAAGTCGCGTCTCGCCACATGCATGCGCACGAAGTTACGGTCACTTCATGAATACATAGTATATCGTGCGAGTGAGACAATTGCGAATACACAGAGCCATTTATATTTTATTTTCCTCTCACAAAAAGTGAAATTAAACCTCGAAATAGAAAAAATTTCGTATGGCCATGATCAAACAAACAAAAACATCTAACACCATCGACGTCATCTGTCAATATCATTACATGCCATCTGCGTCCGGTGAGTGCGCCGTACATCCCGTGCCATTTGGAACATAAACCGAACTCGCCTAGGGGCCGGGGGGTGAGGAAGCTCGGTCAGGTGGGGGGCGACGGGTGTACATTCTATACGTTAGTATTATTATATATTCTCTGCCCCAACAGTCAGCTCAGAAGTAACCACTGTCCCACTTCGCTACGTCTCGTAATTTTGGCGCGGCCATTGTTCCGCCATTGTGCCGTACACGTGGCGTGAGTCACGTGCCCTACGTGTGCACCTATGTAGCTCTGGTCGCGCGTGTCATTGTAACATGACTTGTGTAACTGGAAGTGGCTTGGATTCTTGTTGAACTATTTACGACTTCATCATCATCATCATCATCATCAGCCTATGTGAGTCCACTGCTGGACGCCTCCTCTAATGAGCGCCATAGCGCCCTGTCTTCAGCTTGCTGCACCAGCATCTGTCTGCAGTCTTTCGCAGATCGTAATCCCACCTGGCCGGAGGGCGTCCTACACTACGCTTGCCGAGTCGCAGTCTCCACTCAAGAAAACACGTAGCCCAGCCTATTTACGACTTACTCGGTGATTATTTAGGTTTGTTTTCATTTCAGTTATTTATTCAGAACCCATCTTAGAATAGACCAGCACTGTTGGCTGCTGTACCTACAATATGTCTATACACTGAAATGTCGCACCCGACCCGCCGGGCTGTGTGTGTCACCGACTTTGTTGTGTAGACTCCATAACGCTAATATTTTTCTGACATTTCAGCAGGATTACAAGCTACCAGGGATGACTAGGGTTGACTAAACCACATTGTGTTCTGATCGCGTTCGATAAAAACTGTATGCAGTTTTATTATTGGGCTTGTTGACTACTGCCGAATAAATATGTTTTTTTTCATATTCTTGGAATGTATAAAAATATCAGATAGTTACCTACTTTAAAACGAAAGGCACTAAGAATTTCCGAATTTTATAATTTTTGCTGGCGCGTGCGCGTTGAAATCTTTTAGATGCTACGCAAGTCTCGCGTAGCGTCGTAGCATGCTCTACGAAAATATATTATGTATAATATATTTAAATATATATTTTGTTAATGTATTTTCGTAGAACACAAAATACTCGTTTAATGGAAATGGAGAGATCGTAACGGGAGTTTTGCTATTTCGTAAGTACAGGGAGTATTTTTGAGATGTGAATGAATCGGAAACTTTCCATACCTATACATAATATTATATATGCATGTAATCTGTCTGTCGCTGCGTCGTCTGTCTGTTACCTTTACACGAGGAAACGATTGAACGGATCGTAATGTAATTTCGCCGCATCCCATAAGGCGGGTCGCATGCCTGTTTTCCACCTTAATGGTAAAAAAATGTCATAGATATAGACGTTATTCCGGGGAAGAGAAAATAATAATTATATACATAGGCTACTTTTGTTATTCCAAAAATTTAAGCGCGAAACTGCGGGCTTAAGGTAAGTTTTATGAAACAAAGTACTCTGCGCTCTTTAAATAAAACAAAAGTGCATTTTTTTTGTAAGTCTCATACGTAATTTAGCAGGAAACCGCGCGAACACTTCCATTATCTCTACCTCAATGTATCAATCATTAACTGATTTCATTGCAGCAAGTACCAGTGCGAAACAGAAGTGAATCATAGCACCTTTGCCGTCCGGTGAATCACCATCACCTCTATACTGGTTCTGAGGCAGTGGGGCGCTCGTGGTGGAATGCACTACCGCACCTGATGTTACTGTTACAAAACAAAGTTTTATCATAAACTGTTATCTATTGTTGAATAAAACCAGGTGTAACTAGAGGGGTGGCTGGGAGGTGGGGGGACCTCAGTACCTATCGATTTAAACCCCTGTATGTTCTGCGATATTCAGTGGTTCAAAAGTTATTTGGTCTTTAGTAAAATGTTACTCAAAATCAGATTTCAGCCTGAACTTTGCAATTGCAACCAAACTATTGTCTCTTACACCATGCCTTTCTTTTTAAACAAGATCAATAGTGGGCCTTTTGTACCCCCATACCAAACAGACTTAGATTTATAAAAATCCAAACAAGAATATCCACCTCTCTAGTTACACCCTTTATATGATAATAGAATCGAAGGCGCGGACTATTATCCATATGTCCTGCACCTATGGCTTGTCGCCGTGGAGACGAGCCATGTGGCCGAACGTTCGGATAGGTGAAATGAATGACGACCGATGTGGCGCGGCGGGCGAAGGTCTACCTGCGACGCAGAAGGTTGCGGGTTCGATTCCCGCCTTGGGACAAATGTTTGTACGATCTGCAAATATTTGTTCCGGGTGTTCTGGGTATTTTCTATATATAATAAAAAATATCTATCTATGTTATGTATTGTATTAAGTTTATCAGTCATCTAGTACACATAACACAAGCTCTGCTTACTTTGGGGCTAGATGATGCTGTGGGGATTGTCCAGCATTATTATTATTATTATGAATCAATAGAATCAGAAATTGGAGGAACAACTTAGAACTAGATGCAAGGCGGATTGGTGATGGTTGTCAAGGGAATTCATGTTTAGGGCTCCGTAGTCAACCAGGATACTTTATAGTTTCGCCATGTATGTCAGCCAGCAAGGCTCCGCGGCTTAGCTGGCGGACAGGCAAACGCGGGCGCCGTTAGTCTGTCTGTCCGCGGCTCAGCTCAGAGACTATAGTACTCCACATACTCGTACGTCCACTGCTGAACATGCCTCCCGCAAACCCCTCATGGGTTTGGTCATAACCACCACGCTTGACAGGTGGATTGCTGACCACAGTGGAGGTGGACACAATACAAAGAATGTAGCTGCTGCCTTCGTCTGATAGGCTCCCTGGGTCGGCTCCTGCGACACCCACAAACTGAGTTGTAGGGGCAGATTCTCGGCTATTAACTAATTTTTTTTTTGTAGCTGCGTACTGTAAATGTAGAGACTAAAACTAATTAAATTACCACTTATAAAATACATTTAAGCTAAAAAATGGCGTTCGACTTAACATTATGTCATATGTGTAGAGAAAGAATCGCATGTGGTCCATTGTTTGGTTAAAAACATCTTCTTTTCACTCCACTTCATAGGTTTCGGTTGTAAAATGGCTAAATAAAATGAGATTTCGGGCTAAAATCAAAACTTATGGCAGATCGTAGTCCGGGAAAACTTAATAATAATGTTATTTAACCTTTTGTTATTGTGGCATCAACCATTATTATTCTAAGAAGTACCAAAGACGTCGTAATGTTTTACGTACAAATTATTCAATCAATTTACTTTAATAAAACGATCGTAAGTTATTGTTATTAGTCAGCCACATAAATAAAAATAAACGAATAAAATTGTGTTCCTTGGCCTAATCTTTAGTGAGCATTGGATTCCCATTGGTGGGCAAGTCTCTCACTTCCTTCCTTTAATTTTTTTTTGTATTCTGTAAGATAGGAAGTGTGGAGCACCAGCTGGGCTTCCACGTGTGTAGTACACCTTCATTATAGAAGGAGGAATTTCTGCTCTTAGTTTTCGTTAAAGTTCCTCTGTAAACCTCTGCGAAAACCCTATTTATTAGTACTTAAAGTTTCGAAAGTTCTAAAATATTAAAATTGTAAGGCACATCATTAGTCAGGCCAACAAACCATACTCAAGACACAATGTTCGTTAGCAATTCACAACATAAAAACCGAAATAGTACATTGTTCACAGAGGTGAGAAAGTGACTGATTCCTATCGAGTGTGTAATTTTCTTAAAACTCACGAGGTAGGAATCGCACTTTCTCATGAGTGGTACATAGTGCTTTATACTACTCCTACGAGAAAAATAAATCATTTTCCGCAAAAGAAGTTGCACTCTTCTCGTTTTTCCAGTACACGAAATCTTCATAAGTCTTGTTCTATTTATTTCTGGATTTCTCGGGTGTATAGGTTCTCAATCACTGCTTGAGCAGTATCTTTTATCATTAGCGGTGTCATAAAATCTTCACTATCGCTCGACGACATTCTGTTGAATTAATAAAATTACCTAAATCAAATGTAAATTGAAGAAATTCCCGAGAATGGAACGGAAGAAGCTTATATCATGGCGGACTCGAGATATCATATTGCGGACTCGGGAGTAAAAAGTTTCTGTAGTTTATCCTATAATAAAAATAACCACAGCTAAAGGCTTCAGAAAATTATAAGGAAATAACACGTTAGAAATGGATTTCCATACATTACTCTCTCCCGGAAAACGCGTGAGAAATGAAATTCCATAGTTTTCCGACCCGCATTCTAGTACGCCTGCAATGACGTATTTTCTAGCTCAAGTTTGGAAAAGGTAATAGCTCAAATCGAGCAGTAGTCGACATATCAACAACAAGAAAGTGATTTTTAATTTAGTATGGGAACAATGTATCTTGACTGCCTATAATAAACTATCGTAGTTTGACGAATTCATTACGGATGTAGGCGGGTTAACTACGAACCTTATTTGTGCTGAGAGGTCCGCCCGGTCCGCACGGTCCGCACGGTCCGCGCGCGGCTCGAACCGCACTCATCCCGAACAAGTCCCTCGTTAAGAGATGAAACGTTGGTGTTTATCCAACACAAATAAGGTTAGTAGTTAACCCGCTTACATCCGTAACGAATGTATCTTGAGATTGGCCGGAGTATTCATGTCTCTACGCTAGCCAAACACGATGTGAAATGTTTGTAAGCAAACCACGACACAAAAACTAAAACTCACTTGCTTGGCGTCGAGTTTCAGATATAATTGGAGGAAGGATTTAAAATCGACAAGTAATATTAATTGTGTACTATAAAAACACGCGGCAACAGAGTGCGGTTTAGGTTAAGTATGGGCGGTTTGTTTACAAACATTGTACATCCCATTTAGGTGCAATATAGTCTGCGACGCTACAGCTTCGAATATAATGACAATTGATAATGACGGTGATCTCTGTACTCGTGCAATCGTCTCGTCTCGTCTCGTCGTTTACTTGAGGTTAATTGCGTCAAATGAATCACTTCCCTTGAGCTAGCGGTATGGCTTCCTTTTTAATTCTCAATCATTTTGGACTTAATAAGTTTATTCAAATTGCACTTTATTAATTAAAGGTACGCGGTAAGAGGCAGGCTTGCTATATAAATAGGCAGAACCAAGAAAATTCTGCAGTAAATAAGAAAAAAAAAAGATACGTGATTCCTTGCAAAGATTGCGCCTAAAGGTCCCGAGCGAAGGTCCGTCTGCGACGCAGGGGTTGCAGGTTCGATTCCCGCCTGGGGACAAATGTTTCTACGATCTACAGATATATTTTCAGGGTGTTCTGTGTGTTTTCTACGTATAATAAAAAAAAAATCTAGGAAAATAAAACATTAAATGTAGTTCTAGGCCTGGATTGACATAATATTGTAGCCCACTTTAATCCCAGAAAATGCGCGCAAAGCCGCTGGCAGAAGCTAGTTTAATAAAAAAGCCACAAACCAAACTTATTACGAACATGTGATTTACTTTTTTACTTTGTTTACTGATGAAACAAAGTACTACCTACTTTTATAAGAAGCAGTCAATTATTTTAAGATTCAATAACTTCAACTAAATCAAAACAATGTATTCAGCTTGCGCAGATGTCCCGTTATCAAAACAAAACCGCATTATTACGTGAATCATTGCAATTATAATACTTATTTACAATAATTCTCACAACTACACATACTACTCGTACATCTGAACATTTTCCTCGTTGGTCGTGAGAGAATCGCAGGTTTGATTTCCGCAAGTTTATTGACAAATCGGCACGTACAGGGAATAAAAACTCGTTTAACTACATTTTGTAGGGTTTGATCTAGTCATTGTCCGTGGAAGGCGTTTCTCTGAGGCAGAACAATACTAGCTGCGTATTGCGAAGGACATTAAATAATTGTACTGCCTGGTACCTACTGCCATGCCTAGCTACGAGTACATCAAGCCTCTGATATACCTCGAGCTTTAGGTATTTTCTTCGTGTCGTGAGTCTTTTTGTTCTCTTCTCTGCAGTTTCGTATTCGAGAGGGTATCATTCAACGTATTCGAGAGGGTATCGTACAACGTATTCGAGAGGGTATCATTCAACGTATTCGAGAGGGTATCGTACAACGTATTCGAGAGGGTATCATTCAACGTATTCGAGAGGGTATCGTACAACGTATTCGAGAGGGTATCATTCAACGTATTCGAGAGGGTATCGTACAACGTATTCGAGAGGGTATCATTCAACGTATTCGAGAGGGTATCGTACAACGTATTCGAGAGGGTATCATTCAACGTATTCGAGAGGGTATCATTCAACGTATTCGAGAGGGTATCATTCAACGTATTCGAGAGGGTATCATTCAACGTATTCGAGAGGGTATCGTACAACGTATTCGAGAGGGTATCATTCAACTTATTCGAGAGGGTATCATTCAACGTATTCGAGAGGGTATCATTCAACGTATTCGAGAGGGTATCGTACAACGTATTCGAGAGGGTATCATTCAACGTATTCGAGAGGGTATCATTCGACGTATTCGAGAGGGTATCGTACAACGTATTCGAGAGGATATCATTCAACGTATTCGAGAGGGTATCGTACAACGTATTCGAGAGGATATCATTCAACGTATTCGAGAGGGTATCATTCAACGTATTCGAGAGGGTATCGTACAACGTATTCGAGAGGATATCATTCAACGTATTCGAGAGGGTATCATTCAACGTATTCGAGAGGGTATCGTACAACGTATTCGAGAGGATATCATTCAACGTATTCGAGAGGGTATCATTCAACGTATTCGAGAGGGTATCGTACAACGTATTCGAGAGGATATCATTCAACGTATTCGAGAGGGTATCATTCAACGTATTCGAGAGGGTATCATTCAACGTATTCGAGAGGGTATCATTCAACGTATTCGAGAGGGTATCATTCAACGTATTCGAGAGGGTATCGTACAACGTATTCGAGAGGGTATCATTCAACTTATTCGAGAGGGTATCATTCAACGTATTCGAGAGGGTATCATTCAACGTATTCGAGAGGGTATCGTACAACGTATTCGAGAGGGTATCATTCAACGTATTCGAGAGGGTATCATTCGACGTATTCGAGAGGGTATCGTACAACGTATTCGAGAGGATATCATTCAACGTATTCGAGAGGGTATCGTACAACGTATTCGAGAGGATATCATTCAACGTATTCGAGAGGGTATCATTCAACGTATTCGAGAGGGTATCGTACAACGTATTCGAGAGGATATCATTCAACGTATTCGAGAGGGTATCATTCAACGTATTCGAGAGGGTATCGTACAACGTATTCGAGAGGATATCATTCAACGTATTCGAGAGGGTATCATTCAACGTATTCGAGAGGGTATCGTACAACGTATTCGAGAGGATATCATTCAACGTATTCGAGAGGGTATCGTACAACGTATTCGAGAGGATATCATTCAACGTATTCGAGAGGGTATCATTCAACGTATTCGAGAGGGTATCGTACAACGTATTCGAGAGGGTATCATTCAACGTATTCGAGAGGGTATCATTCAACGTATTCGAGAGGGTATCGTACAACGTATTCGAGAGGGTATCGTACAGTGTCTATCGGGGCAGCTAATGTGTACAAGCTGGGCAGGGTGAGAATTTTTAGCTTTCTAAAATACAATCTTTACATGATTCCCACGATCATTGTTAACAATGATATCGAAAAGGTATCATTGTAAACGATAATTATTGAAGAAATTATCACAAATCGACGAGTACTTTAAATTGTGTTTAAAAATCAATAGATAACATGAAAGTTAATTTTAAGATAACTACTGCGGGATTGATTATCTATTTTGCAGATAATTAAAAAATCTAGTACCCTGAGCTTCTTAGCTTAGGGTTAGCACTTCCTTGATTTTGATTTTGTCCCCTTTAGTGGATCTTGCATGTACATTATAAATCTAAAAGATGTTTCTTCTTCGAAGTAAAATGTTTCTTAGTACAGCCACAAACTAACAGACACCTTGCTACACTCGCAAGCACGCAGTAGGCATAGCACATAGCAGCAGCATGCAACTATAGAATGACACAGTGGCTGCAAAATACCGGTAAATACTAGGATATTCCCACGGTTAAGCACAATGTGAGGAAATATTTGTGAAAACTGCTTTTTCAGTATCTGATTAATGAATGGAAATCGAGTATTTATTCAGTCCGTGGCTATGCACGCGTTTTTCTGACAAAAAGGAACTAATCTTATTATAGAGAGACGAACTACTTGCTCGCGCTAACCGGATAAAACATTGACTATTAGCTATCCAAGTCGGATTTTGTTCTACATGTACCTACGTGTATTGACGTATGTAATGTACATGTAAAACAATATGTCGGGACATCTCCGGTAACAAACATGTTCACATCAGAACTAACTAAATAAAATAAATAAATAAATAATGCTGGACAATCCACACAGCATCATCTAGCCCCAAGCTAAGCTGAGCTTGTGTTATGGGTACTAGATGACTGATAAACTTAATACAATACATAACATAGATAGATATTTTTTATTATATATAGAAAATACCCAGAACACCCGGAACAAATACTTGCAGATCGTACAAACATTTGCCACAAGGCAGGAATCGAACCCGCAACCTTCTGCGTCGGAGTACTGGAACTTTCGCGTTACTTTTCCAATTTTAAGGCATTTTCGGAAGGGAAAACTAGAATACGCCTTTATTACTTATTAGTACTTATTTAATTTATTTGATTGTAATTTTCTGTGTTAATAAGGGCATTGCCAAGTTTAAGTTATGCATTTATTTAATTCAACCCTATCCGTTCAGTAACTTAGTCATTATTCTAGAACAAATACTCACTCATGCATGAGCATGCACACGCCCACAGAACGTGCATCCCCTACAAAAGGGGGGTTTGCCATAATCTCCTCGCTTGGCAGGGCTAATACGTGATTGAAGGGGAGAGTTAAAAAAGAGAAGGAAGTGGTTGTCCCTCTTCTGATAGATTCTATGCCACAAACAAATACACCTACTTTAAAATATTGTTAGGATGAATTATGGCATGTTATGATACCTAGGTTCATCTTTCACCATCATTCGTTTGTCCGAGTGCATAACACATTCGTTTGTCCGAGTGCATAACACATTCGTTTGTCCGAGTGCATAACACATTCGTTTGTCCGAGTGCATAACACATTCGTTTGTCCGAGTGCATAACACATTCGTTTGTCCGAGTGCATAACACATTCGTTTGTCCGAGTGCATAACACATTCGTTTGTCCGAGTGCATAACACATTCGTTTGTCCGAGTGCATAACACATTCGTTTGTCCGAGTGCATAACACATTCGTTTGTCCGAGTGCATAACACATTCGTTTGTCCGAGTGCATAACACATTCGTTTGTCCGAGTGCATAACACATTCGTTTGTCCGAGTGCATAACACATTCGTTTGTCCGAGTGCATAACACATTCGTTTGTCCGAGTGCATAACACATTCGTTTGTCCGAGTGCATAACACATTCGTTTGTCCGAGTGCATAACACATTCGTTTGTCCGAGTGCATAACACACTTATCACATTAATATTATAAATGCGGAAATTTGGAAGGCTGGATGTACGAGTATGTTTGTTAGTTCTTCACGTCAAAATTACTGAAGGGATCGGGCAGATACTTTGCATAGATGTTACCTGGAATAACACATGAGATTACTTTTTATCTCAACACAATACAATAACAATACAGTACCCATGTACATTCTAAGCGACGCGTTAAACCACATTAGGTAAATAAATTCGTAATAAATTCGTAAAATAAAGAGAACCCAGTGCTTAGACAAACCTAACATAGGCTTTAAGGCATTGCTAACCAATGCATGTAACGAATTTTTATTGAATAAATGATCTATCTATCTATTTATTGGATAGAAAATTAAATAACCTTAAAACGCTTCCACAGAACAACAATTACTTAGATCTTTGTGGACGTATCTAAAGGGACTATAGGCTACTTTTTGTCCTGAAAACAACGCGTACGAAGCCGTGGACAGAAACTAGTGCTATAAATATATTTCTAGGTAAAGCAGGAAAGGAGCCAAAGCCCAGATAAGTTAGGACCCGTTCATATTCAAATGAGCGCTGCAGCGGGGGTAGGATTAGATGCAGAGAGCTGTTTAAATGATTTATTAACTTGGTAACCTATTTCAATGTGTAAGGTGGGGGGCTTTCTTTGTTCAACATTGATCCGAGACTTTCATATGTTTATTTTTAACCACAAATAGAGATTTTTGTGCATCCCTGTTACCGTTTTTACAAGCTATTATTTGACTTGCCCTTTTAGCAGTGCCGGCTTTAGGGTGGGGCGACCCGGGCGAAGGCATAATTCCACTACTTAATTTTAATATCAATAATGCTTTATCAATAACTTACCTATGAATTATTTATTACTGACGTTATAGCTAGATTAAGTTTAGTAATCTCATTTAGACTCGTCCAAAAAGCCCTATGTATTTTGTGGTCAGGTCATCCTGTACCACATTTAGAGTCTGGTCACCCTGTAGAGTGAATGACTGAATTAGCTTAGAATAACGGGCAACACTTGCGGAGCAAATGGGCCGTTTTATTTATGGGGAAGTATCTAAATTTGCTAAAAAAATACACAAAAATCCAACAAAAATCGAAAATTGTCACGGCTCGCTCTACTTGCTGACAACATTTTTAGCAAGGTATTTCCCAAACACTGCTAAACGCCACAAAATATTCGCGGCTCGCTCACACATTTTGTCCTATGGTCCAGAGCTCGAACCACACTGGCACCCAATGCTAAATTTGAAAACAAAGAAAGATGACCGAAAACAACAAGAAACCGTGGTTTGCTCCGCTCGCACGTGAGCATGTTTTTTCCTTCTGGAGGTGATCCGGGGCTGAACCGTCGTCGTTTGAAGGTCAATATGCAAAATACTGCAAAAAGTCTAAACGACACAATTTTCGTGGCTCGCTCCACTCGCCTATAATATGGTGATCCTGGTCAGATTTAGACTCATGACTCATGAGTCAAGGAAACATGGTCCCGAGCTTGATCAATTTAAGATCACTTTACCTACCATCACAAAAAAATTACACCACATGGTTTCGCTGGGGTCTTCAGCCCCAAATAAATGCCTGCCTACGGCCGTTACCAAGTATGAATGTGTTTCATGAAAATGCTTTCAGAACCTAGTTTTTGTGTGAGAGAGTAACAAACATCCATCCATACATCCTCATACACTTTCACGTTCATAAGTATAACAAGTTTTTTTATAAGTAAGATATTATAGGGCGCCAACTGCATGACTCGCCCGGGGCGCCTAGATGTTTCATTAAGTCGGGCCTACCTGTTAATATGTGTGGGACAAATCTTGCAACTAAATCCTCAACTGATTGAGCTGAAATTTGGCATACTTATGTAAGTTCGGTGACAGTGCAATGTCATGGTACCATCGAGCTGGTCTGATGATGGAGACAGAAGGTGGTTATAGGTACTCCTAAAAGAAACGACTTAACCCCGTCGAGTAGGGTTCGTTGGATTTGTCTTCCCAAGCGCTTTGATCTATGTAGATGATATATAAGCTTGCTTTTTAAAAGTTTGTTTTTTATATTGAAACTTTATGTATATTTTACTTATTAAGTTACCTCGTTGTATTAGTACAGTACAAGGTTCTCTAGTATGGTGCCTCAAACTCATTTTTCATCAGCTGTTTTGTTTCCCGGTCGCATTTTTACTCGATCGTGTTTTGTTGCAATATGCTTATGTGTATGTTGATCAAATAGACAAACTATAAACTTTTTAACTGACATCAAAAAAGGAGAAGAGAGGTACCGATGCCGAGGTATAATCTCATCCAAGATTCAAAAGGAGAAGAGAGGTACCGATGCCGAGGTATAATCTCATCCAAGATTCAAAAGGAGAAGAGAGGTACCGATGCCGAGGTATAATCTCATCCAAGATTCAAAAGGAGAAGAGAGGTACCGATGCCGAGGTATAATCTCATCCAAGATTCAAAAGGAGAAGAGAGGTACCGATGCCGAGGTATAATCTCATCCAAGATTCAAAAGGAGAAGAGAGGTACCGATGCCGAGGTATAATCTCATCCAAGATTCAAAAGGAGAAGAGAGGTACCGATGCCGAGGTATAATCTCATCCAAGATTCAAAAGGAGAAGAGAGGTACCGATGCCGAGGTATAATCTCATCCAAGATTCAAAAGGAGAAGAGAGGTACCGATGCCGAGGTATAATCTCATCCAAGATTCAAAAGGAGAAGAGAGGTACCGATGCCGAGGTATAATCTCATCCAAGATTCAAAAGGAGAAGAGAGGTACCGATGCCGAGGTATAATCTCATCCAAGATTCAAAAGGAGAAGAGAGGTACCGATGCCGAGGTATAATCTCATCCAAGATTCAAAAGGAGAAGAGAGGTACCGATGCCGAGGTATAATCTCATCCAAGATTCAAAAGGAGAAGAGAGGTACCGATGCCGAGGTATAATCTCATCCAAGATTTAAAAGGAGAAGAGAGGTACCGATGCCGAGGTATAATCTCATCCAAGATTCAAAAGGAGAAGAGAGGTACCGATGCCGAGGTATAATCTCATCCAAGATTCAAAAGGAGAAGAGAGGTACCGATGCCGAGGTATAATCTCATCCAAGATTCAAAAGGAGAAGAGAGGTACCGATGCCGAGGTATAATCTCATCCAAGATTCAAAAGGCATTGCACTTATTTAGGGTTTCGAAACCCTTATGATGCGCTTTTCTGTCCTTTTTGTCGTCTTTGTTATTTCTCAGCAACTACAGCAGCAAATAACTTGAAATTTAAATATTAATGTATTTCGTGCGCATAAAAATTAAAAATAAAAAAATAAAATTAAAATTAAAATTTTCAGTACAAATTGTGATGTTTAAAAGAGACCTAAAAGATCAAATGCGGTAATAAATCAAAGGTTTGTACATTTCAAAACAGGTTTGAAAATTTATCTAGGTTTCATAATTTTTGAAATATTTTGAAAAAACTCTAAAAAATCCAATCCCCCTCCCCCTACGTCTTTGAAGTTCGCAGAGCGATCATCTGAAATGTATGATATTATATATATAATGGACCGATATTTTACAGGAAATATATAGGAAGTCTGTAAGTAGATCACTTTTTGCAAAATGGTCAAAAAGGGGGGAATAATTATCATTATTAATTATCTAGTAGTACACCGAGTGGCAAGTAAAAGGTATCGGTTTGTAGAGGTACATCTCTAAACAGTTTTTAGAATTCCTGTAGGAAACATAATTTTTGAAATATACCTACTCAAAAAAGCCGAAGATTTTGCTATTACTTTCTATACTCCAAAGTTTGCAAACCGATACATCTGAAATGTACCTTAATAACATATTGATAAACAACGTTCAAAACCCTCCGCGCGCGAATTACACCCCTCGCACTTGACGGATCATGTTTTTAGGCGGTGTGGTCTCTCAGCGACAAAGCCTTTTTGAGTGGCGTGAAAATATTTTTTTTTTAAGTAAGTACCTAATCTTAGTCTATAGTTTTATAATCTTTGTAATCTTATCTTAATCTTTAGTTTCGGTTTATTTAAGAAACAACATCTCGCCTTCAAATTGCTATAGCAAATTGTCTTAAATCCATATAGTCAAGAATAGAACTTGTCCTTTGTTCTTATTAATAAACAAAATGGACGATTAAGCTTAAATAAATAATGCGATTGTTTAATGAATGAATCAGAGTAGTTGACCTTAATCTACGCTTATTTCCTAATGGAGCGCAACGTACCAACTACGTTTATGTAATGGGAATGGATTTATTAAATAAATAGTGGTATAAATATTGGCAGCTTTACTATGTAAATGTGTATGTATGTGTCCTCGGTCTATGCTTGAGTAAATATTTTCTATGGTAAAAGCGTTACTCAAGCACCGATCGATCACTGAGCTTGGTTTCATTACGGGAAAATATAAAATCAATACGAATAGGTAGAAAGATGGGTATAATTAGATCTATTCCTTAATGGTCAAAAATATTCTGGCAAAATGAAGATGAAAAAAGGAAATTCTTAAATTTGGCAAATTGGCACGTGACATGGTTCAGAAACAAAAGTGTAACGTACAAAGAAAATTATAATTAAATAAACAAAACTAATTAGAACTACTATTTACAAATGAAACAATAAAACTAACTGTAGACTGTTGCAAACAATCTACAGGTACCTCAACTGATCTCCATATCATTACCAGTCAGAGGTCTCCATAAGACGCTGGCTGCATGGCCCCGCTGTATTGCAATGTTGATGCGCTGTGCATACATGCATGCATATAAGTTTTCTATTTTCGCGGTCCTACACATTAATATGTCTACCTACCTAATGATGCCACTGAACATCATAACGTCATCGCTATTAGTGAATGGTTATCATTTCCAATTAAGATTTGCAATTAACCTGCTTAGTTTGTTAAGTAGGTACTGGAACTCAACGTTAGTGAGATATAGGTAGGTACCAATTCGACTCTATTAACACTTTGACTGCCTCTGACTATTGAACTAACGCGGATTGCTAAAGCTTGGGAGCAGTGAACGCGTCAATGGATAGTCGATATGCAGCGTACCTACCAATGTCGACCTTCCTGATTATAAGTATCCCAACCTAGTAGGTACTACCTACTCGTACCTATCTATTTTATTATTTACCTCCTTCCTTTCATTTTGGACTCTGTTAACATAATGTAGGACGTCCTGTGGCCAGGTGGCATGTTCAGCCGCATCCAGCATCTGCCTGCAGTCTCCGCTGAAGACAGGGTGCTGTGGCGTGAGTAAAACTCTGCGCACATTATTTCAACACCGCTACCGCATAGCACAAAAATGTGTGTTCAAATAAGGGCTTTAACTCGTAATCTTTAGACGCATTTTACAGTGACAAAGTGCCTTCCCGCAAGCTTAAAACGAATGGTCCGCGAGCTATCTGTCATCTGATGCCGTCTATATTAAGGCCTATATTTGGATGCAAATTTTTGTGTTGTGCTGCAGCGGTGCACTGTTGTCAAAGTTGACTAGCCTGGCCTGATGATGACAATGATACCTGCCTACCAGCACTCATACGACCTGCTGAACGTGCCCCCTGAAGCAAGGGGGATTTTGCTATAATCACTGCGCTTCGCAGGCGGATTTGTGATCGCTTACTGCGATCACAAATCCGCCTGTGGTGTTAAACATACACAGAAGCTGTTGGTCTTTTTCCGGTAGGTTCCCTTTTTCGGCTCTTACGATATTCACGGAATGAGTTGGAGGGATCGATTCTTACCGGACCGCCTCGGTACAATGATACCTACCGATGTACCTCTACAGTACGTAAAGTATCAATATGATGATACCTATTTGATAATGTCAGAGTCAGCGAGTCGATGATTCATTTTATGCGAGAACATTTGCGATGGAATGCGATAAGGTATGGCACACAGAGGTTCGTTAACATTTAACTAAATACCAAATTAAGTTTTGGAAATATTACCAATATCGATTAGGTTAATTCGGTGCTTTGCTTACAGTCAGTGTTTGGGTGTGCGATCGCAATAAATTGAAGATATTTTTTCTGAATTATTGTAAGTTCGATAATGCCAATTGAATAATGATTAGATAGCGTCTAGTTTCTAAGCATTTTTTAAATTTTTTTTATAACTTTTTTAGCTCTAGCATCCAGTGGCTTAAAAGTTTAAATTACCTATAGTTTTATACCAATAGTTGTAAATTATTTTATCAGCTCTAATTAAGTAGTATTATAAAATTTTCTCATCGTGTTGAGTTGTCACTTAACTAGATAGACCAAACAAAGTTCCGAAGTCAAACTTAAACTTTCTGCTTTCGTCCTTTCCATCCACAATCCTTCGTTGACGGGACTACTATGATCGACACATTTTAAATGCTTTTATTATTTTGTAGTGCATTTAAATCAACACTTCGCTTGACGAGACAAACGCGCCCCCGATACACTCGGGCACGGAGGTATTCTCATCATCAAGTTAATAATCCACTGTCCATGTCTCCTCCAAACAAAGATTTTGGCATTATCACCACGCTTATGGCAGGCGAAATGGTGATCGCAGTGAAGGTGTAAAATCTGAAATGGTTTGTAAAATTACACACAAGCAGGCTGCTGCCCTGCCTCTGGTTGGTTAGTCGACTGTTACGACATACTTAGTATACGACACGGAGATACAAAATTTGTTAAGACTGTATTCTGTTCACAACAACACAAAGTAGATGTATAATGGCGAACCGAATTATTCAAACTACAGAACATCGGAGGCAACCCCATAGATAATTAATTTTCACGACTCATTTAACTTTTTGATACTTTTGCAACTTTGTTTTCGAAATGTATTAATTTGCAGCGGGAACAAAGAGGCTTTCTTAAGTTATTTAAATTTTCAATTAATTTGTTGCTGAGGAATTTGGCAAGTGCGAGTTGGATCCTTCCTTTTACTTTATGATACCTATTGTTAATTAATGACAGGCACAACAAAAGTTCGGAGCTACCGAAATTTTTTAAATGCTAGATTATTCACACAGCCTTATCTAGCCATACAGTAAGCACTTTTGTGACACAAAATAAATACTTTTTAGTGACATAAGCAGAGCTTGCTGTATGGGCACCAGATCCATCCATATGGGGGTCTGTAGTTACAATGGGTGTACCGCTGTCAAAAATCGCAAGTTGAGACGTGCTCGAATCTGAGTTGCGTTTGAGAAGTATAGGAAGGAGGGTAAGCAAGCAAAGGTGTGTACTTGCCTATAGTTAAGCCGAGAAAGGGTTATGAGCGGAAAATGAGAGATGAGAGAGCGGAGTTAATTTCAACGCTTTCTGCTCACTTACTCCTTTCCGATCGACTACCTTTCTGCTCGACTATTTGTTGATGGAAATACAAGTGTGCAGTTTACTCTTGTGAATAAAAATGGGTCCGCTCCGCTCGCGGTGGAAACCCACCCGGCTTTAAGCAGGACAATTGTAAAGTCCATTAATGAGCGCCATCAAGTCGATTGGCAAGAAGCTGATTGGCGTCGTAAAGAGCGTCTGTCTCAATCTTCCAATATAAGATAATCTAACCATTTCCAAAAATAACTGAACGCCTTGCGTCGATTTCCATTGCACCACGAGAAATTTCACAATCAGAAATAGTTTAACAATGGATGGAACCCATGCGGTGTCCATCTGATCATGGTAATTGGTAATTGTGTCGCTAGGTATTATACTTTGTACCTTTGCAGGATAATATTAGCGACAGCGACGGCGACGGCCTGGACTAATAGAATTGTAGTGTCATTGAATTAGTAGGACGAGTTTTGAGTTCAGTTTGTTACATTTCCGGCCCGTCCTTCACCAAACATAACGCAGTGGAAACGCGTCCAAACCGTTGAAAACTCGTTCAATAGGTCCGACCTTGGTTCTTTTCCGCGTAATCAGCCGCCTCTAGGTCGCACCACAAAGGCGTACGTACGTCCATAGATACTATAGACCACGTTACATGTTCACATAGGCACTTGGTACTTGCCTAGCCTACTAGCTGTTACGTAGAAGAGGTAAAATAGATATAAACTTTATCAGTCATGGTCATGTATAAAATAACGTGAGTATGGCCACCCGAATCACTACTAATATCGTTAATTCGAAAGTAACTCTGTCTGTCTGTTACCTTTTCACGCCTAAACGGCTGAACGGATCTCAATGAAATTTGGCAGGGAGGTAAATGGTAACCTGGGGACGGACGTAGGCTACTTGAAAGCGCGGGCGAAGTCGCGGGCAGCAGCTAGTTATAAATAAATGAATAAATAATGCTGGACAATCCACACAGCATCATCTAACTCCATAAGCATAAGCTAAGCAGAGCTTGTGTTATGGTACTAGATGACTGATAAACTTAATAATTGTATTAAGTGGTAGTGTATTGACACTACATAGATATATGTACCTCCTTTAATTATACATAGGAAACATACAGAAATCCCGGAGCAAATATATGCAGATCGAACACATTTGTTTCGAGGCGGGAATCGAACCCCCAATCTCATGCGTCGCAGGCGGACCTTCGTCCAACGCGCCACAGAGGTCGTCAATTTACAGAGAAACAACAATTTCATAGGTATCTTCATCATGAATGAGTATCTATATCGTATCAAGATAATTGGGGCTAGAGAAGAGAATTCATGTTGTTATATAAATATTAGAGCCATTTAAACAGTTTCCAAATACCTATTATGTAGAGGTACACAAATATTTCGAGTCTCAACCTGACTCTAGTAATTATTATTAAGACCGGCATTAATGGCCTAGTGGGTAAAGAGGGGGCCTATACTATACCCACTCATGGGCTGAGGAGATAATAAATAATAGATCAGCAAATAAATAAATTTGATTACATTTTCTTTAATTTATTTGATTCGATTTAATTTAATTTAATTTTTTTAAACTATAGTAGGTGCCTTAAGAAGAAAAACATTTAATATAAGAGATCTTTTGATTACTTTTGAAAATTAAAGTTTTGATTCCAAATTACTATGTTACTTAAGTGATTGATTACAAATAAAATATTTTTATTTTTATTAGTATCGGTGAAAGGTGAATCATCCATTGAATGAAAACTTAGGTATATCCTGACCATGTCTAATAAAATAACTCAGAATGTACCTGTGACTCACTGCTTAATATAAAATGTTTCATTCATCTTTAATTATTATAAATTCTTTCCGAGTACTGGTCCTCCAGTTCTTAGAACTCACACACGACAAGATGCGCGTGAGTCGTGTGACTCACTCACCGGTAGTAAACATTGGCACCCTATGCACAGAATAAATTATAGTTTTTATGGATAATGTGGTGTGTTATTTGAACTATGAAGGTTGAATTTTGACGAAGGACGTTCAGTTGGAACTGTTCGAAGTATCCTACTTTGGTTAGTGACTTCATAATTATTTTTTTTCACGTTTTGCAATATTGCTTCCTACCATAGAAATCTTAATATCACAGAAATCTAAATAATAAGTGCTTTATTTATTACTTATATTTCTGTGTTTCCTACTAATATTATAAATTCTAAAGTTTGTGCCGTTCTGAAGATGTTTGTCCGAAGACAACGCCAAAACCAAAATAATATAATCGAATAATAGAGAGACCTGGACCTGGAATAACATAATAAAGGCTACATTTTATTCCAAAAGAAGCGCGAAGGCGCGGGCAGAACTTACTACCTAGTTATAAACCGAAAAAAAATGATGCCACAGGAATGAAACCCGGTTCCCAGCCGAGCGGCGCGCTCTACCCACCTGTATGCTGCGCTGCGCTGGTTCCGTTGGTAGGTACACCAGCTATACCTACAAAAATATCCGATGCAGTTATTTTATGATCTTCGGCTACGTCGGCAAGTCACAACGGCGACTTGCCAGGTGTGCAGGAAATATTATAGTGCACAAGAGTGTGCGCAAACACAGGTGCACTCTCTGTTACTCTCATGTTGATTGTATGGTAGTGTCTTGGCTATACTATGTTTTCTCTCTAAATATATGGTATTAGCTGCTGCCCGTGGCTTCGCACGCGCATTGCTAGTAGTCTGTGTCCGTTCCCGGGATACAATTTACCGCCCTGCCAAATTTCATTCAGATCCGTTCAGCCGTTTAGGCGTGAAAAGGTAAAACAGACATTAGTATGGATGCACTCTTTTGATGATCTATGAGTAAAACATGTGTCGAAGTCGTTTAAGTTTAGTATTCTCGTCGCGTTGTGTTCAGAACACCACCAGGCTTCAGGTACCCGCAGGTATGTGCACCGGAAAAACACGAGCACCGTATTGAATCACAGTTTTTTTAGGGTTCCTTACCATAATAGTGAATAAGAATCCATTCAAATAGAAGTTGAAATAAATAAAATTACTTCGGTTGATTCTTCTAGACTAGGTCAGGTAGGGGCTTGTTGTCATTCTCTTTTTTGGACATATTTAATTTTGGTCCTTATTCGTGGATTCTTGATGTTTTTTGGGATCCTATCAGTGAAAGGGGGCATCCATAAATCTCACACACAAAATCACCTAATTTGTGTGTGAGATGGCGTGAGATTTTGCCATTCCCCCTCCCCTAATCTCACGTGAGATTTTTCAAAACGCGTATTTTAATATAAATAAGGTAATCTGTGCGTGATTGCCAATGTATTTAAGACTTCTAAGAACGTAGTCAAACTAAAATTAACGGCAAAGTAATTATCCGAAAATCGATAACGATTTTCTATGTAAGTATTACAAATTTGAATCGCACGTCAACACAAAACAACCTGAAGTACGAAAAAATATACGTTATATTTGCCGAGACCCCACGTGAGATTGGGTGAGTTTTAACTTGACCAACCCCTAAATACCTCACGTAATTAATGGATGCCCCCAAAGGACGTTCAGAATGAGTCCGGATATTGCAAATCAATAACTATTCAGTTTTTTAAAGTATTAGCCAACCATTTCTGTATTCTTTCTGGTTTATTTTCAAGTTTTATTAGCAGTATGTAGAAACACAAATACTTTTGAATATTACCATAGAGAGGCCAGCCCAGCAGTGAACCGACAAGGGTTGGCGATGATGATCAAGATCAATCAAGATAGTTCATAGTTCATTTATTGATAACATATTGGTTACAGGTCAAATATTATATGTTTTATGTAAAAAACTACATACATAATCTTACATCAAACAATTAGACATTAAAAATAAAAAATGAAATTATAAATTAAGTAAATTTTAAAATCATGAAGTCATTGAAATCGTATATCGATTGGGATATCAGTCACTTCTTAAATTAAAGATTGTATGGATTGTGCGCTGGTAATAGAAGTTGGAATGCGGTTGTATACAGCCGTCCCCATTACGTGTTGCAGCTTGGACGTCTTCTGCAGCCGCCGTGGTAGCGCCCTCAGCCGGTGTGCGTGCCTCGTGTTGTCTCTATGACCGTCCCCGCACCTTGCATATTTGTCCAAGTTGTTACGGACGTACAGCGCCGACTGGTATACTACAAGGGCGGGCACGGTCAAGATCCCTAAGGACTCAAAATGCGGCCGCGCAGACTCATCTTGTGATATTCACACTATCGCCCTTATCGCGCTCTCAAGAGCTAGAACATTAGAATCTAAGAAGTATGCTCGCACTTGACCGGTATTTTTAATGGCACATCAACTTGTGCATTCCACTCGCAGCTAAGGATTCAGACAGTTTTTTTCCACCAACTTTAAGGACTTTGTTTTTTTGTTCAACAAGAATCGCATTGTTTTATGTACATTGTCATATAGCCATGACATGTTTTATTGATAGAGTTGTAAGAATTATTTGATAGTAGCGGAAATCGCTAAGCAAACAATTGGAAAGATTTTTGTAAAATATTAAACAATGCTGGACAATTCACACAGCTTCAAGCCACAAGTGTTTGTGTTAATACAGATCGTACAAACTTTTGCCCTGATGCGATGCGGTAATCGAACCCGCAACCTCATTTACCGAATTGTATGTGGTGTAAAATAAATGTTTTAATCCTTTAAAAAGTTTTAGACAAAACCTGAAACAAATTATACGGATTTTTTTCGTATCATTTTCTAAATGAAATCTTAGAATAAATTTTGGCGGATTTCAGCTGAAAAACCAACTAATAGAGTCGATCCCTTTTTTTTTTTTTTTCTCTATAGTTGAAATTTGTTTACGAATAGACTGGTCTGGGGGGACCAGAATTATGTGGGACTCGACGTCCTGATAAGGACGTAATACCCACTAAAACCTCTCCGGTGACCCCTCTCTCCCATTTTCACCGAACCACGAGAACAATTAAACCTACCGCGGCAATAGAGTGGATACCTACCTGCCTACATTAATCATTACATTACACACGCTCGTATCTACTGGCAATACCTACAGAGTTAGGAAGTTGTTTACTTAACGTCTAACAAACAACAACAGTGACGTTAATGTCTGACTCAGAGACAATCGGTTTTGGTTCATTCCTGAATATTTGCCATAATTTTGTTAAGTTATAATTCCATGGTGTTTTGATGTTATGCCAATTGTATGTGTTATTTTGTACACTTACGCTTACCTGTTTATTGTATGTGTTATTTTGTACACTTACGCTTACCTGTTTATCTCTTGGGAGCCCAATATATACATATATAAATCATTTATGAGATTTCCTTAAAAAAATTGTTTAAAAACAGTTCGAGTTGCAAAAAGGGTGCTTATTGATCAACTTCAAAAGAGGAGGAGGTTCTATATTCGGCTGTAGTATGTTTTTTTATGTATGTTCGTCGATTTCTCCGTCAATTTTGGTCCGATTTTGAAAATTCTTTCGCTATTGTAAAAAATATATCCTGATGTGAATGATCGTAATGTTTCTGAGGTGGTCCCATAAAAGTATTATAAAAGTATTCCCGAGGGATAAGTATTTGTAAACATAATCCCGCAAAACATAATAAACTTAAATTAACTTAGTGTAACTACTAAGAAATTTAAAGTCGGTTTTTAATTTTTTCAAATCAATTAAATTATTACTTGGGGCTGTCAAATAAATCTGGCGTTAGACCGTGCTTATTTTGACATTACAAAAAGTTAAGTAATAAAAAAAAAATTGGTATACCTACCTTTTGTAGAAAAATAAATACACCTCGATAAGAATACAGGGTGGCTTTAATAACAAAATTATATGCAATGTTTGTTTTCTCAAAAATTGAGCCCTTGACTTATTTCACACCTTTTCTCTAAATCTCATGATTTCGGATTTAACCATCCACTCCCATCTCAAAAAGCCACTCTGCAGATATCTATAATTTAGGATGAGATAGGTAGTAACAATAAACTCACTGAATTTAAACAAGATCGTCTACTATGTTATAAACCGGTTCCTCGCTGACGAATGGGGAAGTGCGGAAGTATCAGGTCCACAGCTTCCATTCACGAGAATGACATGTCCCATTCATGACTCATGGTGTTGATACTTGGTGTTCTCGGAAGATGACTGTCATCAAGGGGCAAGTATCAAATCATTTCATTGAGCTTGACTCTAGATGACTTAGCGAACGAACTACCGGCTGGTTGTTCGTTCGCTATGATCTAATCTCTTGTGATACTAAGTAAAAGGTAAAAAAAAAGAAAATTATGATTAAATTATTTAAAAAAAATTAGAACTTGTATTTACCATTGATACAGCCAAAACTTATGAGCTTATGAGTGTTATGAGCTTACTAGCTGCCTATAGCTTACTAGCTGCTTATAAGTTTATGAGCTTACTAGCTGCCGCCCGCGGCTTCGCACGCCGTTTCCCGGGATAAAAAGTAACCTATTTGTATGTTATTCCTATAGCATAAGTAGAATTCAAAATAATAATCAGTCAGGTGTTTAAACTACATAAACCCTAGCGCATTGCACAGGAGGCAAAACCGACGGAAAACCACTGAGGTTGTAAAAGCGTAAACAGATGAGTAAAAGGCTGGTTCATTCATAAAATATAGTAGGTACAGACGTACCTAGCAGCTAGGTGTGTAGAGCAAGTAGAGCACAACATGTAGGTAATTACATTTTCGCTGATATTTATTAAGAACTTACCTATTTGTTGAGTTTCTACTCGTGGTTAGAATCAGTTTTAAAATGTGTCTATATCTACGGCCTATAGATATACTAGTCCAAAGCTGGACGCAGGTCTGAAACGCAGAAAAGTGGCTTTTATCATGGTGAGGACTACCCTCACCATGATAAAAGCCCATAATCCCCACGCTGAGCATGCGGGTTGGGGATGGCAGATCGGCGGCGGAACAGTTCTGCAGGAAGTGCTGCTGCGCCGTGGATATCCCTTAGTCTTACGACACCCTATTTTATATACTTTTCTCATTTTGAAAATCGTACCTTCAACATTTCTTCAGACTACCACTTTTTGCCCTCTGTTGAAGGCATAAAGCCAATTCATATTGGAAGTTGGTTAAAATAAGTAAAAATAATACCTTTGTAAAGCTAGCCACAATAACAAGCTTATTTTCAGTTCCTTTTTATCCTTTCTAAGAAAACCTACCACCAGTAAACCACTAAACCAAACCAAAATAAAACTTAATTGATAATAAATGCATTTACCTACCAATAAATTACGCACTTACACCGCCGAAGATGTAACTACATAAGTACTTCGACGAATTATTTTAGTAAATCTGCAGAGTTCCCGATAAGAAAATTCTTAAAACACTAAGTACCATCTACCCATCTTACGCGCAACCCTATAAGTATGAAAACCGCACAATGTGATTCACTCACACAACCTTGATCACTACAAACTTTATAAAACGTGTCCCGCGCTCCCCACGCCATTCGATTCCGACCATCGTCGCGGGCACTCGTGCGCAACAAAACAACTTGTTATTTATATACAACCTCGCGAAAGTTAAACGAACTCACAATGGGAAGCTCGGGCGTGTCCTCCGCTGTTCTGGTGATTCTAAACATACTGAATGTCGTTTTCGGTCTCGCGTTGACAGCGGCATCTATCTGGTTCTTTGTAGAACTTCAAAACGTGACCAGCCTGAGAAACCAGAACCATTATCTGTTGGACTACAAAGTGTACTGGCCGCAAGCGATTCCATGGGTCTTCCTTTTCTCTGGGATCTTCGTTCTCCTGGTGTCCTGTTGCGGTTTCGTTGGCACTAAAAAGCAGAGTCGTGGCGTTCTTTTTATGTATGTGATCTTCCAAGTGATTGCTCTGGTGTTGCTGATCATAGCAACCATCATTGCTCTGGTTTTCGCCGACTCCTCGCATACCGACCAGTTCGTTGCTGACACAATCTGGGATGCGTATAACAACATGAAGGAAGACAGGGATGTTGAAACTGCTTTTGGGATCCTGGAGAGGAGGTACCAATGCTGCGGGGCCGGTGGACCTAGAGATTATAAGAACTGGAGGAACACCTTCCCTCCCTCATGCTGCGATACTTTCTACCACGGATGGGCATTAGGTAACATCATCATTGACTGTGACATCACGAACAAGCTTCCTAATGAAAGACTGGGCTGTGCTGAAGTGGCTTCCCACTACGCAAGAATCGCCATCAAGGTCTTCTCCGCTGCCGCCGTCGTCACAGCTTTCATTGGCATCTTGAACCTGGTGGTAGCATTGATGCTGTCACGAAGCTTGAAGAAGAGGAAGCCCGTAGCTGTTGCGGCACAAAACGAGTTCGAGAGCAAAAAGGTTCTATTGTAAGCAGTTCGGTATGTTTGGTTTTGTTTGAGACTGATATGTAAAGTCGATCGTTGCAAATGTCGATTTTAAGTAGTACAAGGTGATCGAGAAACTTATCAAATTGTAGATTTATCGCAAAAAGTGGGGACAAGTTGTCACGGTGTAGCCTTATTATTATCTGTGTTAAAGGGCCTCCACTCTTGCGCAAGTATGGAGGCCGTGGTGCTAGCTCTGCTAGACCACGTCGAATCTCAGACGTATTTCCGTAGGCTTAGGGTACAGGTTGCAAAGTGCATTTTTATTTATAGTAAGTACATGTTTTCCCTTTCTATTTCTACAGAGATGGATTAACATGGATAAAATTGTGGCTCTATTCATTTAGAGTTGTCAATGTTTTTCCTTCTTACTTTAATTTTAAACCATTTAAGAATTATAGATTACTGAAGCCTTATTGTGACTTTGCGTTTGTATTAATAACTTAAGTAATTACTATTTTTATTTTTTAGCGCTTCTTAAATGTATATATGGAGTTAAAGAGGCCCAAGTGTGTTTGAAAGGTGTGGAGTAATCTCTAAGTTACCAGTTTGTGAGTTAAGTTACGTATGTGTGAAATTGTATTTATGTGTATTCCTTGAGTGAATGTGTGAGTTTGTTTGAGGAAATTATTCACGTTTACTTTGTCGTGCTACTTTCTAGATATTTTGTATTTTTAAGGCTGAATGAATACATCAACCGATTTTGTTGTCTTGTTAGATGATATCTTGTGTTTGCGTCAGATTGAACATTACGTGTGAATTTTTAAACTTAAATGTTTTAGTACATACTGAGGTTAAATAATTTCCTTATTTGACATTTTTAGATGACTTCTTAATGTTTCTGCTTAAAAATAATTGACTGATATATAAATAGAGACACTGTTTTGTACAATATCTTTTGACCCTTCTCGAGTAGCTTTATGGTAAAAATGTTGTTGATTGAAGGTGACTCACTAGTCATCTGACAAAGACAGGTTGTATGTAGGACTGTAGCTGTAGGTATTATATTTACCACCATACCTACTGTACCTGCGAGATGACATCATCGTGACGTCATAAGATATGTACCTCTGTCTGTGTGATTCTGGGATGTTTAACGTGTTATTGAATCCTATTTTTACTATTTGCATGGACTTGAAGTATTTTTCATGCCTTACTGATTTTTAATTTGTTTCTTTTTTGTGTACCTACATACGTTCCGTTGTAATAAGTGTTTTGCTTCGTATTTATGAAATAAGGATATTAATAACTTTGATTTGTCTAACATTCCAAATTCAAAAGCCATATTTTATAATTGTAGGTATACAAATTTTATGTATTTTAAGATTATTAAGATAATATTTTAATATGTCGTTATATGTGTAATGAAATGGATTTAAAGAAACTCTCAAATGTTACCAACGTTATTAAATGTAAATAATAGATTTTTAAGTATATTTTATCATATTTTAAGTGTAATTGTACAACATCTTTAATCTTCGACGAAATAACCAAATATTTGAATAGTCCAATGTATGTTCTTAAGTTATACTAAATTGCTTTAACAAATAAATAATTGCGCGTCTATTCATAATGATTCTTAGCATTCTGATAGCTGTCAAAGGCTTGTGTAGGTGTACATCCGAGTGAAAATAACCTCTTTGATACTTATCAGAACTCTATTAAGACCATTATGAATAGATCCGTTAGATTGTAAACAAGTTATATACAATTAGTTACGTTGTAGTAACTTTTCTATATCTAACTTGTTTATTGCATATTTGTCAGTCTGTTTGTACGTAATTAAAATTTTAGCTTTAATATTTAGTATACCTAAGTAATTTGTAAGTATCTAAGTGTGCATGTGGATGTGTATTTCGAAATTACATCACAAAGAAAAAAACGTCTTATTAATTTTTACCTATCATAGTAGGTACCTAACCTTATTACACATTCTGTTAACCTCACAAGATTATAAAATTTAGAACGCTCATCTGCAATATTAAGGAAGCACCAACTTGTGTTGTAGTGTCATTATTTCTAAGTATTCAAGGAAAGATCAAATTAATAATAACCAAGTCAGTATCAGGAGATCAACGACCATGCTGATTTTAATATCAGTCACGCCATTAAATGGCTTGACAAATTTTATCCTAATAACCATCAGAACGAAAACTAATAGAGACATGTTTAAGAACATGAGGTTATAGGTAAGTATAAATAGGAACGTAGAAGAATAATATAAGCTACCTACACTCTCAGGTCCCTAGGATTACCTAATTAATAAAATATTTTAACAATAGTCCTAAGCATAACTTTAATTAATGAATTCCTAAGAAAAACCCTGAGACCAAGATAAAGTTCATGCAAAGTTTTCCTTATAATCTGATTTGATTACTCATACAAAAGGTTGTGTGCGTGAGTCATTCAATTACAAACCTTCTGCGTAACGATCAAGATTTACACTCCATTACTTTCACGAGATTAGTCATCAAATCTACTAATAAAGACTACTATGTGACAGATGAAATGAATCTAAACGAGCGTAAAGGTAGGTAAGGGATAAGGCTGGTAATCTACGATCAAGCCGGTTATCTAGATAGAGATGAATTTGATCAAGCTTTTCGCGTCAAATTGGCTAAGATGCAAGAGATTATGGTATGATTACCGCTTTAGGGAAAGGTTTGCTTGTATAAAACTTAGGTATTTTGTGGTTTACTTTATGTAAAATTGTATTTAGGTACACAATAATGATGTGTTTAAGTTTTTGTTCCCATAGTGAGAGCATTATGTAGTTAGGTTTGTTTACTAAAGTTATAACGTAGAGTCGATAATTATTGGCAAGGATCTTAATATTGTTATCTAACCGAAAAGGCCCTGATATTGAACGTGAGACAATTATCATAGTTAGGAGTTACATAATTATGAATAATGGTAGTTCCGTACGATCAAAAAACAAAACAGGAACTTGACCTTTATGATTCAATTCACTGAGAAACTTATAATTGCAATTAATTTAATAATAATACGATACTTACACTAAATTTGCATCAAATTACCAAGAAACAAAAAAATACTGACGATATTTAGATTGTAGACGAATTTAATTACCTATTCCACTTCATTAATCTCAATAACCTACAACTAGATGACACATAAAGGTGAGAACAAAACGATAGTCAATGTCTCATTCGTTGATGAGACAACAGAGAACAAAAGAATACATGTTTCTCCTTACTTACATAATACTTATATAACGAGGATAATCAACTCATTGCATTGCCCTAATTGCGGCTAATCATGCCATTGTTCAAAAGTCATTGCCCTAACTGCCATAATTAATCATGCCACATCAGTCGCGACTGACCGTGTACCTCCAGCCTAACGCAAGGTAAGGCGCGGCAACCAAGTTTATAAAAATCCAAGCGCCACCGCTGCGCCTCTCATTTTATTGACAACGATCGCTCGGTGCGCACGCGACCATGGCAAAAGAAGATTTCATAAAAGGCGTGCTCTATGTCGTCAACATAATATACGCGGTTTTCGGCCTCGCGTCCGCTGCCACGGGAATCTGGTTCTTCGTGCAGTTGCAAGAGTTTGTCGCATTGAGGAACACCAACCATTATCTCTTGGACTACAGAGTGTACTGGCCACAGGCAGCGCCATGGTTCTTCATACTTTGCGGACTGTTTGTGATGATGGTGGCGTTCTGTGGATGGTGCGGCGCAAACAAGGAGAGCAGAGGGATGCTGGGAATCTATGGTATCTTCCTCATCATCATCATCTTACTCCAAGCCATCACTGCCACGCTCATCTTTGTCTACGTCGACGGTGAAGACACGGACCGATTCGTAAAGGATACAGTCTACGATGGATACTACAACTCCCAGTCCAACCCTGATGTCTTCAAGTCTTTCGGGCGCATTGAAAGGAAATTGAAATGCTGTGGTGCGAACGACGCAAGAGACTACAGAAGTTGGAGGAACGATCTACCCCTGACGTGCTGTGCTGATTCCTACTACCGAGCGACCTGTGACTTCACCGACAAAGAAGCGAACGAGAGACTAGGTTGTGCCAAAGTTGCCTCAGTGTATGTGAAAATAATCAGTTCTTCCGTTGCTGGAGCTTCCCTCCTCATCGCTCTGATAGAGATCACAGGAGTCATCTTAACGTGGAAGCTGTTCAGATCGCTGGAGGAGGTGGAGCATTACATTCACGAGAGGAAAGAGGGGGAGACGGAGTGCTAACGATCGAACGAATGGAATGATCTCGCTCTAACGCTCGTTAGATGGTCCGATACATTCCGTGGCCTTAGGTCACTGAGTGGGTGAGTTCTTTCCTACTTAAGTGAATCATTGTCGATTGTGCCTAAGGTATTTTGTCATTTGACCTCGTCCCCACCAAGTGTCGTTTCGACGCCGTAGTTTAGTATACATTGCTTCGTAGGTTCTACTTTGTTTCGTAAGAGGTGTGGAGAGGCAGCTATGGTTGCTCCAAGGCCGGTTATGAGAAAAGTCTGACCTCAATGCATTCTTGTTTGGTACTTGCTGAGCCAGATTCGTAGGCTGATTGTGTAATGCCATACGAAATAGTATGTATGTTTGTTGGTCCCTTGTGTTTAGTTCGGGGGGAGAGCTGTTTCGTTTCCACTTTGATACGTAGATTGTAAATTTTAGGATGATTTTTAGATAAGAATATTTTCGTATATGAAAGCTTGTTATGATAATTAAGCATAATATTTTTTCTATATAGTTTTGGTAGCTTCTGTAAGGTGGGAACTAAATTGCATTTTTAGAGCGAAAGTATTATTAAAATAGCTTTAACTTTCTGGTTATATTTTTTTAAGAATCTCATATAAACACACACATGAAAATCTAAATGCATAATATTTATTGGAACGTTTGTACAGCCATTAAAATTAAAATAGTTACAGGAAACTTAAGATCTGTTTCGCATAATCTCTCATAAAACATAAAGTACAGTGTAGTTTGTTTACACACATGTTCTCACAAAGTAGGAAAATGACATAACCTAGTAAGAAAACGAAAGTAGATAAGCATATAGAAAAGCTCCCCCCTCCAGCCCCCTCTGAGAGTTTACGCAACTTGTCGATAAGGTGTGTGACATTACAACATTCGTGTTGTGTAATATTCTGTAGAAAACGGTGCCAACATGGAGGTGACCTCCTTCTGATTCACATCACATGTGTTTATATATATTAATATTTTATATGTTCAGTTTTAATAGGAGAAATATGTTGTATAAAATCCCATATATTTACGGTTCTATTATATGGGATTATATGAGTTATTTATCATGTAGATTGTATGTGGTACGAATTTCCGTCCGAAGCCATATTTTATTATAAATTATACAGTTACCTTGTGGTTCCATGCCAAAGAAATGTATGGGTACAAAAAAAACAGAAAATTGTAAAAAACATATATTTTTGCGCAAAAGTTATAATCATTTAGATAAGTGCAACTGATATATTTTTTAAGGTATTTTTATATAATATATTTTTACCGAGACTAGTCTTAAGTCGTTTCGTTTTATAAAATAAATATGTAAGTTTAGTACAAATGTATTGTTTAATTTCCTTCCTAAAAACACAAAACGCTTGGTGACTTTTATAGGGTCATCCACTCAACATAACCTATACGTCAGCCACTTTGGATGTGGAACGTTTGTAAACAAACCGCCCAAACGTAACCAAAATTCACTTTATTACCTTGATTTTTAAACGCAATTCCTTGTGGATTTAAGATCGTTCCTACAAATAAATATTGCTAACAAATATTGTAGACTCGACGCCAAGCATGTGAGATTTAGTTTTTTTTTGTGATTTGTTAACAAACATTTCACATCGAGTTAGGCTAGAATTTAACTAATATAGTACTTATGTCTCCATAAAGAGCTGTAGGGCGTATTAGTGCTTATGACATGAATTTACAAAAAAATTTTAGTCCATCATCTCAGTTAAATACAACCATAGATGCAAAGAACAGATATTGACTTATTTATTAGTTACATCATAATTTTATTCTGCTCTATCAACGTAGAGTCGGAACATTTTTTGCGTTAAATTATCGAATGATGTCATATAATACAATCTTGCTGTTCAAACAATAACCTCTTTAACCTTTTGGCAGATTAATAATATCTAGGTACTTAATTATTTGCCTGTACCTTATTATTATCTTTAGCCTACAATGTCTCACTGCAGGGTAAAGATCTCCATTCGTGCCAGTTTGTTCACCTCACATCAATAGCCTTTACCAGTCCACAGCTGGACATAAAATATCTCAAAAAAAAGCTGGGTTAAATATGCTAAGATACGACAAGCGCCTGATTAGCTCTTGTCATTAGGGTGTAAAGCCGTTATCCCCCAGCTGGGCATGCGGGCTGGGGATCGCAGTTCGGTGGTAGATTTGTTCTGCAGGGGGCACTGCTGCCCGCCCCCAGTGGATATCCCTCAGTCGGCCCTTATGACACCTGCTGGAAGAGTTGCGGTGGAGCAAATACTATGCCTGCACCACAAGAAAACAGCGAAAAGGTACTTGATTCTTGAAAAGACCCTGTATACTAAGTACCTACTAGACATGTGTTATTGTGTAGGGAACTAACCTAAAGGGTTTGATATAAATCTATGCATAATTAAGATTTGTTCATATTAATAAATGCGAAGTGAATCCTTCAGTTATGTGTTTTAATTTAAATATAATTAAATAATTAACTTTACCCTAAATAGGGTTCGTGAGAACGTGACGTTATTTACATACAAAGAAAAATGTGTAATCACGTACAATTGCAGAGAACATGTAGATATTTTTTCTATAAATAATTATGCATCATATTATTTTAACTTCATACAATTCTTGCATACATTGTTATTTTGCAACTCCAAGCAATAGATTTAAAAGATTCAGTAGATCAATAGATATTGCCAGTCAGTACTTTAAACATAAATTGAAAACAAAGTACCTATACATATATTTGTTAAAATATTTTTAAATTTACGCGATCTAAACAAATTAATATTAATATTAATTAACATCATCATCATCGTTCATCCCGTGACCACGACAGTGTGTAAACCTGTTGAACCTCGGAAAAATTGATAAATAAACGCGATAAATACACGTTAAATAATACTAATAATAATATATTTGTGTAGTCATTTTGTGCTTATAATATTTCTTCAAAATAAAAAGCAACAAACTGAAACTAGAAAAATATCTCTGTATTCCTCTTCATCACCACGTCCGCAACTGAGCGTGCCTTCTCCAACAAATGGAAGTTCTGCCACAATCACCACGCTTGACAGGCTAATTGGCTAATTTTATTTAGTTATTTATTTATTTAACACATAAAACACATTATAATGCCTATAAATAACATACAAAAAAAACTGTTTTAATTTACATTGTAGCGTAAACATATGTGTGTACAGCTAAGTAGGTACATATATACACATACAAAGACACTGGTGGTAAAATTAGATTTAAATTTAACCAACACAGCAGGAAGCTGTTGCCCTTCCTCTGGTAGATTCCCTTAGTCCACTCTTACCACATCCACGGACCGAGTTGGAGGAGTCGACGGCAGGCTATCAGTTATCAGCGTTGACTATTGCCTCGTGTAAGACAAACCTTAAAAATTTGGTGTCAAAATGTCTGCTATGTCAATTATTGATTTAAGGATCGTTTCGTTTTAGCGGTGTTGGTGTGAAATTTCTCTACTAAGCCTCCGCTGTTCGTCCGTCCGTCCGTCCGTCCGTCTGTCCATCCATCCGTCCGTCCGCCCGTCCGTCCGTCCGTCCGTCTGTCCGTCCGTCTGTCCGTCTGTCACAGGGCTCTATCTCATGAACCGTAAGAGTAGACAGTTGAAAATTTCAGAGCATGTGTATTTCTCTTGGCGCTTTAACAAAACATAAAATAATTATTAAAGGGGGCTTTCATAAAAAAAACAAATTTTTTTGGCTATTTTTGTTCTTTGTGTGTCAAGACTCTTGCACCACAGTAGGTAGACACGAGAAACTTTCTACAAGTAAATAACACTTCAAACAACAAATACTACTATTATTAAAGGTAAAAGTTTAAAAGGGTCTCCAAACAAGTGAAAAAGTTGGCTGATTTTTACGGTACGGAGCCTTTCCTGTGCGAGTCGACTCGCACTTGACGGTTTATTTCTTTAGAACACTGAAAAAATTAACCTCGCACCAACACGAAACGATCAACCTTAGCTTACGATGACGCCATCTTGGAATTCAGAATTCACAGATAACTATGATAACCTGGGATTATTCAATCATTACTGCACAAAGAACTAGTCAGTCAGAGTATGAATGTTACATCGGCACGGATATGGAGCTTTTGGAAATGAAGTTACAGAAGCGAAATTATACATAATATTTTTAGGTAAAAGGTTCAAATTTGCTTGGCGCTTACCACGGATTTCAAAGTAGTTTGATGTGGACAAAGCCGTATCTTTAATTCCTTTAAAGATAATATAGAAATATGCGCGAAATACGGTTAAAAATAGGAAAGAGGTTTTCTGTGTGTCGGTAATCTCTAGAACTGCTGGACTGATTATAATATTATTTATCATGATTGTAATCCTTTGACATACGAAAAGCTCTTTATTGTTGGGTATAGCATAATGTCTTGCTTTATAATAATATTATGTGAAACTTATTGAGATGAGAAGTATTCTACTTGCTAATAAGACTTTATTAACAAAGAAAATTACAATCAAACTGCAGACTGTTGCAAACAATCTACAGGTAGCTCAACTGATCCATATCAATACTAGTCGGAAGCGTCCCCAAGACGCTAGCTGCATTGCCCTGCTGTATGGCAATTCTGATGCGCTGCGCCAGATACCCACCATCTCTCGGGTCAAGCGTCGCTTCAACCAGACATTCAGATAACTTTTTAAAAACCCGGAGAGCCCCAAAGACCTAGTTTCTCGACCCCAAAGGGAGCAAATGTGTAGGTTCTGTCAAAAACTGCATAATTGCGCCTCTTGAAATCTTCGGTCAAATCTGCCGCCGCACCAGCCCTCACGGATGTCCTCGGAGGATGGGATGGCAAAAGTGTGTCCACGGATGTAGCGTCCCACACAATGGGCCTCCCCAACTCCCATGGGACTAGTGTCATGCCGTCGGGCCTCTTACCATCGTCACACAACAGAGAATAGCTGGTACGTATCCGGCAGGCCTTTGACTGCCGGATGATGATGATGATTCTACTTACTTGAACCTACATGCGGTATTTTTGATACCTACTTGCAAGTTCCAACAAAAACAGATAAACATTTTATTTATAATTTGTCAAATTTTACGTCACAGTTAGTAGTTTTAACAAAAACAAATAAAAAATTATAATATTACTAATTATATTATATAATTTACATTATATAATTATATTATAATGTTTAAACATTCGTCGTAGGTATAAAACGCCTTTTTTCCTTTTATAAATCCCGTTAAACATTGAGCTCCCATATATTTTTGCAACAGTATGCAATTCGTTCAATATTTCGATTGTAAATACCAGATCTTAATTGTTTCGATTCTATAATTGCAATTTCCTTTGATATTAAAGCAGACCTTACATTAAAAATGGCGAATACGTTAAAGAAATAGTTACGGATATTTCTGATCCATTCACGCAAAAGTACCTAATAATTTTTTTTTCTGAGTTTCTTGACCTCTAAAATAATCATCTTCCCAAACAAAGAAATTTAACATCCTTTCTCGCCAAAAAAGTTTTACTATTGTCCCTCTATGGCCCACCATTGTCCCTCCATGGCCCACCATTGTCCCATGGCTATGGTTCAATAGATGGCCACAGTCCCATCTTGTAAAAACTGAGGTCAGTGTTTTCTTGGTTGTTTTTTCTGTTCACAAAAAGATGCAAATTGTCATTGTAATACTTGTTGCTACTTAGAAGCTTTACGAGAACGTACAGTCGCCGATTTAGTCAGAGTCCAAGGCAGTCAAAATTATCACTCTCCTAGTTTATAATTTACAGAAGGTAAATTAAATTATGTTTCTTAAGAAAAAAACAACAATAGCATGTAAACACTGAATTATATAAAAGTTAAGGTATAAATCTGTTTGTCTGTCTGTTACCTTTTCACGCCTTAACGGCTGAAGGGATCTTAATTAAATTTGGCAGGGAGGTAAACAATATTTCGGGGACGGACATAGTCTTCTTGAAAAGCGCGTGCGAAGCCGCGGGCAAAAGCTAGTCACGGATAAAGTGGTTGTTTTCAAGTTTTCACAGAAAGCCGTTATGTTCAATTTCTTCTACATGTAGAGATATCAACTAACGTGCCCGGTCTTCTGCCGCATCCAGCATCTGCCAGCAGACTAAAGCACCATAAACTACTCAATTCTAGAATTCATCATATGTTATGTGAACAAATATCAGCGAAAAAGGAGCTTTGTGGAGTTGGAAAAAAGACGAGAGAAGAATAAAATGATGCATGAAAACTGTCACAAACAATAATTCTTTCGCACTTCAGCGATTTGCAGCTCCTTTGTTCACAAAAAATATCTAGGATTCCAGAACTGAGTATAGAGACTTCTAAGATATAATAATTTGTCTCCGACAGTACAAGAGGCCGGGGATTGTTATGTCGAAGGCGTCTGACCCACTTGTGAGGTGCTTAACTTAGGCTGGCCCAAGTTGCTGAGTTATGCGAACTATTGGCTATCGCCTAGTAGCTACTCGTACACGATATGTTTATCAACAAGTATACAAATAACCTTACTTAACCTAATTTTTATAACTTCATTGTCTCTACAAAAATTGAAAAATTTTAGTGTAGAGTTACACAAAAATTTTTCTAATCAATAAAAAACTACCTATCTACGGATATAAAAATTTGGCTTATTCCAATAATCCCCTGCCATTTTCCCCTGCGAAGGATTTTTTGGTCTTCAATTCTGGGAAATTCTTTCTCCAGAATTTCCCTGCCGCCGCCGCCGCCGGCTCAGAAAGGGGACATTGTAAATAGTTTAAAAAACAATTATTACAATTATTTTGTTAAACTTGCCCTGTTAGTACTATGTGTGGGACAAATCTTGCAACTGAATTTTAGAACAGTTATCCTCTACCGATTGAGCTGAAATTTGGCATACTTATGTAAGTTCGGTGACAATGCAATGTTATGGTACCATCGAGCTGGTCTGCAGATGGACACAGAAGGTGGCCATTGGCATTCCTAAACGAAACGACGTAACCCCGTCGAGTTTTGGATCGTTGGATTTGTCTTACCAAGCACTTTGGTCCTAGATGAAGACCGGAAGATGGAGCCGGAGGGAGGCCACAGGAACTACTAAACGAGACGACGCAGCGACGTAACCTTATCGAATTTTGAATTAAAACTGTTTTGTTTTTTAAAATAATTCTCAAATCTTTAACACTATTCACGCGAATGCTTCTCCTTTACATGCGCGGACGCCCCTTCAAAGTTACTCTATGAAGTCTATGGTACCACTTATTAGGCGCTGGTAGTGCCATAGTATTTTGCCATAACTTAGTTTCACTTTGACAGATACTGGCGATGACGTAAGGAAGCCACGTACCGTAGATTATCACCTTTGGTTGTTTACGTTGCATTTTGACATACGCTTGAATAACCATGGTTTATGCAATTGTGTATATATTAATATATATTATAATAGGTACTTACATTAAATGTTTTATTAAGTCACACAAAAAGATCTACTAATCTTTAGTACTTACTGCTGGCCAATATGGCGTCATCGGCTGTACAAAGTTAAATCGTAGTAAGGGACATGAGACAAATTTTACAGGAGAGCCTAAAAACGTGTTCATCGCTTCAAGAGCGTGCCCAAGATAAGTATGAGACAGAGCTAATTAAAAGTTAGCTCAAAATTTACGGTATATCATAAGCTTCAATATGTATTATTGTATCTTGTTATCGTGGGATTTAGATATATTTTTAAGAATTTTACTTCAACAAGCTATGGGGACGTACAGTTAGTCAAAACACGAACTAAAATGTTTTTTTTAATGTCTCTTACAGCGTTTGACCTTTGAACACCCGATCAGCAGACACATGTTCACTGGTGAACATACCTCCCCCAACAAGGGTTTCTTAACGTTTTTTAACTTATTACTAACACCCAAATCCGAAACTAATACTTCTTGCAGATAGTACAATCCAGAGACAGATCAGTCCCGCGACGGAAATCGAACCTTCTGCATTACAGGCCTTCGACCGCTACGCCACTGATGTCTTATAAATCGGTCCTAATAACTAGTCTACTCGTAAGATCATAACTTCTGCGTGTTCATATAACACAAAAGAATGCCATTGATGCTATATTGCCAAACTTCGTCGATTGGCTCCCATGCCCATCTGTATGTCTGTTTGAGTTGCGCAAGAGTCGAGTGAGGCAATATTGGGCCCTTTCACTTTGGCCGCGAAAAGTTTCGCTTTCAAGCTTGGAATATTTTAGTGAACTGTATATTATTTTAAACAAAAACATTATTTTAAGAATAGTCAATTTAGAAAGAGATAAATAATAGATGATGTAGATTGTAAATCACGATGCTCTGACTTTAGAGACGTGGAGAATACTTCTCGTGAGACGTTGGGAATAGGTGTTTCTCTCGTGAGACGCTAGGAATAGTCATGCGTGTGACGTTAGGAATAGACGCGTCTTACGTAAAACGTTGGAAATAACTACAATAAACACCAGTCCATTTTACAACAGTCTTTACCAGTCCACTGCTGGGCATGGGCCTCCCCTGATAAACGCCTTATTAGCTTTTAACATTACGAGTAGCATGCTGCGCATGCGGGTTAGAGATAGCAGTTTGGTGACGGATCTGTTCCGCAGGGAACGCTGCTGCCCGCGCCCGGGGGATATCCCTCAGTCGCCTTTTTTTTTTTACAAAAAATTAAAATATGAAATTCAAATACATTCATAATTATAATAATTATGACTGAATACTATACTTTTATTGGAACTGTTTCTAAATGATGATTCTTTAAAAATCTGTTAATCCATTTGGGAAAATGTGAACAGAAGTTTGCTCAAAATTTTGCAGTTATTCTGTACAAGCTTCTGCCCACGGCTTCGCACGCACTTTACCGGGATAAAAAGTAGCCTATGTCCGTCCCTGGGATACCATCTACCTCTCTGCCAAATTTCATTAGGATCCGTTCAGCCGCTTAGACGTAAAAAGGTAACAGACAGACAGAGTTGCTTTAGAATTTATAATATTAGTATGGATTTTATTAAGTACAATTTTTTATTATAAGTTGAAATGCAGGATTTTTTGGAATAACTACATTATTAAGTCTTTGTTGGTCTTTGCTCAAAATCAAGTTACACTAGCTAGCTTCGCTTGGACAAAAGCCTACCTATCCAAGATTGTCCCGCAGAGGTCAAGACTAATCCAAGAATACAAGATCACTCAAATTGGTCCATCCGTTACATTCTGTTAGTTCTAAACTGTATTTGTACCTCTACACGGTAGGAATGGCTGACCCAACTAACTGGCGGTTATTGGAAAACGACAATTGATTCAAAGTTAGTTTCAGCGGGTTCGTAGCAAGTGGCGTACAATGTGCGCAAAACTTCATATCTGCTACCTATCTAAGTAATTTCTGTAGAACCAACTTAAAAATAGACAATACTTAGGTCACAGATTAGATAATGTTACACTAGGTTCCAATTACAGTACCTAGTGTGTAAACCTTACTTAGGATTTAAGACGCTATAAACTGTAAATTGTAAAAACTTTGTGTAAATATATAAATAGAAATACAAATTTTTATTCTTTGATTTTAATTTTCATTGTCAAAACCCCATAAAATCTTTATTGACAAAGAAAATTACAATTCAATAATACTAACTGCAATTGGCGGTGTTATCCCTTGCAGAGATTTCTACCAGACGACCATAATCCAAGGAACCCTATATCTTAGGCTACCTATGAGCCAGCTAGTTGTAGCTAGCTGTGTATTAGTCGGTCTAGGCCACTTTTAGTGAGTCGGACAGATGTGGTGGGTCACTATCCCCCGAACTAGTTGGTACTGTATCTCATGGGGCAGTAAGCGCCCATCTGCGCCAGCCTCCCTGACAGTTAGCCTAGCTCAACTTTACATGATCGATTCGGCTGATACACTCGTACAAAACAAAAATTAAGCAGCAACAACTATGGCATAAATAGGAAAAAAAGAAGCAGCTTAAATACAAAAATAATCAAAGTAGTGGACATACATACAGAACACTTTGACTTTATGGTAGGTACTTAACAAATACAAGAACTCGTCGCAAAGAATTTATCCGCATACAGTGAATATGTAAGTTTTAATAATATTCGTATAAAATAAATAAAAATCATTGTAAATATGATAGCTTAGGTATAAGTAATTCATTGGTAATAGGTACAAGTTAATTAATTGTGGTATTATAGAGAGTAGTTTGGTAGCTTTTCAGTGTCGTTATTGTGAAGTTGCAGTAGTTAGTTATTATTTTATTAGCCCTGAATCTCGTCATTTGATGTATACTAAAGTCCTTATTGATACTTATTACCTAATTGATATTTATTTCCCGCGTGACGTTAGAAATTTACAATCCACATGGATGTGGAGAATGTGACACATTATATTCTGCATATTGACCGAAAAACACTTTACAACCGTGTATCAAACACTCCTTTGTAATCTTACCAACACACACACATATTGAATGTAGTACCTACCTACCACGTTCCTTTAGCGATGATGTAATGTTGTCTGGAAGAGAATTAGCTGATTGTGGTGACCTCCGCGCCGCTGGGGGCTATAATGGTAGTGGGATTCTCTCAATGTCTTTGACCGACGTTATTTAGCTGGGAAGGAATAGACACTATGTATAATTATCACCTTGTAAAATACGTTTGTCCGGAACCCAATTAATGACTAAAGGCCGATCTCCCACTCCCACTGTTAAATTATTCAGGGCAGAACCGTTTTTAGGGTTCCATACCCGAAGGGTCAAAACGGAACCCTATTACTAAGCCACCACTGTCCGTCCGTCTGTCACAGGGCTCTATCTCAAGAACCGTAAAAGGTACACAGTTGAAATTTTCAGAGAATGTGAGGTTCTCTTGGCGCTACAACAACAAATAATAAAAATAAAATAAATACCCAAATTAAAAGGGCTTCCATACAAAAAGTATGATATTTTTGGCTATTTTTTGCTCTTCGTTTGTATAGGCTGTATCTCTTGAACCACAATAGGTAGGCACATGAAACTTTCTCTAAATAAGTAAAAATTAAATTCAACCACAAATACTAAAAATATAATAGAGTTAAAAATTTAAAGGAATCTCCAGGCAAGTGAGAATTTAATGTTCTCTGAAAAAGTTGCCTGATTTTTACGGTACGGAACCCTTCGTGTGCCAGTCGATTCGCACTTGGCGGTTTATTAAATTTAGTATACAAAAAAAAACTCCAATTAATGATTATTTAATGGAGGGGTGTAGGTACCTACAGCATTGTCATAAAGCGGGGCAATGCAGCTAGCGTCTTGGGGACGCTTCCGACTGGTATTGATATGGATCAGTTGAGCTACGTGTAGATTGTCTGCAACAGTCTGCAGTTAGCTCAATTGTTTCAATTGTAAATACTAGTTTTAATTTGTTTTTTATTATTTGATTGTATTTTTCTTTGTTAATTTAGTTACCAATAAAAAATGTAAGGTTTTACATTTACCTTAGCTTTCAGTCTGCAGCTCGCAGTGTTACTATAATTTTGTCATACCTAAAACCGTCAAATTTATTGTCATTAAAATTCACCTACCAACCACTATGCCACCAAGGTCAAAAATCGTGGCTGGCAGAGGAATGCGTGTGCATAGAGACCTTGAATGATGATGACGTCACAGATTACCTACATTACTTAAAGTCACTCTAATGATCTTGTGGTTATACCTACTGACTGATGATCGACCAAATATATTTTATATTACTTCGACTAGCCACCAAGTCAATTTGAACCATTTGGAGAATGATAGTGGTAATATTTATTATTATAAATTAAAGAACTGTCGGTCTAATGATGCAATTTCCTCCGCTTTTCTCTTTCAAATGCGCTCGCTCTCTTTTACTTCTTTACACAACTATCTCCTAGATCTGACTCATTTAGTTAATTCTTGGTCTTCCTCTTCCTCGTGTTCCTTCTACATTTCCCTCTATGATGTTACTTATGAAGTTGTCATGTCGTATAAAATGTCCAACCATTCTCCCTCTTCTGTTTTGAATGGTGTTCATCAAAAACCTGTTCTCCTCAACTCTTTTCAGCACCTCCTCATAAGTGACCTTCTCCGTCGAGATAACCTTTTCCATCCTCCTCCAGCACCACATTTCAAACGCCTCAATGCTCTCTATATCCTGCTGTGTGTTTATCATTTACTATCATCTTTTTTTTTAGAAAATAATACCTTTGACAGTTCTTTATACGGTAACGCCGACAACTGTGTAATAGTGATAAGTAAAATTCTTGTTTAACAATATTTTTTAATGTTTTAAAAGCCCGTGTAACGTCCGTGTATAATAATAATATTAATAATTTATTCAAAATAACTCAGGACTAAAAGGAAAACAAAGTTCACCTAAAATTCTAATGGAATTAAATAATGCGTGTACCTGAACTAGGTAAAAACCTGTTTTATAGGCAAAAACAGTTTTAGCAACAAATAAAATAATCAAATAGAACTTATTAATTATACAAGGCGAAGGTGCTACTTTAAAATAATTACTTATGCTAACAACACTAGTTTAGTGAATAATAAAGGTGTATGCAAAAATTATTTGGCCTATTTTAAAACACTTAATAAATTTTCTGTGTCATCATTATGACATACATTGCAATGTATCCGTAAGATTTTGGATAATTCATTTATTCTATTACATAATAAAGGACCAAGGATACTGTAAAATTTATTTGTAAAAGTATGTCTCCAGCCTAGTTGTTTAGGGCAAACGTTATTGTTCCTCCTTTTGTTAGCGCTTTCAGTGACATATGGAAGGGCTGCGTGTTGTTAAAGTACTATGTTCATTATGAATAACTGTTGAATTGATAAAACTCCACATGATTTAAAGAGAAGGTTTGTAGAAAAAATAAAAGAAGGAAGGTTGATACGAGTACCTTAAATATCGCTCTTTGTGCTCTCTCGACAGTTACTAATAATGTTTTACCCACCCCATCCCATGATATAATACAGGAGGTCAAAATAGATTCGCATAGGGCACGATAAACTTGTTTAATAAGTTTTTAATCTGCAATATGGCGTATATTTTTAAAATACAAAAATAACCTTGCGGACTCAACTTACTAAAGCTTCTAATGAGATTTGAATGAAAGTGATTCATCCAATATCATCAATCATAATCAACCTGTCTTAGTCCACAGCTGGGCATAGCTAAAGACAGGGCGCTATGGCGCTCATTAGGGGAGGCCTAATGAGCGCCATAGCGCCCTGTCTTTAGCTTGCCGCATCCAGCATCTGCCTGCAGTCTTTCGCAGATCGTCATCCCACTAGGCCGGAGGGCGCCCTACACTACGTTTGCGGTCTCCACTCGAGAACACGTTTACTCCAGCGGTTGTCGGTTCTTCGCGTGATATGGCCGGCCCACAGGCACTTCAGCTTGCTAATTCTCTGAGCTATGTCGATAGCCTTTGTTCTCTGTCGGATGTATTCGTTACGAATCCTATCGTTCAGAGAAACTCCGAGCGTAGCTCTTTCCATAGCTCGCTGAGCGACTTTGAACTGGTGGACCAGCCCTACCGTGAGTGTCCACGTCTCAGCTCCGTAGGTCATAACGGGTAGGACGCACTGGTTAAAAACTTTAGTTTTCAAGCATTGCGGTATGGATGACGAGAAGACTCGACGTAGTTTCCCGAACGCTGCCCAACCTAGCTGAATCTTCCTCTTCAATTCACTTCAATTTATTTAATTCAGCTTCACAAAATACATGTTACAGCCATAGAGAGTTAAGAGTTTATATGTAATTTAAAAACTAAAAATAAAACATTTTTATTGGAAGGAACACATCCTGCGTTTACAGACGCATGGCATTATGAATGTGCGTCCAGTGCTTCATAAAAGCGCATTCCGTGTCCAGCCTTCCAGCTATAACGTTCAGATAGCTACTGGTGCCGCCCCTTACCCGGCGCATCAGGGATGCTGTTATGTTGCGGATGATTGCGTAAAAGTCATCAACGCGGGACTCCGGTTATTTGCTGCTGTAGTTGCTGAGTATTAAAGACGGAAAAATGGACTGAAAAAGCGCATAAGGTTTTGAAACCGATCGCCGATCTTCGAAACCCTAAAAACGAAGGAAACTCGTGCTTAAATAGAAATTATGTATATAATTACATACACGTACCTACCAGTTTTGTTTTTTAATTATAGTGAACTGTAGGTATTTACGTTCTTTGAGGAAATAAAGAATCTTTAAACCGAATTTCATAAAAATATACCACTAAAGTTAAACTTTTCACAGGATGTCAAAAAAAATATTAAATTTAAAAATTTATGATTCGGACACTGCGTCCGAATTATGTTGTGTCCAAGTCGTCAGCAAGTCCTGCAAATAAATAAAAGGTAAAAATGTTTATATTTTTATTTAAGGTAACAATAAACTAAGAATAAGAAAAAAATGTATAAAAATAATATATATAGAATAAACATGGACGATAACACAGCGGGATAGAGAGAGAGGATTGAGGCATTTGGAATGTGGTGCTGGAGGAGGATGGAAAGGACTAGCTGGACGGAGAAGGTTACTAATCAATAGGTGCTGAAAAGAGTTGAGGAGAAAAGGTTTTTGATTAACACCATTCAAAACAGAAGAGGGCGAATGATTGGACATCTTATACAACATGACAACTTCGTAAGTAACATCATAGAAGGAAAAATAGAATAAAGACGAGGAAGAGGAAGACTAAGAATTAGCTATATGAGTCAGATCAAGGAGCTGTCGTGTAGTATAAAGAAGTAAAAGAGATTGTATAGTAGAGAGAAAAGTGGAGGGAATCGCATCTTTACACCGACACGAGCTAGGCTCTTCAATTTATAAAATTCTATCCAACAGACACGCACACAGATACACACACCCTCACGCGCACACACACAGCCCTGACATATGGCTCCGATAACTGAACATTTGTAAATTGTTTCAGTCAATGACAAACACCAAAACGTAAATAACACTCGCTACTAGCTAGCAGGCGGGCTGCAATCACCTGCAATGTCGTGTTCCGGTTTGAATAACTAGTTTATAAATTGGTACCTGTTGGCCGTTAGCAAATTGGTCTTAAACGTTTACTAAGTTATTTTAACAAATAATGTCGTAGTTTGACGAATTTATTATGAATGTAAGCGGGTTAAGTACGAACCTAGTTTGTGTTGGAAGGACACCAACGTTTCATCCCTTAACGCTGGACATCATGTAAGCTTGCTATAAATACATGTGTACAGTTGGAAATACTTGTATTGGACTGGCAGAATAGGTTGCAAGAGCGGGCAACCCCAGTATGTAAAACAATGTTATCTTAGGGAAGCTATGTTTATATTTTGAATAATGTACTTATTGAGCTTCAGAACTGATGATAAACCTGTCTAAAAGTGATCTATGTTTTATTTCAGTAGCTCATATAATGCGAGGATAATCTTTCAATCATCGGGATGAATGTTGTTCCAGTCTAGTTATTTAAATATCTAATATCTAGGTGTACCCATGACACAAGCTCTAAGCCCAAATTCCGCTAATCTATGACAATGGTATCGACGCAGAATCGTCCATGGATGAATGAAACTCTAGATAGTGCATGTGTCACGTTACAGCTACGATGAGTTTGTAGCCTGTAAAAGGGACTAAAGATTGTTATCTGCCTGTAGATATATTAAGTATTATTATTTTTATTATTCTAATTATGTATAATTTTAAATTAAATGTTACAATTGTATAATTTTTGAATTATTTCTATACTTACTTATAATATAATTTAATATATTTTTTATAGATACGAATGTGGCGTGTTATTCTTGCAATGTACGAAATAAATGATTATTAAACTCTTTATTGACAAAGAAAATTACAATTCAATAATAAAACAAATTAGAACTAGTATTTACAATTGAAACAATTAAGCTAACTGCAGACTGTTGCAAACAATCTACAGGTAGCTCAACTGATCCATATCAATACCAGTCGGAAGCGTCCCCAAGACGCTGGCTGCATTGCCCCTCTGTATGGCAATGCTGATGCGCTGCGCCAGATATCCGCCAGCTCTCGGGTCACGCGTCGCGTCGACCAGACGCTCAGATAACTTTTTAAAAACCCGGAGAGCCTCGGTACCCCACGGACCTAGGGTCTCGACCCCAAAGGGAGCAAATATGTAGGCTCTGTCGAGACCTGCATATTTGCGTCTCTTGAGATCCTCGGCCAAATCTGCCGCCGCACCAGCCCTTACGGATGTCCTCGGAAGATGGGAAGGCGCAAGTGTGTCGACGCACGTAGCGTCCCACACAATGGGCCTCCCTAACTCCCATGGGACTAGTGTCATGCCGTCAGGCCTCTTACCATCGTCACGCAACAGACCATTCGGTTCGAGAATAGCTGGTACGTTAGCGGTGACAAAGGCCCGCCGGATGACGTCGTTAAGGCTGGCATGACGAGATATCCGACCGGCGGCCCTAGTACACGATAATCCGTGATGACCAAGCTGTTCGACAGCAGTACCGCACTGGCATTGATGAGGCGCACAACACATTGCACCCAACCGAAGACATGTTGCGATACGTAAAGTTACGGGATCCAATAAAGTGCCAGTGTTAAATGAAGGAAATGCTTGCAACCAATGTCCTGACTCCCATTAAGAAACGGCCAGGAGACGGGCACGATCCGCAGAGCTGGAGCACGTTTGTAACAAACTATTCCGTGTCAACACACACAGAGGCCCGTCCCATTGCCGTTGAGACAAAAGAGATTTTGGGGGAGCAGCATTAGGGCAAGCATTATACCAAGCCGTTCGTCTAAAAATGAAATTTTGAATGAAATTCCAGGTGGGACCAAACAAGATGACTTTAAATTTTTTTCAACTAAAGAACTAGTGCTGTAGACAGGAACACTGGAAGGGCTACACTTGAAATTTTGCGTATACCTAAGCCTCCCAATTCCCAAAGCAGGGAGGCCTGCGACCATGCCTTGTCATCTAAATCGACATTCAAAACCGATGATAGAGTATTCTTTATTATGTTGTCTAAGCCTTCCAAGAGCTCACTGTGTTTCCACAGTTGACTACATCTCAAAGAATACGTAAATTAAGGTACAAAAAGACAAAACCGAATTATTGTAAAAGCCATATGGCTATTAATTTTGAGCAGTCTGTCCGAAGTTTTGTTGAAATTTTGAATTTTCTCGTCTACAAAGGACTGAAAAGACTCATCAAGAATTGGTGAACCAAGGAGGCGAAGTGAACATTTATCAACAACTGTTATGTTGGGGGCTAAACTATTGAATTTTCCAATGATATTGTTTTTGTCTACACAAGAGTCCGAAATAAGAAGCTCGCACTTTGAAAAATTTAATTCCAAACCTATTTTTCGAAATTCATCTGTGATGATTTTTAGATCATCAAAAACTGTGTTTACGTCTCCACCTAAAGTTCCGTCATCCAAATATCAAACATTGAGCTTGGATTGGAGACGTTGAATTATCGGTTGGATGGCAAGGCTAAATATGGCCGGACCGAGAGGGTCGCCCTGCTGACATCCAACAGCGGACAAAATTACTTTGTTCTTGTAAATTAATTTTGACGGAGAACCGTAACATTGCCAGAGAAAAGGGTAAATTTCTGGAATTTTGTCTTTAATTTGTTTTAGCAAGGAATTGCCTATCTACGGAATTGAAGGCGTTTTTGACGTCTACCTTCAGAATTACCTCCCCATAATTTTGGTCTAAAAATGTACGAAGGGAATGTACTGCGGCCTCACATTCGCCTCGCGAACCAAAGCCTAGCTGAATTGGTCGGAAATAGTCGCCTAAATAGTCGGCTTCTTTCCGACAGCAGACTTTAGCCGCAAGGCGGCGGTATGTGGTGCCCACGGCTGGCATGGGTCTTATACCGCCATCCTTCTTTTTTAGGGCACAAAGGTTCGCACCGTATAGGAGTTCTGTGATCTCGCTGTTAACTCGGCCTGACAACATCAGGTTGATTAAACCTGTCAAGTCCTCCAGAAGGACTTCACCTGCATGGCCAGACCCGCCAGACAGAAGATCTTTTAGATGCTGTGGAGTCACAGCATCCAGGCCGCCGGCAGAGCCACTCTGAAAAGACATGACAGCTTTAAGCACGTCCTGGCTGGTCGTGCTTACAGCGACATCACTCTCTTCCGGTGGATCGGGGAGTTGTGTATTGGCCCCTGCTGGTGGATCTCATATCTCTTGAGAGTAATCTCAAGAGATATGAGAGTAGCATCGTCATTTGGCGCCATCGTGTCGTTTGAGAACATTATGCGTGAGGCACCTTTGATATCACCATCATTGAGTTTACTCTCTACAAGTCTGTAGATAGTAGACTCAGCCAATGGCTTATTAGAATTTGAATTTTGTGGTGTGGCCTGATCAACAATGGAAATAGGCTGCCCTTCGCGTGCAGTGTACCTAACACAATTTTGTTTAATCTTAACCGTGACAGAGGATTTGTTGCCCAAATCTTTCTTTATATGCAGTACGCTGTAAGGAAAAACTAGTAAGTGCTCCCAAGCTCGCTTGGTGTTTTTTGAAACAGCATTCCTAATGGCTCCTGAGAGAGCGGAAGCGACAGAGATGCGGGCACCTCGAGGAATACGTTTAAAAATAGGGGTTGTAGCTTTGTACTCACTCAGAACTTTCCAAAAAAGGGGTGTATCAGCCGTATAGTTTGAATTTTGTGTCAAAACATCTACCGCTCCTGCAATCGGAGCAGACAGCGGGATACTGGGATCCTTATGGATTCTTGTTTGATGAATTTTGAGGCCTCTCTGTCCCTTAAAAAAGCGAGCCCGGGGACATTGTGTGCACTCTAAGAGAGGCGGCACAGACACGATGGGATGGTTTTCCGTCTCATTCCTTATTGCGTTAATCGGTTGCGTGCATTGTACTATCATCACAATAAATGTAACTTATAAAATGTAAACAAAATTCTTACAAATCTAAATAAACTAACGGGATGACAGCGGCTGGCGCACGCGTGGTAGCCCGGGCTCCGGCAAACGCCCTCCTTACTGTAGAGAGAAAAATAACAAAGAATAATCTTCTGTCAAAACCAACGTAAACAAACTACAAAGAGAGAATCCACCTTTCAATTTATGTTGCGCTGAGGTTGTCCCCGGCCTGGAAAACAATACCTGATACGGCCTAGGTGGTGGACTGCCGGCCCTAGAGCCCCAAGGCTCCCGAAAAGCCGTAAAAAAAATCTTTCTGAAAAAATACAAGCAAAGATAAGTTAGTAAGTTGACAGTTTTTTTTTTCATAATAATCAATGATTATTAATTATTATTATTGAGATTGATATAATGGTTTCAACATGAGACTTTTGACTCGCCTCCCTCCATCAGTAGTTTCTTACATCAAAAGTAAAATGTCAAAACATGTCATTCTGAGACAATCCCATTGTTATGTGAATATATTGAATGTGAAGTGATTAATTTAGTGGGATTAGGGCCCCGCTTTGCTTGGGGCTAAATGATGCTGTGAGGATTGGTCCAGCATTATTTATCTTAGTGTACAAGGAATGCACTTTGTTCTTAATTTTTTGCAGCTCATGGTGTCGTAAGTTGGTCTACTGCCAGCTGAGTTATAATTACCTAGTCATAATTATCGCGTTGACGCTAGCACGTCACCAAATTAACGCCTTGTTTGAAACTTTGTTACAACAATAAATCTTGACGCACACCTGAAAAGCACCGCTGCAGCACAACACAAAATCGTGGATTCAAATACGGGCTTTAACTCGTTTCATTTATATGAGTTTTATATTGGTGGCATCAGATGACAGACAGCTCGCGGACCACGCGTTTGAAGCTTGTGGGAAGCCATTTTGTCAGTGTAAAATGTATCTAAAGATGATGAGTTTAAGCCTATGCTGCAGCGGTGTTTTCCAGGTGAGCGTCAAGATATATAATGAAAATGATTTTGACATTTATATCTTATATGTAGATCCGAAACCAAAGGTGTCATGTACTGACGCGTCCAAATCAACGCAAGTTCAGCTCTCGTTGTTCGTTTCGTGCAATCCGCCAACCGAAACATTTTTTGTTGTTGTCATCCCTTTATTATCTTTGTTTTAATTTGCGGTTCAATATCATAGGTGAATGTGGTGGGCAGATTAGTAGTTTTTTTTAAATCTTATTGGGTATTAGCAAGGTGTCCGTGACCTAAATGGAGCCCTTAGCAGAATACCAGCACTACAGCATGACGACGTGCTGGAGCATCAAGCTGAGCTATAGTCCATTTCTCTGCCACAATAATGTACCTGTTACGTATCTAATGTACTATATTTAAGCTACTTAGTGGAATTTCTAAATTTAATCATTACCTCTTTGGTTTATTCTTTGTTCTAAATAGTTTTAATTTTTTATCTTTGGCTTGTTTTGTATTGTGGTTTATGAGAAATAAATAATTTCATTTCATTTCAAAAAACTTCGTGTTTCGTGTTTAAATGTAGGCATGCTTTCATTCGTCGTTTCATCCTTGTGTCATCAAACTAAATTAGACTTGAAGGGTCTTGTAAAGGTCGACCGATGTGGCGCGGCGGGCGAAGGTGTCTGCGACGCAGCCTCCTGCGTCGCAGACACCTTCGCCCGCCGCGCCACATCGGTCGACCTTTACAACTTCACTAGCTAGTAAGTACGTTCTGTTTACAAGTTATTTAAAAATCCTCAGAAATACCAACAACGTGTTCGTGTTCTCAGACGTAGTGCAGGACGCCCTCCGGCCTGATGGGATTACGACCTTTGAAAGACTGCAGGCAGATGCTGGATGCGGCAAGCTAAGACAGGGCCCTATGGCGCTCATTAGAGGAGGCCTATGTCCAGCAGTGGACTAATATAGGTTGATGATGATGATGATGAAGACATACCAACAGCTACAAGACACAAGACGCGGAGTAGGTCGGGCGCTCAGGTTCACCTTGAACATTGCAATTTAAATGTTGCAGAATGCAGCTACGTTATTATTTACTCTGAGTCATGTGATTGTATGGATTGTGAGGATAATGTGATGTGATCAGTATTATCTCGTCAATGAGTTTGTGACAATCTAATGTGAGCACAGATTACAGAATACTCAATGTTAAGTAATTAACTAGGCTCTTTATTAACAAAGAAAATTACAATCAAATAATATAAATTAATTTAGGACTGGTAGTTACAATTAAAACAAATGAGCTAACTGCAGACTGTTGCAAACAATCTACGGGTAGCTCAACTGATCCATATCAATACCAGTCGGAAGTGTCCCCAAGATGCTGGCTGCATTGACCCGCTGTATGGCAATGCTGATGCGCTGCGCCAGATACCCACCAGCTCTCGGGTCACGCGTCGCTTCGACCAGGCGTTCTGTTCATTTTTAAAGAGCCGGAGTGCCTCTATACTCCTCGGACCTAGGGGTTCGCTCGACTCTAAGGGGGACAAATGTCGAGACTTGCATATTTGCGCCTCTTGAGATCCTCGGCTAAATCTGCCATTGTACCAGGTACGTAGGTTATTTTTGAGATAAAATTGTAGAAAAGCCTGCTATATAAAAGGTTTATTAAATCCTTTGAAATACATATAAGAAGACAAAATCTTTTTAAGTCGGTGGTGCATGAATCAAAAATACGTGTAGTTCAGCAAAATATTTCAGAAATCAATAACGTTTGTTTCTGTAGGATTACATTACAAAGTAAGCTCTTTGAGGAGTCAAATTTTAATATCATTGTATTTTTAACCCTTGTGCGCTTATTCCCATTAGACCCATTAACGAAGTTTTTTTTTAGGATTCCCGTACCGAAGGGTGAAAACGGAACCCTATTATTAAGCCTCCGCTGTCCGTCCGTTCATCAATACAAAATACGTGTTTTTTTTTGCTATTTTTGCTCTTCGTAGGTACCTATGTCAAAGCTGTCTTTCTTGAGCTACAATAGTTAAACACATGAAACTTTCTACCTATATATAAGTAACACTTCAACTGTTATAACAACAAATACTTAAAATTTAATAAACTTAAAAATTTAAAGGGGCCTTTGAACAAGTTAACATTGGAAGTTTTTTGATAAAGTTGCCTGATTTTAAGGTACGGAACCCTTCGTTTGCGAGTCGAGTCGCACTTGGCGGTTTACTTAAACATCGCTTCTGGCATTTGTACTAACAAATGAGAATCAGATAGAAAAAAGTTAACATAAATTAATAAAGGTTTTGTATCTATGTGTGTACAAACATAACGTTTCATATGTAAAAGATTTGTTAAATTTTGTGTCACAGCACATCCGCTGCTTGCGCACACTGGGAGTCGCATGCAGGCAGCGCTCAGTACCTATCTCTTCTGCGCACCTGCTGAGCGATACCCCTTTTTTGTCACTGGTTTGTCTTTTATTTGTTTTTCTTTGTGTTTATTATTGTGACGAATAATAAAACCTTTTCATAATACTTATTAAGTAGATTGTAGGTACCCATTTTGTACATAGGATGTTCTACGCGCCGGCGCCGCGGCGTCCTATCGTCATAGGGTATAATTTAATTACATAATTGCATTTGTTACATAAATTACATACTTTATCGCGGAGGAAAATACGTATTAATCTTTGTAGTCATTGTAAAATAATTTTAGCGTCTTTAGACTCAATATAAATACGATACCTAGTCAAAGGTAAATTAAAAACTTCCTAATCAAATTTTGTCTAAAAAGTAAAAGTAAAAAAATATTTTCACATTTCATTTCATTTCATTTATTCTCAAACAATTTACATTGTGTCGGAAATTACACATCGATAGGTACACAGATACAAAACAGAGAATTATAGTACAGCTGCAATATTAAAAAAAATTTTATACATAGGTACACACAGAGCAAAAAAAAAAACAAACAACAATAATAGTGCTTAATCAAAATATTACTCTTAAATCCAAACAATGAATAATCAAGAATGTCAGATTTCATGTCAAAAATATTCATAAAATTATGTCAACTATGTTACCTAAATGTTAAATTATTATCATTACAGATTCTCAGACTTATGTTTGTCAGCGCAGAACTCCTCCAAAGAATAGTAGCACTTCTTTTTTTAAATTTATCTGCATTATATACACAGTACAACAGTTAAAAATAAAATATAGAGACGTGACAAAAATGGTTACCACTCAGCGTGTATGTATGACAGAGCTCTCATGCCGTAGTACTGGTCTGCCGTGGTGACCGTGTGGTGCCTGAGGTGGCTACATCAAGTCTATGCTACTATCAAGTGGTGATTGATATTGAAATGCAAGCAAGTAAAAAAATAAATATAGAACAGTATTTAATTGATTGCATCATATTTAGATAGATATCTCTGGTGTCCTGCCTGTTTAAATGTGTATTTGAAGGTATTTGAAGGCAATAAACAGTTAGTTCGTTGACTTGTAGTTTCCATTAGTGAGCTCCCACTATTATAATTAATAATGTGGTGTGTGGTTTCTGTTATTTGTTTTCCATCACTATTATTTTGTATTTTGTATTTTGCATTCTTATTCAACATTCTTATCCTTATATTGTTTATTGGTAAATCAACAGCGTAGCTTATCAATATAATAGGTAATACATATTAATCTTAAAATTAAGGCAAAAAAGATTTACAACTATTAAGTAAATTATTAGGTTTAGGTTAGATAAAGTGCTATATGCAGGTACTTTAATTAATAAAACTTCAACTAAATAGGTGAATATCTCTACCGTCTAATATTATTGTATGTAATCTTAAATATAATATATCGTCGAAAGGAGCAGAGATTTATCTGTGATAAAAATCAAACCAATCTGTTAGGTCTTCCACTATGCCAAGAAAGTCTTGAACGATCTTCACGCGTTAAAATTATGCATGATTCCCTGTCCATTAAAATTAAGCATAATTTGCAAAATGCTAAGTTCCTACTTAGACTTAACACTAATAAATTAGGATGGACAGTCAGTGCTATAATCTGAGGTCAACTCGGGCTAATGTACAGTCGGCTCGTTGTGCGAGTTAACTCATTTAGTACAGTCGCCGTTAATTGAGTTGGATGAGTTGTGGGGGGGAGACGGTGGGAGCGGAAGCGATTCTAGAATTAGTAAAATGGGAGTTTTAGTTAGTTGACTAGTTTCGACGTTTAAATTTGTATACAAAGAAGGATTTGTGATGAGTAGAGACTTCCTTTGCCTAACTAGCTTTTTGTAAGTAAAAAAATTAAGTTCCGTGGATTATTCTTTTTTAAGTGTCAATATTGACATATTATTAACAGCAATAAAATTCTTTTTTATTATTGTTTGATAAGAAAAGTGTATTTTTAGTTAGAAATAAAAAAAAACATTATTATTATTTTGTTATCAGTTTAAATATAGTATTTAAATTGGTGCCCTCTGGCGGTAAAAAATCAAAAGCTAACATAAAAGTGTATAATACGTATCTATCTATATATATGAAAATTAATCCCTATTTAGCGTGATGCCGTGACCAAGACACGGCATCACAAGTGAACGGCTAGACGGAAATCGCAATTTTTTATGAAAGAAAAAATAAGCAAAGTGCGCGGAAAATTAGAAAATCTAAGAAAACTTAACGACAGACGTTGTCCTGTCTTAACTAAGAATATTGAATTTCACCGAATTCAATATTCATAGTTAAGAGGACAACATCTGTCGGGTCAGCTAATTTATTATATAAAAAAACGATATCTAGTAGATATCGTTAATAAAATTTAAAAAAAAAACTGACCAAGTTTAAATACGCCGATTCTGTGACGCAATCGCCGCTTTAAGCTTTCACAAAATGAAGTGAACCTTATAATCATCGCCATAAGAGCTATGCAGACCGGGGTCAAGGTTCGAGTCCCGGCCAGGCATTACGAAATGGCATCTCGAGGGCGATTCACAGGCTCGTAAAATTATAATTACGGTGTGCACTGAATAACTTTTAAATGGATCACAAGGATAAAGAACGAAAAATCTAGTTTAATTTATAGAGTAAAAAATCGGATCCCACTGGACACCTGGATAAATTTTACCCAGCAGTGGGAACCCACCGAGTTGAATGATCTCGGTGGGGTCCCACTACTGGGTCCCACTACTAAGAGAAAAAGTAGACTACCGTAAAAGCCAACTTTTTCTCTTCCCATTCATCTCGACCTACATATATACCTTTGGTCCACCTGTCTGGCAATAAATGCCATGTCCACCCAAGTTTGTCCTATTGGGTAATAGATGTTTTCGCCACAAAATACACTTAATTAAAATCTTATAAATCATGTTACTTATATAATTAACAAGCTGCAGCCCCCGGCTTCCGACGCTTTTTTCCGGAATAAAAGGTAGCCTATGTTCGGCCCCGGGATACCATCTACCTCGCTGCCAAATTTCACCGAGATCCGTTCAGTCGTTCTTGAGTTATAAATAGTGTAACTAACACGACTTTCTTTTATATATATGGATAGATTACTAAAACTGGGACAAAATGACCTGATATAAATTAAAAAAAAACGTTAAAAGGTTAGGAAAAGGCAGCAACCACAGTTGCAGTTTCTTGCTCCGGACAAATGGGACCTTAGTAGATAGATCAAGCTTGACCAGCATCCATAACATTATCTTAGCTCAGCCACCGATCTACCAGCTTAAACAAACCCGATCAAATGAACCTGAGAATTTTCTAGCGATGTTTTCCTTCAAGGCATACATTATGAAAGAATTCGTTGATTTCCTGTCTCATTGTGACTGATCTAAAATATGTCGGGAAAAACATTTTGTTAAAACCCCCCCACAGAAGATTAGTCAACACTCATACGTGTTCAAGTTGGTGATACATTGTGCGGTGTGTCAGGTGAAATGGCGTATATATATATGTATATATATATATATGTATGTTTATATATACATATACCTTTGCGCGGGAGGAAATTATAGACATATTACTTTTAGAATTTAGAAATTTTGATGTTTAGTTCTATTGATTTTTAATTGAAATTTGTTGTTGATATTGATTTATTTAACCCAGATTTTATTACTGCTTCTTATGTTAAATTTGTAATTTGTATTTTTATTGTATTGTTTGATTTTTAATTAGTTAGTGTAAGTGGTATGACCGTTCTAATTAAATAAATAAATAAAAATAAAAATAAATAGAAAAAACTATATATTTAGCAACGCTTGTTGCTATCAACCCAAAAAACAAATATTTTGTAAATATTTTTAACGGAATAATTGACTTTTTTTCTTTAAGAAAATGCTTTGTAAAAAAAAAGTGCAATCAAATAATAGAGTTGTCAATTGAGCTACCTACCTGTAGATCGTTTGCAATAGTCTGCAGTTAGCTCAATTGTTTCATTTGTTAATAGTACCTACTAGTCCTAATTTGATTAGAGTTCCTAACATAAGTACCTATTTGATTGTAAAAAAAATGAGAGTTGTGGATGTAAAAATACGTAGTTTAGCTAGTTTTAACAAATGTAATTATCACAAAAGTCATCGTTATCATTATCACACAGATATTTGTCATAAATAATTAATAAACTCAACTAGTTCTCTACTACTCAGTGAAATCAAATGGAATCTTAAGACATCTCTAAAACAACAACTTTTATTTTTTTTATTTCACACCACACAGCTAAAGACTGTCGCTGAGCGACCTCATCGCCTAATTGGTACATACATAGTTACAATATTTAACAAATTAAAACTAAAAACTAATCGAAGAAATAACTTAAAGCAAGTTTGTACATTTTGTGGGCTTCTTCAGACAATGGATTGGACAACATACTATATTGTTACATTTGCCACATCGTACAATTCAGCCGCTCCAAAAATGCGAAGTCGTTCGTCTGCGTTTCGTACACATTCCATTATGACACGGTGAACATCATCACATATGTCACATAATTATGTCACAATTTGGTGATGAGACCTTCTTCGTTAGTAACCCAAATTTATTGGATGGAATGTGTCCGGTGCGCAAAACTACAATTAATCAAGAAATCAATCTGCCTACGTGAGCTACAGTTATTCGGGCACCTCCCCTTGCATACACACACACACACCCTAACACACATACATACAAGCATTCATGCAAAATAAAGCACGCGTATTTTAGACCTTGAGCACCGGTCTTACAACTTTTCCATCGATATTAGCTGCTATGTATTCTGTGGTTGTTTACTTCTTAGTGTTAGGGAAGACAGGTACTAAAGATGTTGGATTTAAAAGTTATGAAATTACATAACACTGAGAAACCCCTGCTTTACCAATGGTATTATATATAAACTGAGGTAGATGCGTACCGAGATCTGCGTGGCAAGAAAAACTCAAGCTAATTATCTTGAGTGAACTCAGTCCGTCCTGCGTCAGGTCGCGACGCGGAAACGTACGCTACGGGATTTTAGAGACGGAAAATAACAAAAATGCCGTGTTGTGTGTTTCGACAGTGCAATACATAAACTGGGACGGATGTAAGGCAGGCGGGACATATAATTTTTTTCAAATTGACATGTCCCGTTTTTTAATATTTAATGATTATTTCTTTGTAGTGCTGTACCCGTTTTACCTAGTTCACCCTAGCCGACGACGTGACGTCATAGACTATCATTGGCCGTCAGCCTGCTGGCGAAAATAAAGCCATGTTTTTATTACTTTCTAATGAGTAATGAATGAAGACTCTATTGGTAAAACCTCTATTGGTGTTTTACGTCGTTTGTCGATTGATAACTTTTAAGCATAAGTAAACAACCAAGTAGTGTTCTTTAATATCTTCCTGCGTCAGGTGACCTAGAAGTGATTAACAACAGAAGAGACAACCTCTCTTGAACCACAATGAATTATGAAAACATGAAAACCCTCTTTAGTTTTTCTCGCCTGTCAGATCCGATTTTGACAGTTTTGCGGGATGACAGTTGCAACCTTCCACCTACTCCTCCAACTACACAGCCTATATTGGTCCACTGCTGGACCCAGGCCTGATAAGCGCATTGTTGGATTTTATCTCACGGGGGATAATGCCCATAATCCTCACGCTGGGCTTGCGGGTTGGGGAGTTCGTTGGGCAGTTCAAATTCAAAATCAGTGGTAGAATTGTTCTGCAGGGGGCGCCGCTACCCACCCCCAGTGGATATCCCTTAGTCGCTTCTTACGACACCCGCGGGAAGAGTTGAGGTGGTGCAAATTCTAAGCCGGCACCACACAGCAGCAGCACAGTTGTAAAATTGAACGAACAAAATCAATCTTTTCAGGAGTACTCCATAGAATAAGGAAGGGGCAGTTTCACATATCAAGGAGGCCGATTCTGAGTTTTGTCTCGTTCTGAAACTATGTGCCGAATTATTATGGTTTATGTGTAACATACAAAGGTGCCTTCAATATATTATATTAAATTAAGTTAACTGGCAATTTTAGTGCCTTTTTATTCATGTAATAGGTAACACCATTAATAACATTTGCTTACGCATCATTTACTCACCCCATAATATATTTTTTGTTGTCTATGACTTCTTCTTTCAAATATCCAGTGTTGCCACCTTGTTTCCTTTTTGTTCTCATACTTTATCTATGTCTTGTGTGCGCTAGGTCGTGTCTGTCACTTATTCTACCTAGTTCTGACTGAAACCCAGCTCTATCACAAATTACCCTAGGTTTTTGTGTAAGAGCAACAAGCTGAGTCAGGATCTGCTAGACCTACACACATTTTCTTATTATGTAAGTAAAGGAAAAACATCAATTTAGTACAGTCACAATAAGCATAAAAAATCCCACTGTTGTCGCCATTTAGTGATCGCTCGATGTTTTACAAACCTGCAATTGTTGCAAAATATTTACGTAAAAAAAATAGAGCTTTAGTGGACCTTTAGCTTAAGTATTTTGCGGTCCAGATCTCTTACAAACTTTGTTTATTCTGTGGTCGTGCGGTTAAGTCATGAATTAAAGGATGTGGTATTATAAACCTTGATAGTGCGTACTATAGTTTATTTAGCTTTAACTCTGTTTGGTGAATGGTAATGAGCTTAAATCGAATATTAGCATTTTGATTGGTTTAACCAATAACCTATAACTTTAATCGCGTATTTGCTCATCTCCTGATTCAGGCGAAAGCAACAAAGATCTACACATAAACTTTTAAAAATTGAGAACCTCCATCTTTGTTGAAGTCGTTTGAAAATAAAATAAATACATACACCCCAATAAGACAAGCTAAATCTGTCCCTATATTTAAACATATGGTCTATGAACACTTTCTCACTACGATTTCCAATAATAAATATAAATTTTATATATATATATATATATATTAGTATTTGTTTATGTATGTTCTATTTATAATACGCCACCGTCTACATCTGTAAAATAATTACGTGTATATCTAAAGGTTGCCTGGAAGAAATCGCCCTTAACGATAAGGCCGCCCATTGTGCAACGGTTTCTGTATTTGTCTTTTTCTGTTCTCTTTTTCTCTATCTTGGTGTGCAATAAAGAGTATTTGTATTGTACACCTGTATAATAAAATAATGTATTAAAACATCAAAAGTTAAAGTTTACACGAAACCTTTTGCTAAGGGCCAAGTTAACCACACCTGTGGGCACTTTTAAACACTCGTTTATGTAACGCCCCGGTCGAGACAGCGGCCTGCATATAGATAGGGCTAGTTGTAAGGGTGAGGACATATGGGAAAATATACACTATACTGCAGAAGTCGACCGTGGGAATGAATACAAGGTCATTGGAGTGTAGGCCAACATGAATAGATAGGCCTCTCGCCGGCTAAAATGATAAAATAATTTTCTAAAAATATAGTTTTATAATACTAAAATACCTTTTGGTATGTTTGTTCTCAAATCGTGGATAGATAATTTTTGACTATTAATATCCTATCGCTGGGCTATTTTCCGGCTTCATATATGAATTAAACCGAATGAATTAAGTCGGAAAATAAAAACTATTTTCCCTTTTAAATCCATAATCGTTAATAACACTAAAGTCATTTAGTTCAGTTGTGTTATTCCGTGATCATGGCTCATGAAACTGCCGAAATGTTGTAAAGCTCAATACTCAAATCATGGTAAATATCCCGTTGTAAATGACTTTAGAACTACATATTTTCCCGTTTGTCCCACTGGTCGGCAAAGTTAGTGGGATGAACAAGAATACAAGATACAAGGGTTCAATCGTGCAGAACTCTAGAAGAAGGAAGTAAATGTCCAGGTAAATCTTGAAGTCTAGATTCCTAATATAAATCTTGCGTAAAGGCAGTAAGTAGTAGGCTACCTGCATACCTACGAGTATTACGACATCGGCCAGTCTCCGCAGATAGACTTTAAGAATAATAACTCGAACCAATGATTCAACTGTAGTTAATTAATTTTATTGGAAAGTTTTCGAAATATTTCCTTAAATATGAGTCACGAAACTAGCTAATGTTGATTGTATAAAATTATTGGCTTTTACCTTATGCTAAAATGACGGTTATTCCCACTAGTTCTTTGCAATGGGTGAGACCAATTTTATTGTTTTGTGCACAGTACAAGTGGGACCAAACGGTCAATGATGAGAATAAATCCCCTAATAAGAGCCAATAAAGCGCTTCTTAGGAAAGGCCTAAGTCCAGAAGTGGACTGTTATGGTGTTGTGGTTGGTGGTGAGACTAAAACAGTGTCAGCACAACACTTTTTACAAATGCTGTCCTGGAACATGAAGAAACAACTGCATGAGGGGAGAAATCTGCTGAAAAATAGTTTAGCAGAAGGAGTGGAGCATAGAAAGGTGAAGTTTGTAGGTTTGGAGATTTCCAGAACTACTGTTTTGATTTATAAAATGATTTCATTTATAGAAAGCTACATTATCCCTGCTGGGTGTAGGCTAGTTGTATCCAGGTACGGCACCACGAGCGAAGCCGCGGACAAAGGCTAGTTATTCATGTAAGAATTTTTTGTGCCGAGTGTGAGTGAGTGAAAAGTCCCGCCTGAGTCGTGTATTTTTGGGTTAGGTGTAGAAGTTCTTAAAAAAGACCCTTTATAAATAAAATAAAATAATAATCATTTATTTCAAACTGTTGTGGTCCATAAAAACCAGCAACACATGTTCACAACGGCTGATAAAGTACCTAACTATTAGAAAATTGGCATTTGTCAGGAATTTTTGGGCTTACACTTCAAAATCGGTTCCTTCATTGTAAACTTCACCTTACTTTACAAAACCGCGGGTAAATTTTCTGGGTCAGAGATAAAAAATATCCTTTTGTAGTCGGATATGAACGTAGTGTGTAGTTTCGATATTTTATTGTAGTCTTACCCGACTGCCCAACTGTGGAAAGTAGGTTATATTATCAACAACCTGTGTGGGTTAACACACAATATATAAATACGCACACAAATATATAAAAACGTCCACTGCTGAACATTTGTAAGGTGGTAGGTTGAAATGAAATGAAATTGTATTTATTTGCTTAAATATAGGTGGGTTAACAATGGTTTTATAACAGAGTAACATTTTACACACTATATTTGACTTCATATTCGTGCAAATGTTTAATACTAGTAATTTAGATACATTTTAGTTACTAGTTTTGTTTTAGTTTTTTTTTTTCAATACTAAAAATATTTAGCGAACACATGTATAAAACCGTCAAAAAAAAAATTGTTATAGAATAATAGATTTATAAAATAATACACACATAAATAAATACACAATAATAATAATACATGTCATAAATAAATACTACCTCGTGTGTTCATAAGTCTTGAGACACAGTAAAACTAAAATATTTTTGGAGCTAAGTTGAGTATTCATTTATTGGATATTAAAATTAAAACTACTGACATCTAGATCTGTATTTAAAAATAAATCATTCAAAATGGCCGCCTTTGCATTCAATGCAGGCCTTCAAACGCGTGCGCCATTCATCTATGGCGGCACGAATCTTTTCAATGGGAATCCGTTTCGATTCTTTAATAAGGGCTCGCTTGAGAGAATCCAGGTTTGGGTGAGACTTTCTGCATGCCCTCAGCTCCAATTCCGTCCATAAAGAATAATCCAAAGGATTCAAGTCAGGGCTTGACGAGGGCCAATCTTCGCTCCGAATGAAGCCTGGCAAATTGGCCTCCAGCCAACGTTGGGTAGTCTTAGCTTTATGGGAGGGAGCAGAGTCCTGTTGGAAAACCCAGTATTTTCCAGCGAATAGCGTATCATTTAATGGTTTAACCACCGCTTCCAATATGTCGGTTTGGTAATTTTGTGCCTTCACCTTGACGCCTTGCTGGCAAAAATGAAGCGAAGTGACCCCCTCGTAGGAAACACCCCACCAAACCATCACACTTGCTGGATGATGAGTGCGCTGGACATTGCGTACAGATGGCTGGACGTCCTTTGAACTTCTGGCGTAAACCTTATTGTTCTGCCGGTTAAACTTTTCTTCCACCGTGAAGATCTTTTCATCGGTAAACAGGATATTTTTTGGATCGTGTCTCCTCAATAGGTTCCGACATCGTTCCAGTCGCAATTTACGAAGACGCTCGTTTAAATAATGCACTTTCCTTCGACTGTAGGCCTTTAGTTTAAGATCATATTTAAGTATCCTGTTCACCGATATTCGCGAAATGTTGGTCTGCAGAGCTAATTTCTTTTAAGTCCGGCAAGAGTTGCGACGAATTCGCTCTCTGATTACTTTGATGTTGGCGGGCGTCCTTACAGACCGCGGGCGGCCACATCTTCCACGGTCTTCTAAAGAGCCAGTCTCCTTGTACCTCTTTATGGTATAATACACAAAGTTCCGACTACATCCCAAACTTTGGATTTCACTAAAAACTTGCATTGGTTTTTTTCCTGCTTGAAACAGTGAAATTACAGTCGCACGCAAATCTTTTGTTGGCCCAATTTTCACGGAGAATGAAACAAATATTCAAATGTATATTTTTTCTGATTCAAAACATTCGAAATTAAAAATTTTAAAAGTTTAAAAAAGGTTGCATGAATTACTTTCTTTTTAAATTAATTAAATAAGTTCGTCTCAAAACTTATGAACACACGAGGTATATGTGAATTTAAATTTCTAATATTCATCTATGTATATTTAATTTTGACATGTAGGTACTTAATATTATTTTATATAGGTATATATATTATTTTACACCTATATACTAATTAATTAATTTCTTAATTGTTTCAATTGTAAATACTAGTTCTAATTTGTTTTTATTATTGAATTGCATAAAGACCGTTAAAAAAAAGTCTATACTTTAAAACAATTTTGACAGAGCCAATTATATAATTTATGATGATTAAATTCATTATTTGTCAGCTTTCTCATGTCACTTCGAAGTTTATTATAATAGCCGTATGGCCATTGCGTAGCAGTTCTTTTTACATACATAGTTCTAATCTAAATTGTTATGTAATATACATAGCTAGATTTTTTAAATATTAAAGCGCACAGAGTGGAGCTGGTGACACGTCATACATGTTCTTGTGAACCTACAACAGGCGCCAGTCTCACACAATGTTACTAATAATGTTTGTATTTATACTACTCGCACTAATGTATTCTAGCAAATAAGCTTCTATTGTGAGATAAACCCTAAAATAACTAAAATTACAGATGTACATATGTACCTAGGCCTAGAAGCCCTTGATTTCTGTTAATATATGATTGTATGATTGATGATTCAGCATCATCTAGCCCCGACCCGTAGTGTTATATGTACAGTAGCGTAGTGTGTGGGTTTTTGAGGCGGGAGGGGATGCAGTATTAGTTTTTTCTTAAATTCACCCCTGAGCCTTATCTCACGACTTTTTTCTGACATTTTAACTGTCATGATTTTGGATTTAGCCATCCATTCACATCTTAAAAAGCCACCCTGTATAGTTATTCTGTGCCCAAATTATGTAGAGATTTGTCAGGGGACCTGCTGATTACTAGGCAACTGTAAGTAGGTATAAAAATAATAATATTGATTTCTGCAACAAGTTTACAGAGTAATTTGTAAACTTGTGTTAGAGGATCTCGCTCTTCTATATCAAACGTTACAGATGACTTATTTAATGTAACATAGAAACGTTAATTTTGAATCTACATACAGGGTGTTTGGTGGAGAGTTAGACAAACATGGTGGGTGTGTAGGTGGACTTATTTGTAAAATACAAATTGAATTAGAAGACCCTTATTGTTTACAATTTTTTTTAATCCTGTTTTTGTAGTTTGTTAAGATTTTCTGAAATTTTACCTTAATACCCCTACAATTTATTTTGGAACATGTTTTCGATTGAACTTTTTTTCAATCGAATTGTCAAGTAGGTCAACCGTGCATCGTTTTAAAAAAACTAATAGCGATCGAGGAATTTAAATACCTACTTTTAAAAATTTCTCAACTAAAATTGTAGAGACATAACATTTCAGAAAATCTTAAAAAAATACAAAAAAAGATTAAAAATAAAATTAAAAAGTTAGGATATTTTACTTCAATTTTTATTTTACAAATAGATTCACCTACTCACCCACCAAGTTTGTCTAACCCTCCACCAAACACCCTGTACAATCTAAAAAGATTATGTTAAAATATATGTTAGATAGTAATCTATCTTACATCTATTCTAACATAATCTAGTTTTTATATAGGTAATACCAAAAAGGTAAAATGTGCGATTAAAGTAACATGAGTGTGAGTGAAGTCGGGGGTTCCCCCTTAGGACATTGTCTCATATGAGTCTGGGCACATGGGACCTAGACTTATTATTATGTAACATAATTATATACTTATTATGTAATATTTATAGCTATGGTAAATATGTGCATTTATAAGTTGTATAGTATGTGTCCAATAATACAATGTGAAAATAAATGTGTTTATAATGTACACCAGCTGCGCCCCGCGGCTTCTCCCGCCTGGAGATTGATAGCGCACCCCCAAGTTTTGTAAAAATCAAAAATACGTGTCTCATATCCTTCCTCGTATGAACTCAAATCATGGCAAGTTTCGTTTGAATTCATTCAGTAGTTTCGGAGTTATGCGTGGCCAATATACAGACAGGCAGATAGACAGCAGACATGCATGAAAACAATTACAGTTTTGGCTTCAGTATCGATAATAGATAGAGTTCCAAAAAAATTTTCAAGATATCTTCAATGTACAGAATTTGACCTGTTACTGTTTTATTATAAGTATAGATTACGAATCACAAGTTTAATAAACCGATTTACCCCATTTTAAGGAAAATTTTAAAAATCCTGATACACGTGATCAATAGTTTTGTAATCTTAGTAGTCTCTGTAAGTTTCATTACGGATGTAAGCGGGTTAACTACGAACCTTATTTGTGTTGGAAGATCATCAACGTTTCATCCCTTAACGGGGGACTTCTTCAGGGTGAGTGCGGTTCTAGAAGCGCGTGCCCCCCGCATTCGAACGTTGGTGTTCTTCCAACACAAATAAAATTCGTAGTTAGCCCGCTTACATGCGTAATGAACTTGTCAAATTACAATAGTTTTCAGTAAAACACATAATTAGTTAGTTCAGTTTCGTAACATGACAAAAACATTCCATACAAAGTTTTTTATTTACAATACTATCGTTCTCACAAATTGCTTTCCGCCATTTTCCCGCTCGTTAGTCGCCATGACACCTGTTTGACAGGCGCTGTCAATTGCAAATTGATGTCAGGCGATGCGTAGAAACTTAGTACGATAATAAAAACAGAAAAATATATGTTGTAACTTTCTTTAAACAGGTAATTTAAGAACCCAGCCGAATATATTGGAACAGCAGTGGTCTGGTTGTTAGTTCTGAGTTAAAATAATGTATTAGAGGTAGGTCCTACACGGACACAACCTTTTTTAAACTTAAATAAAACAAAGACGTGATAGTTACTCGTGTATTTATAACTCAAGAACGGCTGGACCAATTTTAATGAACTTTAGTTGTTCGATTTTTCTCAGTCGGGAATAACAGAATAACTATCAAACAATTATGGTTCCGCACAAAAACATCACTTCTTGTTACTACGGGAAAGTTGAAAAGTTTTTTCTCCCATGGGAACTGATTATAAGGGATAATATGTGTTATTGCAAGTCTAGACCTACATCTATACAAAGTTTCAGCCCAATCCGTTCAGTAGTTTTGCCGTGAAGAAGTAATAAACATACATCCAATCATCCATCCATTCTTCCAAACGTTCACATTTATAAATTATTTGTATTAGAGTGATCCGAAAATTGATATGTACGTAACTTGTTTAGGTACTCATAACTACTGAATGAATTAGGCTGAAATTTTGCGTCGATGTAGGTTTAGACTTGGAATAACAGCTACGTAACTACCTAATCTACCGGAAATTGGATCAGAAAATACAGTTTCTTGAACCAAAAATTACAGTGTCATCTAAATTTTGATGTTTTTCTCATGCTAGTTGACATCTAGGAACAATGATTCATAGTTTTCTGCAAAAACACATTTATTCATACGTTTGTTAATGTCCCTAGTTCTCACAGAGACATTATTGTACACTCAGCGACCGCTGCTGTGGCACATGTCAGGTAGCACGTTGCGTTGATGTCGAGTAGGTAATGACAAGTACGTTGTTGTGGTTCTGGTTGCATTATCTATAAGTAAAAGATTATTAACATTTTTATTATTTTCTTAGTATTACCAGGATACGATAAACATAGCTGTACAGATCTGGGGATAACGTGGATGTGGCTTTCTAAAAGTAGGTAAAATCTATTTTATTGGAATAGAACGTCGATATTGTTATTACTGTTTTGTTACAACTTTATAATTGTATACCTAATTGTTTTTTAGTCGATGGGATGAAACCATTTATATTTCAGAAGATTATTATCACAAATTCGTTTTAAATTAGAATCATCCTTTTTGATGGTTATGTTGGGTCCTCGAATGGGCCTAAATATTTATGTTTTTTTTATAACAAACTCTTTTCAAAATGAATATTTCACACTATTTCATATTTTTTACAGTTTTGTGCCACTAAAACATCCAAACATCACAGTAAGAATATTTTTTGTTTACCTACGACTTAACATAATTTGAGTACATTGCCCTTGAGCCGTGTCTGGCTAATGTGCGACGAGAAACAGACGGACTATTGTGTTGTAATTATAGAGGTAATATCGGAGGTAACTGTGCAGAACCCTTCTTTAGGAGCCGTTGTATATAAATCATTCAGCTCTGCTTTTTGAGAACCTTTGTGACGCAGCGGCCGAAGGTTCTCCTGACACGCAGACAGGTCTGGGTCCCGCGGCGGGACAAATGTTTGTATGGAATATCAATATGTAAATAATCAAAATAATTTAAACTTTATTAATTACGTACGTCGCGCTTAAATACTCGTGCGACATAACATCCCTTTCTACTTACTTCTCCATCGCATTGCAAATATTATGTAATGGTAAGTTAGATTAATAAGGCTTGAATTATCTAGATTTAAGGGCTGTAAATTTTGTTAAACAATAATAAAATAAATAAATTTTGTTCCGCGGTATCAACTTCGTGTGACATGACACAATCCATTTTAAATTATTGCATACGAATCTGGGGCAGAGCAGCAAAAACTAAATTCCTGCAATTAGAAAGAGCCCAAAGGTCCCTCTTAAGGCCTTATTTTTTTTTTGACTATACAATAAAGAAAATTGAAACTTAATGAATTCTGAGGATTTGTCCGACTCGGTGCGGACAGTTGGCACCTGCTTATTGATGACGATTTACAACTCTTTTGTATCATTGCCAATTAATTAGGCGCGTTTGGGTAGAAAAGGTTTTCGGGGTTTATTATTTGACGACCTCTGTGGTGCGGCGGGCGAAGGTCCGCCTGCGAAGCAAGAGGTTGCGGGTTCGATTTTCGCCTTGCGACAAATGTTTCTACGATCTGCAAATATTGTTGAAATGAGTTTTCTGGGTATTTTCTATGTATACTAAAAAATATCTATCTAAGTTATGTATTGTATTATGTATGTACTATATCGGTCATTTTGTAGCCATAACACAAGCTCTGCTCAGCTTGGGGCTAGGTGCTGCTGTGTGGATTGTCCAGAAATATTTATTAATTTTTGTGCAGTAAAATATACTTAACCTTATCTATAAGTAAAAACGAGCCTTTGTCCCCTCTCAATGCCTACAGAATGCTAGACAGACGTGACTATTTGTTTAGTGTCATTCTACCAACGCGCTGCGTTTCGCACGTCCAGCTACAAACGTCAGAGGGACTCTACCAGCCTCTACCGTGCACTACACACTGACGCTACGATTGTCGATGAATATATACACAGGGTTATTGGTGATTCACTGCGTGAACTGCAGGTTTTGCCCATCATCACGAACACGTTCGTGAAGACGCCAGGTTTTAATTCTTAATATTTTTTTTGTAAATCATCTCTAATAGGTACAAAATTAAACGACACGATTGTCCGGAATTGTATTGTTTAATTTTACTAAAGACTAAAGACTGATCCCCCACTGCCACAGCCGCTGTTAAGTCAAAGCCAAGCCGTTTTTAAATTTAGTTTCAATTAAAGCCTCTCTAAAGAACGATTATTGAATGGAGAGGGGTATCTACTACCAATACCAAATTTAGGAATAAAGACCTAACGTTTCACGAACGTGCTTGTGATGATGGGCAGCAGCTGCAGTTCACGCAGTGTTAGTATATTACCGATAACCCTGTATAAAAATACTGGATAATCCACTCCAATATAATGCGAACACTGTTTGTAGAATGAGGCGGACAGACAGCCCACAAAATAATTTCATAGTGAGGTACCTATACCATGGGTCTCGCCAAGAAGGATTTCTTTGTTTTGAAGAAGTTAATCACTTGATTATTTATTTATTCATTTATTCAAAAATATTGTTAGTACACTATCCTTACAGGTACACCTAATGCGATAGTGTACTATCTATAGTCACAATATTAATAAGTTACTCGCATAACTTTATGAATGTAAGAACATCTCCAACGTTTTTATACAATCCCCTTTTTTACTGTAACGGGCGAAACGCTGCTTTTCGCTTCTTCCGTTAGTGGACAATAAATAGAAGTGAAGAGAATCAACGAACACTAAATTTCTTGTATTCAGTTAAAACATTTCCTTGTCTATGTGCTTCTTTTGTAAGCTTAAAGAAATAAACGTTATTCTGATTCTGCTGTCTTCTCAGTATGGTGGTGGTGCAATCTACTATAGAGGTACATTTTTTAAAGTTGGTGCGATCCCCTTTTATTTTTCGTATACTACAGGCTTAGATTTGTGACGTCAGCGTGGATCAATGTATGAAAAACACAATCGCGCTAGCTTTTAATATTTGCTCATACTCATTTATTGATGATAATATTACACGTTAGACACACTATACATTTTAGTACAATAGTACTTAATATTCTTAAATAAACAACAAATTATGGTATTATTATCATAATTTGTTACATTTGTAATTTTATTTGATTTAAATAATTAATTAGATTACCATTCTGTCAATTTATTAAATATTTATCAACCTATACTATATTTTCCCAATTTATTCGTACATTTGTTATCCAGTGTGTCTCGGACGACTCAGTGTGTCGGTACGTGTCAAAACAACTGTCATGTCAGAGTCTGTACTCGTAGGAAATGGCGGGAACTCACGTAGCGAGGAAAAAGTTTATTGGTTGCTTTGAAGGTTCGACTGATATTTGAGTGTTCGAAATGTGTGCGAAATGGAATTAACTTTTAGGCTATTAAAGAGCCTAAGCCCTCACACTCGGTATTTGCGGAAAAATTTGGTATATTATTTAGATTTTGGTTTCCCTGACTTGTATTTAGTTGGAATTTACATACGGAGTAATCTAGCTCTAAAGTAAGCGGATATTTTTAAACATACGCGATCTAAACACATTAAAAAATGCCGTTAAGTAGTACAGATAATAAGCAGCGATAATAATAATATGTAGTTATAAATAATAAGGACGGCACTCATACGACTACGTCCACTGTTGAACGATCGATACGAGTAAAATCTGTAGACATGGTACGTTCTCCAGCGACGAAGCGAGAACGCGAATCACGAACGCCCGCGCCGTTGCCGGTCCGACTAGGACTGAGGTGGAGAACCTAATTGGACCTAATTTGAGCCTGTCACTTTCAAGAAGCTAGATGAGACATCATCTCCCCTTTTTTACTTTTTTTATACTCGATGTGTTGAACAGGATTATTCCAATAATTCCCTAGCGTTTTCAAACAAAATGACAAAATGTCCAGTTCGGCTCAGTGCAGTGCCAGCTCAGAGAGGTCGCACAGGGGATTTGAACATGCCTCACTAACAAGGGGGGTTTTGCTATGACCACCGGATTGATGATCGCAGTAAACGTGTTAAAAATACACAAAAGGTAGCTGCCCTCTGGTGGGTTCTCTAAGTCGGCTCCTACGGGCTGAGTTGGAGGGGTCGATTCTTTCGAAGCAACCGCCACGTCCATGGCTCATAAGCTAGCGATAAAATGGCCGTGAGAGACAGACAGACTGAACGAAATGTATCTATCTAGTATCTTTATGCAGCTGAAGGTATCCCAAGTTGATTAGATAACCCGTCATAATCAAACGGTTTCAATTTGTTATTTGGCTCTGAAGTCCTAAAAAGCTAACCGATTAGGTACAAGCTCAGTAGCCAGCATAGAGCATGGACTGGCAGATCGATATAGATAACAGCAAAGCGCGGGCTCGCTGCCAGCTTATCCTCCTTTGTGACACACTTCCCTGACCTAGCGTTTAAAATAAAACATCAAACTACTGGGCAGATTATTTCATTTTTCAGGGTCCTGTGCCAAAAGGCACATTAGAAACCTAAATGGTCCGGCTGTTTGTCACAGCCATCCATACTTACGGTGTTTATCTTAGGGAAGGACTCGGGCTGCTTGTCATCCTTGACTAGAACAACGCGGACGAAGCCTTGGGCGAATGCTAGTTGCACGTAGATATCTGCTAATAAAGTTATTTTTTATGACGCCACAGCAGTCCCGTTAGTTAGGTAAGGTGCATAATACTAAAATTAATATACCAATGCGAGATAAGCTATAGCGGAGCTAAAACATATTTCATTGAAACAAAATTCCAAGATCGAGTAGTCCGACACGCTCTTTGCTCTTGCGAGTCACGATGTAGCTCGACGTGCAGACATACGGCGCGGCGCAAAGGCAGGCCCTTCGTCCTTCAAACTTAAACTGTACCTATTGTGTTTTGTGCGTGTAATTTCACAATTTGACTGGCAGTTAGACCTTTTCAAATTAAAATCAGCATACTGTTGTAGGAAAAAAATGTTTGTAGCACTTAGTATCTACTCCACGGAATATCCCTTGCACGAACAGTAGGTACTCATATTCTCTGGGTACTCTTACTAAACGATTTCAAGTAAGGTTTTGCTTGCAGCATTCTGCAGTTTTCGAGATAAAAAGGTAGCCTTATGTTGTTAGAGAGGTACGCGCACATTGGTCCGATACCGCAACCACACAGCACAAAAATGTGCATTCAAATATGGGCTCGTTATCTGTAGAAAAATTTAACAGTGACTTCCCACAAGCTTAAAACGAGCCGTCTGTCATCTGATGCCGTCAATATAAAATGCATCTAAATCTTACGAGTTAAAGTCCATATTTGAAAACACAATTTTGTCCTGTGCTGCAGCGGTGCTTTCCACCTGGACAGCATTTCCAGCACCGGGAAATTGGGAATACGTAAAAAGTGTATAGAACCAAAGTTGAAGAGAATTTTATCAGCTTTGACTTTGAAGCTTAAAAAAAATCGTATGACGTATTGTTTACGAGATGGAAGCTAAAAACTAAAAAACGGGACCTCCTTTGTCTTGTTTTACAATGATTTATTATATACCTAACCTCTCTGCCGCGATGATTCATCAATTGCATACAAGAGCGTGCCCGCGCGGGCCGTACCCGAGTGTTCAGTTAGATAGAAAACGACAGTTTGGCTAAACCACAATCCATCTAATATTTCCGATCAAATGCGCATATTTCACCAAAGGGCCTGAACAATGGGCCGATTCCTAATGACCGCCATTACCATCCTACCTACACAACACAACACAATGCATGGCACACTTTCTGTGTCGCAATGTAGGTACTCTGTAATAGGACAACGGTGAACAAAACACGGACGTCCAATGATGATGGCTAAATAAATGGTACATTTCACTAAGTAAACAATAACTTAGTTTTGGGAAAGCTATAGAGATTAACTCTCTTTCTATAAATAACTAGTTTGCGCCCGTGGCTTCGCACGGGTTGAGTACTAGTAGCATCTACCTGAGGAATAACTTCTATTAGTTATTGTTTTTTAGGGTTCTGTATCCGGAGGGTGAAAACGGAACCCTATTACTAAGCCTCCGCTGTCCGTCCGTCCGTCTGTCACAGGGCTCTATCTCATGAACCGTAAGAGGTAGGCAGCTGAACTTTTCAGGGAATGTGTATTTCATTAACACCGTACTTGTGCTGCAGAAGAGGGCTGTTCGTGCAAACTTTAAAATAAGGGCCCAGAGAAACCCTACGTGAAAAACTCAAAGAAATAAACATGTCAATACCATGTCAATATATTTATGAAAACTTGTTGTACACTCGTAGGAATATCAATAGGTTCCCTAAAAATAACTACATACATAATTTAAATACTAGAAATAAGAATAAACTCGCTGTGCCCACAACTAGGCTACACAAGATTAATGTATCTTTTAAAGGGCAATGTATACGCTTCTACAACAAAATACCAAATCAGTTGAAAAAATCGTCAATAAATAAATTCAAACCAATTGTCAAACATGTCCTTTGTAAAAAGGCTTACCACAAAATATCAAATTATCTAGAAGAGGATAAAAAAGCTTGGGACAAGTTTTGCTCCAACTCGAAAACTAACAACCTAACAAGGTAAAGGTTTCTTGTATCGCTTCTTTACTTTACCTTAAAATGATTGAAGTGAACAAAAATCAAACTGATTACCTTATTTCCTAGGTTTGCTTATGTAATTTGAATTTTGTGACGTGTCCAAAAGTCTTGTAAGGTCTAAAGGAAATACAGCACTTTGAATTTGAATTGGCATAGCCCATTCCATATCACACCTAATGGTAGAGCTGCACGTCCAGCAGTGGACTATTTAAGGCTATTTATTTTTTTGTGTATGTATGGATTCATCACTACAACACCATCGCCTGAGTACAGAGCACCGACACGGATGGCAGAGGTTATGGTACATTGCAGCCACTCCCCTTCCGCTCTCGATAGCGCCGATTATTGCAAAACACCGCTATGCCGACGCAGCATGGAGGCAAATGCCATGTGCGAGGTAAAGCATGGTGATTTTAGTTTCGGTGAGATTATACAGAGTTATTGATAATTCACTGACAATGATTATATAATGAGGGGGGTACCTACTCCTCCACAGCCTATATTGGTTCACTGCTGGACGCAGGCCTCCGCCTGATAAGCGCCTTATTGGCTTTTATCTCACGGGGGGTAATGTCATAATCCCCACGCCGGGCATGCGGGTTAGGAATCGCAGTTCGGTGGTAGAATTGTTCTGCAGGGGGCGCTGCTGCCCGCCCCCGGTGAATATCCCTTAGTCGCCTCTTACGACACCCGCGGGAAGAGTTGCGGTGCCAACTACTTATACCATATTTAAGAATGAAGACTCGGCATCTTCACGAACGTGTTTGTGATGATGGGCAGAACCTGCAGTTCACTTAACGCAGTGTCAGTGAATTACCGATAACCCTGTATATTATGTTAATTATATCATATTTAAAAACCTAAACCTAGCACAATTCTACTGATACACATAATTTTAAATTTTTTTACACATAAGGTAGATCACCAGTATTTGTAATTGAAACAATAGAGCTAACTGCAGGCTGTAGCAAACAATCTAAAGGAAGCTCAGCTGATCAATGCCAATCGGAAACGTCTCTGTAGATATGTCGCTACCGGATCGTAGAATCAACCCGTTTGTAAAATGGCTAGGCCGATTGCAGAAAGACCGCTGAGTGTCTGAGTGACCTTTTGCCAAATTGTTGAACGTTGATCGTTCAACAATTGGCAAAAGCAGTTATTTGAATTGCGTCGTTTTGCAATCGGCTTAGCCATTCTACAAACGGGCTGATTTTACGATCCGGCGGCGACAGATACATTAGGTAAAGGTAGGTATCGCGAGAATTTCGTCCACAAGATCAACACAATGTTGAACACGTGTGTAACGTGCGTGACGTCACACGAAACAAGGAATACGTAGTATGTCTACCGTAGCGGATGACCCAAATGTGCGCTCTGCGACACGAGTTCATACCAAATTATTATCAACATTGGGCACCAACGATCGAAAGCGGTATACCTAGATTTTTATAAATTAAAGCATAGGTCTTGTCGGTGTAATGATACAATTTCCTCCATTGTTCTCTCTCCAACGCAATGTCTTTTACTTCTTTATACGACATAACAATGACTTTCTCCTTGATCTGACTCATAAAGCTAATCCTTAGTCTTCCTCTTCCTCGTCTTCCTTCTACTTTTCTTTCTATGATGTTACTTACAAATTTATCATGTCGTATAAGATGTCCAATCCCTCTTCTATTTTGAAAGGTGTACATTAAACACCTTTTCTCCTCAACTCTTTTCAGCATTTCCTCATTAGTAGTAATCTCTCAGTCCAACTAACCCTTTCCATCCTCTTCCAGCACCACATTTCAAACGCCTGGATCCTCTCTATATCTGAATACCTAGGTGATAATTAAAATAAATAATGTTCAACAATCCACACAGCATCATCTAGCCCCAAAAATAAAGCTAAGCTTGTATTATGGGTACCTACTATGTACTTATTTGATATACCTTCTTACGTAATACAATATTATAAATAACCATTTAATAAACATAAAAAAACACCCGAACCCGAAAAACTATCCGCAGATCATACAAACATTTGTCTTGCGGTGGGAATTGAACCCGCAACCTCCTGCGGCCACTTCGTCATTAAAATCTATATATAGAGAAAATAAGAATCGTTTAGGTAGGTACCAACCTATTCCAATATGGCTGCACGTAGGAGAAGGTACCTCTTACGTAACAATACGCATCAGCATGTTATTCGACGCGTTGGAAATACAAACATTCGGACTTTCGCAACACTCTACTTTCTATAAAACTATATCCAATGAATTACTATTTAAAAACGGTAGTTCTATCTGACTCACAGCAGTACTACTGTTTACAATTATTATTGTAATGTGCGTGTAGTATGAGTTTACAAAATACCAAAACACAAAAATTTCGAGAGCGTGCCAGTTTATTACTTCTTAATTGTCAAAGTTAGCACTCGTAGGTACTGCTAATTTTAATTTTTATTAATAGTCTTTAGTTTGACCACATCTGATGATAAGTGAGGATGTGGCTAACGGTGTATCACGAAGGTCTAGAAGACACCTATTCACTCTTGTCTTGAAGAGACCCAGTTTGTAAAAAGCAACAAATCACTCAAAATCATTCGAAAACTATTTTCGAGTTCGGATGAAAGTTTTAGATCGCCGTCATACTACGAAAAGTAGTTCCTCCCCATATAGTAGGGGCGCTGCAAGGAGCTGGATGCATGGAGGGAAAATATATAATAGTTATTGTAAAAAACGCATACTTACTCATACTTAGGCCTTAGTAACAGTTGTTATTCATAAAATAAATGCTTGCATTTTGATTAGTAGGGATTTGTAAACATCCGGTGTGACATAGTTTCTTACTGAGAGCGCTATTAGTAGTTATTTGTACAGAAACATGAATGAAACAACGTTTACCTACTTTTCTTTATGTAAAAACTAGTTTCTGCCCGCGGCTTCGCACGCGTTGTCTCTATGGATACATTCAAAGGTTGTTTCTATCCCATAAGAACTGATTTATGGGACAAAAAGTAGCCTATGTCTTATTCCAACTGCAAGTTTCAGCGCAGATTTGGTAGGTACCAAACCTTACCATTACCTACCTACCCAACACGTTTTTTTAATGTCTGTGCTTTCTTGTGATGTGAACCAATAAATCGATTTTCTTTCTTTTTCTTTTATCCATCCATCTATCTAAACATTTACATTGCATAGAAACTTGCGAGGAGGTACCTGCTAATATTATTAGAAGGTTGAATGTCGTAAAATAGCAGTGTCTTAAACCTAGCATTTTTATTCGTAATAAAAATTAAGTCAATGAGCAGTGAAAATAGAATGTGTGATACACTCACGAGTCTTATTACGCCAGTTAGGCCATTTGCTTGTTAGATATTCGCGCCGTTCATTGGGTGCATTTAGATTACGAATAAAATGCTAGGTTTTAGTCACAGCTGTTTTACTTTCCTCATCACCACACATACGTCCACTGCTGCACATGCCTCCCCTAAACCTGGGGGGCTTGTTCATCCACGAGATATAGAAGCCGACTCCTACGCCGCGACCACAACAACCCCTATTTACCGCCATTTTACCTCTAAGGTTAAAACTCTAAATCAAACAGTAAGTAGACGAGAAAATTGTGCGTCATTTATGACCTATTCGCGCCAAAATTTACTTGTCACAAAATGGCGACCGTAAAGTAAAATGGCGGATCGTTGGCGAAATGGCGACACTTTATTTAATAAGCGAGGCTTTGTGATGTCGGAAACGTAATTTGAGATAACGTTTTACACGACGGCTTTCGATGAAGTTACCTTTCTAACAATAAATCCAATAAAAATCGGTGCATCCGTTTGGGGTTTTTTTTGTGATACACACCATAAGTCAATAACAACCCTCCTTTTTTCAAGGAAAGAAATCAATAAATCGGTTATGGAACGATCAAAACGGAGTAACCAAAATCCAATAAAAATATCCGAACGACTTCATCCACAGTTGAATAACTGCTTTCGAAATTCAAATATCAAACGTGGAAATATCCACAAAATCTAATCTGTGTAACTGGCCAGTGCCGCCACAAAACCAAAGTCGAAAACTCGAAAACAGTTTTTTACCTCTTTTATCTTTTACCCACCATTTTTGATTTTCGACCCGAATATTTTTACAACTCTATCAGCCTCAATATAGAGTCTAGTTTTGTGGAGTTTTTGGTTTTAAAAGGTTGATATGTTGGTATCCCTGTGTACAAAGCGAGTGCCAACCAATCAGGCTGTATTGCAAGGCAATGTTTTGTTTTTCGAATGTCACTTGTTCCTAGATTAATGTTCTGGGCGGCGATTTTTCGAACTTTTTTGTTCAGATAAGCAATTAAAAAGTTTTATATTGAAATTTTATCTCGGAAACTTTAAATCATTTCAGCTTTCATGTATTCAGTATTTATGATGTTTTTGCGTTACATTTTAATTGGATTTATTGAATGTTGAAAATGCAATGAAATACAAATGATATAAGAAAACAGAGCTTACTTACTAAATACATACATAGTATCGAGACGTCTCATCGAAAGATCAACTTTTGACTTTTGACCTACCATGCGGACACAGATCTACGCAAATCCCATACAAAAATGGAACGGCAACTTTTCTATACATGTAATTACTCCCATCCCATCTCACTCCCAATGAAATATAATACAAACAACGCGCTAGACAATTTAAGAAAAAATATTTATAACTGTCTGATATTTCATGCTATGCGGTAAGGGGTTACCTACATATTACTTATATCGAGATATTTCTATTAGATTTTATAATTTTTTATTTGAATTGTTAACGTTAAATAACGAAGGGTGGCTTATAGCGTTAGTAGGTATCACAAAACGCGTTCAACTAAACTCGGTTCTGAGTAAACGAGTTCATTTATATCGAGTTTAAGATTACACCGGCTTTTTGGGTGCTAACTTTTGATTGCGTTTACGTAAACGAAGATTTACCCCAGATTTACATAGAAGCATAACCCACAGAGTGCAACACTCCCGCCATTTTGGAATGACAGTTGATTATTCATTCCGTTCCTCCGCTTCGAGTTTCGTGAATGTACTTGTAGTGTTTTTCATTTAAATTTGGTGTTTTCTTGAATATTTTGACGACTATTGCGTCTGTTTTTCCTGGATTCCGAACTCTCCTCAGACTGTTTGACTTGGTTTTGTATACTGGACTGCGATTTCGTGTGCAAGTTCAAATGGTAATTTTGATTTCGGCTTAGTTCACACCGATTTCACCAAATACATTTTGATCGCACTTACGAAAACGAAGTTTACATCTGACATAGATCAGTCTGTCTGATGTTTTTCGTCGTGTTTGACATTGTGTGTCATGACAGCTCTTGAACTCGGTTTAGGCTAAACGCTGAAAATCGTGCGTTCAGTAATTAAACTAGGTTCAGCTTAATTATTATTATCTTACCTGATTTTACTTACCTATTTATTAATAGGTAAGTAAAATGCTCTGAACCTGAGTTTATTTTGTATTGATCGCGTTCAATTGCAACGATGAAATTGGACCTTAGGCTACCTATAGTCGAGCTTAGAGTTAACTGCAAATTATGTCAACAAAAAATCATCACAAGCTTCAGTAGAGCGAGATGAAGATATAATTGTTTACAAAATTTATTGAGGAAAGTACTTTAAATTAAAGTTTAAAAATCTTTTATAAGAATGTTAGTTTTAGGTTAAGTACTGCGGGATGATAAATCTTTATTAACAAAGAAAATTACAATCAAATAATAAAAACAAATTAGAACTAGTATTTACAATTGAAACAATTAAGCTAACTGCAGACTGTTGCAAACAATCTACAGGTAGCTCAACTGATCAATACCAGTCAGAAGCGTCCCCAAGAAGCTGGCTGCATTGCCCCGCTGTATGGCAATGCTGATGCGCTGCGCCAGGTACCCACCAGCTCTCGGGTCACGCGTCGCTTCGACCAGACGCTCAGATAATTTTTTAAAAACCCGGAGAGCCTTGGTACCCCACGGACCTAGGGTCTCGACCCCAAAGGGGCAAATGCGTATGCTCTGTCGAGACGAGACCTGCATATTTGCGTCTCTTGAGCTCTTCGGCTAAATCTGCCGCCACACCAGCCCGCACGGATTTCCTCGGAAGCTGGGAAGGGATTGTTTACCTTTTTTGCAGATAATTAAAAATTTCAGTATAGGTGTACAGATATAAGGCCTACCTACCTATACTGATGTACCTTTAAGGGGGGTAAATTCTATCCCAGAGCCCGCGCCGCCGGAAAAAATAAAAAAGCGTAAATTCGAGTTTTTCTAACTTCGTGAGCTGTGGGCAGCTAAAATGTACTTCTGGGAGATTCATGGTGAAGTAATATTGGAGAGTTATTACGGTTCTTTGAATAGACAATGTAGGGAACTTATTGATCTGCAGATTGTACAAACATTGGTCTCATGGCGGGAATCGAACCCGCAAACTTCTGCATCGCAGGCGGAGTAGGCGCACCTTCGCCCGCCGCGCCACATCAGTCGTCAATTTATTTGCCCCATTGAGTAACATAGAAACATATTTTCTAAATTCATCTTCTAACTCTACCTACAAGTACCTATTTGCAAAATAAGTACACATGGAAACCGTTGATTGAGCCATCTGCAAACTGATGCGAACAATATAGAAGTAGCTCAAGTAGGTAAGTATTTTAGCAAGTTCACTGGCATGCATCTACCGCCACTAACAGCTGGTTATCCCACATCACCGCGTGTGTCGGTGGCAGTCAAAGTGTTAAAGAGGTAAACGTAAGTAAAGCACCTCTCTCCAAAACCTCTCACGCAATTTTCATAATATAATTGTTTTACATAAGTGACATGGCGTCGGTCAAGTTGGGAAAGCAACGTGCGACACAATAGGAGTGAGAATCCTTACAGGAACCATAGGGCACGGTTTTGGTCCCTTCTCCACTTATTCACATTATCCTTAGACTTTATTATGAATAAAGCCAAGTGCAATAGCTAGTTGTCTATTTCAAGTTTAACTTTTGTGGCGTTACTTTGGCCTCAGCTTCTCTGTAAAGCGCCATTTTAGGGTGCGTTGGCACATGCCAACCAGCCATACGCGTCGTCGCACACATACGCCACGTCCAGAGGCACCACTTGTCTCCGGGGACTATTCTAGAAATACGTATTTTATTAGTATATTTTTTTTTAAATTTAATGGTACGGATCCTAGTTCTTGTCGGTGTAGTGATGCAATTCCCTTCATTTTACTCTTTCTAATGCGGTCTCTTTTACTTGTTTATAGGACACAGCTTCCTTGTCATCCTTCTACTTTTTCTTCTATGATGTAACATGATGATGTCATTACCATTATTAAATTACCTTACATAAAATAAAATAAAAAAATACCATTTTTCAGAAACATATTTCCAGATCTAGAACATCAACTGCCGAAGGGCCACTGAAGTTTCATAAAGCGGACCTCCGCTTTATGAAACTTCAGTGGCCCTTCGGCTACTGCACCACTGAGCCACAGAAGTGCTCACCTAGGTTATTCCACTCTCTTAATTTTGTTTGCTAGTTTGACTGACTATCGAACTAGCAAACAAATCTAAGAGAATGAAAGTCATGTCGTCCTAATGCTTTATCGATACGATTTTATTCGACGAAGTGGTAATCGATTTTGTTATTTTTGCTCAACATTTAGTATTATTTTACAAACGTACTCAGGCGTCTAAATTAATTATTTTTGGAATCAGAATTTTTGGATTCGATATTATAAAATAATATTACTTTTGTTGTTTTATTTGCCTTGCTACTGCCCGCGGTATCACTACACGCGATTTTCCGTGATAAGAAGTAAGACAGATTGATACTGTGGTATATTATAATTTGTATACTATTTTTAATACTTTTTCATGCAAAATTCATCTGAATAATGTTTGTTGAATACTATGTCAGCTCAATAAAAATCGATATTTTTTGAGTCGACAGATTCGCATCTGTATTTGTCAAAAGTAACGGTGTCTATGAAATATTGCATTCGGTCATTCAGTCTTCATTCACTCACATGACAACAAATAGGAAACTTCATAGTCATGCATGTACCAAACAGAAAATAAGATCATGGACAAGGTATACGATTAGGTACCTACCTACAAAGCGCAGACAAATCTAGTCTAAAATAAACAAATGAACTGCTAAATTGAATATTATTGTCTATAACGTGTTCGACACGCAGCGCGTGTTACATAGAAACTATGCACCTAATCTGCAGCCGTGGACTGCAGTACTTGTGGTTCGGGCAGTATAATTGTCATTCGGGCAGTACATACTCTGCCGACTCAGCGATGACGTCTTTCCCTCAGCGTGCCCTGCCGCGACCGCGGGCACGTCATTCCACGCTAGGTACTTGCATCGACCGAGCGTAGCTTCATTAGTTTTAACTTAGAATAATTTTACTTTACGAGCTTTGTAAAAGTTTAAAGTTAATAAATAGTTCAAAAGTTTTTGGTTTTTTTTAAAACCGTCGACTGTGGCCTCCGTAATTGGCGCTTCGAGTATGGGGTCTTCAGCAGAAGTATGTGCTGTGGCAGTATCAGAGTTTGAACGCTGAGATTGAGAATGATGGGCAACTAATGAATCTATTTCTGACATGAAAGATTCCAGCTCTTCATTATTGATCTCTACTCGGGATAAAGCATCTGCATTAGTATTTTTCTTTCCCGGTTTATGTTTGACATTAAAATCGTACTCGCTTAGTTTTAGCTTCCATCGTGTAATCTTAGAATTAGGTTCTTTCATGTTCATAGCCCACTGTAAAGGCTTATGATCACTCATAACCGTGAATTTACGCCCAAATAAGTATGGCCGGAAGTACTTAGTAGCCCATACTATGGCTAAAAGCTCCTTCTCGATGGTTGAGTAGTTAAGCTCGTTATCGTTCAAAGTCCTAGACGCGTAACAAATAGGTTTGTCTGAACCGACAGGTCCTTGAGAAAGTATGGCTCCTAGTGCCACATTTGAAGCGTCAGTTGTTAAAATAAAGTCCTTGGTAAAGTCAGGGTATTGTAGTATCGGGTCATTAGTTAGTAGTCGCTTACATGTCTCAAAGCAGTCTATGTAGTTAGCGTCAAGAGTGATCTTATTCACTTTCTTAAGGCATCTAGTCATAGGTTTGGTGATACGGGCAAAGTCAGGGATGAACTTCCTGTAGTACCCTAAAAGTCCTAAGAATTGCTTAATTTCCTTGCTAGTTTTGGGCAAAGGATATTTCTGAATGGCAACGATTTTGTCTGGGTTAGGCTTTATACCGTCTCTACCTATGATATGGCCAAGGTAAGCTGTCTCTAACTGTAAAAATTCCGATTTATCCATTTGGATCTTAAAGTTGGACTCTCGTAACCTAGTGAAAACTTTCTCTAGGTTTATCATATGTTCTTGCAAGGATGTACTAAAGACAATTATACTGCCCGAACCACAAGTACTGCAGTCCACGGCTGCAGATTAGGTGCATAGTTTCTATGTAACACCTCCATCCTCAGAGCAGCAACTATTTGAGAACATTGAGCGAAAATGTTGCTGGAGTAGTCTCCCGGGGTGTAGATCTGTCTGGAACGGCGTATGTGTGCTCTGGAGTATGTCCTTTCTCGTTTGATGGATCCTCGATCGTTAGCTTGGAACGTTTTCTATGACGTCGTACTATAATGATAATAACAAGTACAGCTGCACCGAATAGAGTAATGTAGAGTGGTAAAGTCGTATGATAAAATGTACCGTCTATTGGTTTTAAATCTAATGGGCGCTGTAGTAGAATCTTGTCTTCTAAGTGGTGAAGTCCATTGAGATTGGTTGTAGTCAATTTGAGATGAGGGACGCTGTAGTTTTCTTCGATGGTGAAGCTTCTTGGGATTTCTGTTATCTTCAGCGGCTGTCCCTTTATTTGGTCGTTGGTGTTAATGATGAAAAACTCGTTAGTGTGAAGAGAACATTTTTGTGGGATAGTGGCGAGATAACTTCCGCATAGAGTTATGAATTCTTGACGTCCGCATTGTAGTCTCGTTCTAGTTGGTCTAGGAAAGATAAGGGTGTAGTGTCGGTCGTCTAACTGCTCCATGGCTTCCTTCGTGAGAGTTATTCTAGTTGGCTGGCATGACGTGTCCAGGGATTGATGAATGATGAGATTCTGGATACAATCAGTTTGTTCCCGGGGCTGGTGGTTGATGCTTTCTTCGCAGAGGCGGTGTCGATTAAACTTCGGGCATTCAGCCTCCATGTACATGAAAGCTTTCCCATCGGTTGCCAGGAAAGGATATGAAGGAATAATGGTTTGGTTAAGTTTGTTCGGGACAATGGATAGTTTGTAAAAATCGCGCAGTTTGTTTAGTTTTGCGCACGTGCAATATTTTGAATTCCTTGCAGATTTTATTAACTCAGTATTGCTAATCTCGTGTGAATTTTCAATTATACTATTTTATGTTTGATATTGAAACTACATAGATTATAGCGAAAAAAAATAATTATAATTGTATTCGGGTATTTTATACTATTAAATAATTGAATGTTATCCTAAAAAATGCAGCGGCACGGCAGAAGGTACAGTAAGTAGATACCTACAAACTAGGTACCTACATTGATCTGATGATAGTCTAAATAATTTCTGCTGTTATATAATTATATTGAGTCTTTATTTAGTATTATATTGTTACGAAGATACTTAAATATTGTTACTGTATTAATGGTAGGAGCGGGGTCTCCTAACACAATGTACATTTTGCTTAAAAGGTGACTCCAGAACCTGTATGTACAGTTATTAAATAATTGCAATAAACATTCATTTTATATATTTATTTTCATGATACTAGAACCATTTTTGACTAATTTTTCATCCCCATGCCAGGCAGGTACCTATATCTAATGGCTCGGTACTATATATCTGACTTGTGATATTGGTTTTCGATATAGCCTACTTAAAATTATACATAATATCCCCAGAATAGCCCCTGACAAGAAGTGATCAGCAAAGTTGGAGAACTGTTGCTAACCGGAACCCTGTTTATACAACTTATACCGGAAGTGCAGTCAGAGGGATGTCACCAAAATAATAATATGACTCTTGCATGTTAGCTTAGGTACAGCTGCTGATAGTTTCGAGCAGAAGAATTTATGAAAGACTGGCTTTTGCCCGCGACTTCACACGCTTTTTTCCGGGATAAAAACTAGCATATGCCCGTCCCCGGGATACCATTTACCTCCCTGCCAAATTTAATTTAGCTCCGTTCAGCCGTTTTAGTCATGAAATACCTTTTCATGCCTACTGACAGACAGACAGACAGACAAAGTTACTTTCGAATTTATAATGCTTCACAATGCTAAAGAATTTTCAGTCATTGTTTAGCATTGCTTCAAAACAAACATAGCTTGTATTATGTTATTCAGATGACTGGGACTAGGTACCTACTCCTTAAATATGTATATTTATTTTAACGAATACATAATTATTTAGATATGTACCGGTTTTGTCTTTTTGTAATTAAATTTACGTAGCCAATTGTGGAAACACAGCGAGCTCTTGAAGGGCTTAGACAACATAATAAAGAATACTCTTTCATCGGTTTTGAATGTAGAATTAGATGACAAGGCATGGTCGCAGGCCTCCCTGCCTTTCAAATTGGGAGGCTTAGGTATACGCAAAATTTCAAGTGTAGCCCTTCCAGCGTTCCTGTCTTCCGTCTACAGCACTAGTTCTTTAGTTGAAAATAGCCCGGTCCCACCTGGAATTTCATTTTTAGACGAAGCTCGAAGGGCTTGGCATAGTGCTTGCCCCAATGCTGCTCCCCCAAAATGTCTTTTGTCCCAACGCCAATGGGACGGGCCTCTGTGTGAGTTGACACGGATTTGTTTGTTACAAACGTGCTCCAGCTCTGCGGATCGTGCCCGTCTCCTGGCCGTTTCTAAATGGGAGTCAGGACATTGGTTGCAAGCATTTCCTTCATTTAACGCTGGCACTTTATTGGATCCCGTAACTTTCCGTATCGCAACATGTCTTCGGTTGGGTGCCAGTGTGGTACTGCTATCGAACAGCTTGGTCATCCTGTACTAGGGCCGCCAGTCGGATATCTCGTCATGCCAGCCTTAACGACATCATCCGGCGGGCCTTTGTCACCGATAATGTACCAGCTATTCTCGAACCGAATGGTCTGTTGCGTGACGATGGCGAGGCTCTCCAGGTTTTAAAAGCGGGTCTGAGCATCTGGTCGACGCGACGCGTGACCCGAGAGCTGGTGGGTATCTGGCGCAGCGCATTAGCATTGCCATACAGCGGGGCAATGCAGCTAGCGTCTTGGGGACGCTTCCGACTGGTATTGATATGGATCAATTGAGTTACCTGTAGATTGTTTGCAACAGTCTGCAGTTAGCTTGATTGTTTCAATTGTAAATACTACTTCTAATTCGTTTTTATTATTGAATTGTAATTTTCTTTGTCAATAAAGTTTTTGATATTATGCAAAGAAGAAATTACATTAAAACTGGGATCAAATACATTATAATTCGATTCCTGGTTTTGATGTAATTTCTTCTCTGTAAACAAGTGCTTGGGAAGACAAATCCAACGAGCCCGAACTCGATGAGGTTACATCGTAACGCTCTTTTTTTTCTTTCATGTATCAGCCTTTCCTAATCTTGCGGGCCGGAGTAAAACTAGCCCAAATGTTGGATGATCTCTCACATTTGGTTCAGTCCCACTTCGGCCGGCGGAGGTGGTATTCAAAATTTGTTCCATGGCGGAAGCCTGAAATTTCATCTCTTATTGGTAAAAACGACCCATGCTGAAAAATTGCAGATCTGCAGTATTTAATGAATCATTGGGCAAAATGAAACCAATCAAAACACAACCGGATCCCTTAAAAATTGCATTCCGCCATTACCCGGCTGGAGTCGAAGCCGATTATTGCGTACATACCTATATTCAACTTTTAATCCGGAACGACCGGATGTAGTAGACAGGGATGGAGTTAGGGATTGGTCTTTTGGGGCGATGTGAATGGAAGAAAGGGCGGGGCTTTAGGAAAGAAAGAGTTAGGAATTGCTCCGAAGAAATATTAAGTTAAGTTAATGTAAACTTGAGTGGAGACGACACTTGAGTCGATAAAGATAGTGTACAGACGCCGTCTAACTCTGATGGAATGATGATTTGTAGAGGACAGCAAGCAGATGAAATAAAAATAGACATAGTGTAATTTATTTGTAACTAAATTAAATGAATACGACAAGAAAACAGTTCGGCTTAGTCATAAAACCCTAAGCATAAATCCCCTCTGAGCATGAGTCCCCATCTCAGCATAAATTATTGTTATTATATGATATAATTTACCTACGCGGCTGGCGATAGGATGCTACGACACTCTTTGGGTGAAGCCGCCGCCGTATTGGACTGATAATAAACATAACAAACAAACTATCAGACGGTGGAAGGTAGGTACCTTCCACAAACGATCGCGTATAAAATAAGTACATACAGTTCCAGGTTGTTGAACGGGATTTAAATTATTAAGGTCAAAAAACGTATTCCAGCAACAACCAATTATTTATATCAATGCAAGCGTACGAAGCGTTAAGAGTGTACCAAGATACAAAACCTTAGCGTGTCCAACAACCCCTCCAGCCCCGACTAAGTCCGTCCCTGTTATGACTATAACTAGTATAGGCCGTTTCGGGGGCGACAGTTTAATTGCATTCCATTGTCTGTCAAAAAGAAAGGGAGGTTCATCCCTTCCCGGGCTGCCTGGAGCAAAACTAGCGCCACCTCCCATTCATTAAAATTGCTAACGATGTAAGCACGATATGGAAACGAAAACATTATTAGGGGGGCTACCATCGTATAACTCGCTTCTCTGGTGAGGTTGTCACACATCTAGACCGCACCACTGCCGCACAGCACAAAAATGTGCATTCAAATACACAAGGGCTTTATCACCTGACTAAAGATATCAATTTATAAAGGCATTCTCAAGCTATGAAACCCCCTGATAATACTAAAAGGACTGTATCGATTATCATCATACAATATAGCTTAGAACACCATCCATGACCTAACTCTTCAAACAAAAATTTTAATCAAAATCTGTTCATCGTTTTGTCCGGACTAAAAAGAGTTATCAGTTGAGCTACCTCTAGATTGTTTGCAACAGTCTGCAGTAAACTCAACAGCTTCAATTGTAAAAACTATTATTATGCTCCCTTTGGGGTCGAGACCCTAGGTCCGTGGGGTACAGAGGCTGTCCGGGTTTATAAAAAGTTCTCTGGCGCAGCGCAACAGCATTGCCATACAGCGGGGCAATGCAGTCAGCGTCATGGGGACGCTTCAGACTGGTATTGATATGGATCAGTTGAGCTACCTGTAGATTGTTTGCAACAGTCTCAGGTTAGCTTAATTGTTTCAATTGCAAATACTACTTCTAATTTGTTTTTATTATTTGGTTGTAATTTTCTTTGTTAGAGGCCATTGCCGTTTCACCGTTCTAATTTGTTTTGAAATCATTGAAACCATTTATTTATTTTCTATTCTTTGATTGTATTTTTTTTTGTAAAAAGGCTGCTTTTATTAAAACGTTCGCATTTCTAACAATTGGGAGGTGGCGCTAGTCTTACTCTCTGCATCCCCTTAAGCCACAGTTGATCGAGCAGTTTCTACAGCAAATTGGCTATGAACAAAATAAGCCAATTATTTAGATTGGGGACTTTTGGGGAGGATTTATGGCGGGGAGGGGGGAGGTTTATGCTAATACAGATTATTTTCTGGCGATAATGGGAAGGGATTGGATTTTAATGAAGTGGGTTGATTATGAAGTAATGGTGGGCAGTTCACACATCGGTATCTAAGATCTATTCATACTAATATTATTAATACGAAAGTAACTCTGTCTGCCTGTCTGCCTGTCTGTTACCTGTTCACGCCTAAACGGCTAACATCTCAATGAAATTTGGTAGGGAGATAGCTAGTATCCCGGGGACAGACATAGGCTACTTACTATCTCGGAAAAGAGCGTGCGAAGCCGCGGGTGGCAACTAGTTAATTTATAAAGAGGTATTAAACAAAGTGAGGAAGTTGTATCTTTATTTGCAGCTAGCTTTTGTTCGCGTCTTCGCACGCGCTTGTCCGGGAGAAAAACTTGCCTTTGTCCATCGCCGGGATACCGTCTAAGTCCCTGCTAAATTTAATTTAGATCCGTTCAGCCGTTAAGTCGTGAAAAGGTAATAGACAGACAGACAGAATTACCCTCACTTTTATATATTCTTTACTTTGCAGAAAGGGCTTTCTGCAAAGTAAAGAACCTTTTCTCATTTTCTTCGCTTTTTAGTATAAAGTATTATATTTTTATTTGAATCGCTAGTTGCCCTGATAAAAACGTTTTCTCTATGCGAGTCGGTGCCTTTGTTCACGTGGGCCCTAGGACGTAGCGATTAAGTTATATTTATTTAATTTACAATTTTATATACAATTTTCACAAAGAAAATTTCAATGAAAGTCTATGAACAAATTAGAACTAGTATTTATAATTGAATCAGTTCAGCTAGCTCCAGACTGTTGCGAACAATCTGATGGTGATGATGCCCACCAAGCCGCAATGTTCGGCCACCGTAGTCAGTCTCAACGGAGACTAACCAGGTGCACAGGACGCATTGTACGCACAAGTGTGTACGCAAACACTGGTGCACTGTCTATTCCCTCACTCTCAAAATCCGATGGGACGGCCGAACGATACGACCGGGAGGTGAGGCGCAGGACCAACGGCTTAACGTGCTTTCCGAGGCACGGGGGTGTAACACCGCCAATTTCCTAACTCTGGGCTGTTACTGTGAATTTTAAACCCATAAACAATTTAGGCCCGACCCAGGATTAGAACCCGGGATTTCATTATCAGCAGTTGAACACGCGACCGCTAGACCAACGAGTCAGTCAAACAATCTAAAGGTGAACTATAAAATGTTGAACTGATGTTTTCAGAGTGGGTATCCTACCTACTCTGCAATTATATTATTACCCTTGAGCATTTTCCAAAATGTTCTTTACTTAATTAATTTCTATCATCCAAAGTGGATTCAACCTTTCCGAATACCCTCATCCAATGCAAACCCAAACTAAGCAAATCTTGAAAACTGGCTACTAAGCCTGGCTTACCGAGGTAGTCTAACGTAACGACGCGCTGCAGACAAACCAGATAAGTACAGACTTGCTGATTCTGCGGACAGTCGACAGGGTAACTTATGGATCGAGATTATTGAGTTGGGAATGCTAACTATGCATTCTATGTTTACTTTACTAAACTAGAGGAAAAGCGCAATTTTGCAACCTAAATACAAATCCGCTTGATTTTTATCTTTTGGTTGCATTTCGGTAGACAGAGGCAAAGTAAACGGTATTTTGTCAGCTTCCAAACGTATAATGTTCAATGAAACTCCAAAAACGATTTATATAAATAAGCCTCCAAGTGCGAGACGACTCGTACACGAAGGGTTCCGTACCGTAAAAATCAGGCAACTTTTTCAAAGAACATCAAATTTTTACTTGTTCGGACACCCCTTTAAATTTTTATTTTATGTAATATTTGTTTTTATTACAGTTAAAGTGTTACTTATTTATAGAAAGTTCCATGTGTCTCCCAGTTGTGGTTCAAGAGATACAGCCTAGACAAACAAAAAGCAAAAATAGCCAAGAAATCACGTTTTTTGTATGGAAGCCCCTTTTAATTTGGGTATTTACTTTATTTTTATTATTCGTTGTTATAGCGGCAAATACACATTCTATGAAAATTTCAACGGTCTACCGCTTACGGTTCATGAGATAGAGCCCTGTGACAGATGGACGGACGGACGGACAGCGGAGCCTTAGTAGTAGGGTTCCGTTTTGACCCTTCGAGTACGGAACCCTAAGAACGGATGGAGGATTTGTTTTCAAGATAGCTAAGGAGCATAGATAAGGGTTTTTCTCGAACTAATAAGATGGACTGATTTTCATAGCTTAATTTGGTTTTGGTAGAGTTTCTTAAACCTCACTAGGTTATTGTATATCTCTGTTGGAAAACACACTCGGCTTTTAAGTGTCTATAATTTTTGACCTTTTCCCACTTCTGATAAAAGGGCTTCTTTCAGCATACATCTCTACTGCGCTTTGTTCTGAACCAACTAAATTTTCATTCTTATCTTTATCAGTTTTCCTCGATTGTAGCGCATTACGCTTTCGCCTCACTCCAGCAGACATCCCTGACAGACATCGTTGAGACCGAGAGCTCTAGATTACAACCGCTTAGTGGTTCTTTTGGCTAATTACACGCCTTTTGGGGATCGGGACACAGTGGAACATTTCCAGTAGGTCCCCATCAGCATAATTACTTACGTCCATTGACGAACATGTCTCCCGCAAGGGTTGTTTTGCCATAATCACCACACTTGGCAGGCGGATTGGTGATCGCAGTGTGTTAAAATACACAGAAGAAAGCTGCTGCCCTGCCTCGGCTAGGTTCCCTTAGTCGACTCTAACGACATACATGGGCTGAGGGGTCGATTCTTACGCCGCGATCGCAACGGCTATAGAAAGAAGAAAGAGGAAAATTAAGAATTAAACCTGGCGTCTTCTCGAACATGTTCGTAATGATGGGCAGAACGAAGAGAGAGAAAGAGACTTTGTAAACAAAATTGTACTTCTATACGTTCAGTAGTTTTTTTGCTTGAAGGAGTAACAAATATCCATCCATTCAAGTTTTCGGATTCATAATATTAGTGTGACTTCACCCACTAACCTCTCTATATCCGACACACACAGGATCGGCTCATTGCATCAACTCCTTTCCACTTTATCAGTGTAACATCCCGCCACACCTGATTTGGAACTAACCGGGCCCAAATGTCCCAGTTGGGACGAGATGGGACAAAATGGGACGATCTGGGACATTCGTTACGTTATCCCTTCGTATAATTGAGTGAGAATTCGCTCGAAAATGGAGGTCCTTTCGGCGCACTTTAGCTTGAGTTATGTTGGGTTGTTTTGACTAACTTTTGCTGTAGGAGTATCTCGCTTACCTACATTTATTAGAAAAGATTAAAAGATTTTTTAGATATACTATTTATCATCATTATTAATGACACAAATATAATTTAACCTAAAAATAAATAATGCTGGACAATTTATACAGCATCATCTAGCCCCTAATTAAACAGAGGTTGTTTTATGGTTACCAGATAACCGAAATACCTACTTAGGTATAATGCTTTAAGCATTACATAGATCAATATTTTTATTACATAGGTAATATCAAAATACATATATATATATATTTTACCTACATATATGGTATGGTCTATACGTACAATAGAAAACACCCGCAACAAATATCTGCAGATCGAACGAACCCGCAATCTCCCGCGTCACACCGCCGCGCCGCGCCACCGAGGTCGCCATTGAATTGTACTTTATAGGGCGGGCCCTTCCACTGGCAGGTTGTCTTAGTTATCTTCTGAGTATCTAATCTACCTACATAAGTGCCGAGAGTGTATAGCACCCATGACACTTTCCAATGAACCTTTTTACTTGAAAGCTGTCCGAACAAAAATCGTTTGAAAATGCAGCAAAGATATTGGCATATTTTCCCCGTCCAACGGATAGCATTGAATAAATTTAAACTGAGTTTAAATACAACTCATTTTACAGCAGTCTAACAATAGAACAAAGGCTCCTAAACACTATTAGATTTCGTTTCAATCTGATAATAAATCCAATTTAGCATTAAAATAAGCCATTATAAACAGTTACAGCGGGCTTTAGGCGAAAATTACCAGTTTTATCTGCATAAAACCGGTTTTATCTGAAAATTACCGGTTATATGGTATCGGGACAGCCAGGGTAATGTGCATTATTGCCTTTTGATAGAAATCCCGTGGGGAAATGGCGGGAAAACTGATTATTAGTCGGTAGTTTTACGTAAAAGGCGAATTAATAATGAATAATGAATGATATTGGTACATTTCGTTGTTTAAATTACATTTTCTGTGAGTAGGTCTTGTATCTAGAATAATGTTGAAAACAGTGCGAGGTTGCTAATCTATTCAATTCTGTAAAATATAAAGTAAAGCTTTAGCAAATATGTAACTACGTACCTACTTAAACTAGGCACAATTGTGTAGTAGATATTTGTCTAAATAGGTACCTACCTTGTTAAATCTATTTTCTAATCTTAACAGTCCATATTTCGTCTGTGGTCAGCATTTCAATTCGACTCTGTTTAGAAAATCTCCTCAAAAGTTCCGCTTTCTGCGAGAAATATTAAGAAAACTTACCATTTTCTGATTCCTCAAATGCACTACGGTCCACTACTACAATACTATCTAACAACGGTTGCAATATGAGCAATATACATTGCTGGTTTTGAACAAAGAGGCAATGAAAAGCTGTTACAAAAACAGCAATAGTGGTTATCATTCAAAGTGGTGCTGAAAACTTTCCCGTTAGGAGTTTCCGAGGCAAAGTTTCGGATTCCTAAGTTTTTCGAATTTCGAACGGTTCATTCGAATTTGGAATCAGTGATTGGCGTCACGTGGATGGAAGTTTCTAGACGAATGAAAAAAGTTTGAGTTGTCAGAGTGTGGTTTTGAATGTTTGATTGCTGTTTTTGAACGAAATAAAAGTTTTTCTTCGCTTTTACTCTGCTGGAGTTTTTCAGAATTTAATCTTTTTGTATCAGCTTGTATTTATGTTAGATGGTTCTTTTAGCGATTTTAGTGCTTTTGTGAAGAACTTTATGAACGTAAGATAATACAGTTAGCAGCGAAAGTAAGTAGGTACTTACATACATAACTATGCACGAATTGATTTTAATTTTGTCTTATCAGTAGATATTTCGTTGCGTACTGAAAACCATCGCTGAAAACTGACTATAATTTTTTATTAGTATATACTAATAAAAAAAAATATAATTATAATTATAATAGGTGGACCGAAATGTTTCTACATGGTATAAAAGTCGCCAACCTACCAACTTATACTTAAAACCATAAAATTGCTGAACACACGAAGTCGTTTTTGACATTAATTGCGTAGGTTCTAGGTATGGCGACTTCACATTACATTTAGCACGTGCCCTCTAAAAGTCGATGTCTTCTTAAGCCTCACTCGTATGAGCAATGTTTTGTATGAAGTTGTATGAGCAATCATGTGCAAATATTTTCGGATACATTAGAATGTCAAGCATGTATGTTAGGTAGGTTGTATGGTTTGTATGAGTCAGCGAGATTTTCTACTCCGTAGTACCTACATAAAATGAGTCATGATGTCGTGAGTCAGTAACTCAGTTGCCATAATAGTAGAATCTTGTTTTCTGTACCGTTCGATTAGATCAGAACCTTTTCTTAAACTTCTTTTGTTGTACCTACAACGTACCTAACATATCGCTTGTTTTCGACTACGATGACATTACTCAAAAAAACACGATTTTACAGCATTTTTAGAAATTGTTAGAAAAATTATATTTCGCTAATTATTTTGAAAGTAACTTCCTAGGAAAAAATATTGTCTAGTTTATTACATAATTATTATCAGCAAATATTATGTACGGTTATCTTCTGAAATTTTAACCGTATTTTTATGGAATAAGGTAGAAAATGGGTCATTCTTACAGAAAAACTAAATTATTTTTTATATTATTTTGACTTAGGACCATTACTGACAATAATAATGATGTCGTTTCAATTTTAGTTTTTGATTTACTTCATAAAACAAAAAGTGACATTAAGTACTTATAGAAAAATCTTTTATTAGAATCCACAACAAAAACCGAAACATAAACGCATCTAAATTCTAAATCTGTTTCGGTCATTGAAAACGTTAGCTAAAACTATAACAGTCAACGATTTTAGCTAAGAACTAATCAGTCTTCGTTACATTTCCAAGGCAATTAGCTTAAATACCTTTTTAAGTTTAATTTAATTAGTAATATAGCAGCGGTACATTTTGCATAAAACAGTATAAAAAACTTATGCTAAAATAAGGCCAAATAAAGGATTGCAAAGAGAAACTAAAAAATGTTAACAAAAAGGTGAGTGAAGCTGATAAAAGAAAAAGAAAAATATTAATATGAAAACAAATTCATAATTCATTTATTGTTTGTGAATCAGGTAATTTTACAGTTGGTACATAAGACTTATTTTAGATCACTGAATTCTGCCGCTTAGGCATACAAACATTTCATTACACATGTGAAAACTTACTAACAATCCAATACGTTTTTATTTGACTTAAAATCATGCAATTTTATAATTTATTTCCAATATTATCACTTCTAATCAATGCTAAATTATGAAATTTAATTTAAAATAAAATAGTTAATTAATGAATGTCAGCTGAAGATGAACATGTCAAAAAATAAAATAAAAATGTATGATAGTCAATTTAAATAAACAATGTCAAACAATAGTACAGTCACTAAATTTCATAATTTGGATAAAAATGTTTTTGTTTAAAAATAAATAAAGTAATGATCATGTCATAACAAGTTTAAGTCATTTAAATATGAAAATTTCAAACAATACGGTCATTTAAAAAATCATTCACTGTATAATAAGCTTTATCAATTAGAAGATTATTAAGTTTTGCACTAAATTGGTTGCAGGACAAATCACGAATAACTTTTGGGATTTTGTTAAAGATTTTTGGTGCCATACAAAACACACTTGAACGCAACAACTTTGCTCTGCATGGCACATTGCGTAGTCTGCCTCAGAACGGCTTCCAATTGCAAATTCTTGAAACAGGTCGGGGTTATTTTTAACAAAAACTGCAACTTCGTAGATGTATAGACACGGAAATGTTAGTAGGAACAAATAGGAAGTACAAATTAAAAGTAAAATGAGAAATTGATTTCAGTGGCTTTGTTTCAGTGTGTGTGCGTGTATATGAGTGTGTATGTGCGTGAGTGTGTCGTGTTGTTAAGTGCTCCTGAGGCATCAATCTCGTAAGAGTCTGGGCAACAGAAGAGACCCGGTGTGGGGAGGCGTAGGTGATGTGTCATCTAATGCGAAAGGGGTAAATGGAATAGAGGAGCTCCTTCGGCATACGGCACCAGTCTTTTAAGAGTCTGGGCAACAGGAGACGTCCGGTGTCGGGAGGCGAAGGTGATGTATGTTCGCATGAGGAAGGATGAAAGGGATTAAGGTGCTCCTGAGGCACCAGTCTGGGCAAAAGGAGACAACCGGTGTGGAGAGGTAGGCAGCGAGGGACGGCTATGTGGGAACCGGTGAAGAAGAAAAATTCACGATAGGGATCGTTTAAGTTAGGCACATAGATCAGTTGAATAGATTGCCTGGATTTTACTTTTAAGGGTATTTTTAGGGTAGGCAAAGAGGTCAAGGTCAGAATAAAGTTTGTTGTACGATCTGACAGTTCGACAGAGAACAGAGAACAGAGTTCTTGCCATAAAATATGTGGTTGAAACCTGAGGGACATTTAATAGTGGCGTGTGTCTTGTGCGATATGCCAGTACTTGGAAGTATATTTTTGCCAGTAACTCGCTGTTGTCGTTTTCACCATTCAGTATAAAATATTTCGTAAGAACATTACCTATATATCGTATTGTCGACGACGAGCTTCCAGCATATCAATCCTGTAGTATTTGCAGCCTCCTGGTAAGTATCAAACTGTCTGTAGTCCTTTCTTAAAACAGATATTTTTCTGTATCACTTCTAGGTATTCTATTTATGTAGACATAACATGGAGACCAACTAATACAGGCATATTCAAGTAAGCTTCTTACGTAGGCAAAGTACATAACATTAATGCACTTATAAACACAAGTGAAGACCTCGGAGGTCATTTACACCTCTACTGGCGCTCTATCTGTATCTCTTTATCTTTCCATCTCCGGTGGTACCTGAATAGGTTTATTGAACGCAGGTAGAGCCTGGATTTGTTGTCTTTCATAACCTAGGAAATTAAAATACAACAAATAAACACTTTTCTTAATCAATAAAGCGATAATTATTGTAAGTAGAATTTTTAAGGTGGTTACTAAGCAGAACATATGTAGGTACCTACTGCTTTTATCCAATGTAGACTCTTGATCGGTTGCTTCATTCCTGTCAATAAAAGCCAATATTTTTTTGCTCCTTTAACTGCCTGATTGTGCCATTGTAGTGAATCGACTGCAAATAAATAATTTAAACGCAATATAAGTACAAAACCAAGAGAAATAAAGTAGTTACCTATTTAATTTAATTGTGATCTTTGTTGAGAGATTGCAGGTAACTCTTTATTTCTATGGATAAGACCTTAATTTTACCGTTTACTTTGAAACGTCTTATATTTGGTACAAAAATAATAGTAGGTATGTGGAGTGATGAGAAAAGATACAATACTCAAGTGAGAGAATGCAGGCAATACTATTGGCAGACCCTAACGTGTTGTTATAGCAAAACGCGACAAAGTGAGCTAAAGTTTTTAAGTCAGGCGCCATTCAGGCGCTGCGGGTTTTCGTTTGGCTACGAAGGCAATAAAATAACTGTCGAATTTTTATTTTTATTTTAGTTATCGCGTTAAACATAACCGTTTTAGCTTTTGAGAGTTTTTAATATGAGATGAAAGAGCGTGTAATATCGAAGTAGGTAAAGGGATCTATGATAGATAACACGAGCAATTCGACCTAGGTATACTAATAAAAGTTAATAAATGATGATAATCATCAATTATCATCACTTATAAAAAGCTTATTATCGTCGTATTTATATTCCAAAATAGGTTTAGTCAAATATGCAAAATAAAGTGAAATACCTACCCAACCCAAGAAAAACAAATTATGCCGTGCAGTGCAATTCCTACAATTTAGTCGACATATTTGCTATAAACTTATAAAGTGCCTTTTCTCTACCTAAAAAATATAAAATAAATAAATACAAAAAAGGAATGCAATACTTTGCCGTTAGGTATAATAAAATAGGTAAATATAAAAGTGAGTAAAAGTTGAAAAGCGATAGTAATAAGATAGAAAATAGCTGATCAGCCCTGCGATAAGCCGACCCGGCGCGGGGCGCGGGGCGGCGGCGCGGAACCCCAACAATCAGATAAAAGTTATACTTCAACAGACAGAAATAGCTGAGCAACCTTTGTGGAATAGGTACCTATGCTAGGTTTTTTCGTACTAGTTATTCCGAGACGGGTAACGAAGTGTCGTGTCGGACGCCAAGATCCACTTTAAATCGCTGAGCCAAAGGTATATTTATTTATTGGAGGTCCGTAAACCAAAATTTTATTGCAATTGACAGCACTTCCTATATTGTCTGAAATAAATGATTTTTATTTTTAATTTTATATTTTTATAATAATACCTACCCGAGAGTGGGTAGAGTTATTTCAAAAGTATTTAATTTTAGGATTAGGTAATTGGCGGGCTTTTTAGGGTTCCGTACCCGAAGGGTGAAAACGGAACCCTATCACTAAGCCTCCGCTGTCCGTGCGTCCGTCCGTCTGTCACGTGGCTATATCTCATAAACCGTAAGAGGTAGACAGTAGAAATTTCCAAATAATGTGCATTTTTCTTGCCGGTATAACAACAAATAATAAAAATAAAATAAATATTAAAGTTTACAACAAACGTGATTTTTTTTAGCTATTTTTGCCTTTAATTTGTCTCGGCTGTATCTCTTGAACCACAATAGGTAGACACATGAAACTTTCGAAAATTAAGTAATACTTTAACTATAATAATAACAAATACTAAAAATATAATAAAGCTGAAAATTTAAAGGGGTATCCGAACAAGTGAAAATTTGATGTTCTTTGAAAAAGTTGCCTGACTTTTAAGGTACGGAACCCTTCGTGTGCGAGTCGACTCGCACTTGGCGGTTTATTTAGAAGAGGTACCCATCTATTAAGTAAGTAGTTAGGTATTATAGGTACCGACCTCCGGTAGGTACCTAGGTAGTTCATCTTATTCCTCTGATAAAGTTTGAAAAAAAATACAGATTATCCATCGATAGACTCTAGATACAAATATCTTATTAGGTGTAAAATAGAAAACACAAATAGGTATTTACACACACAAAAATAGAAGCTAAAAATTATAAGTACGCAGGTTGGCAATGACACACAATAAGTTACCAAAGCGTGTACCAACCAAACTAACAAAAGTAACTGAGACACTTGGTATGAGTACCTACCTACCTAAGTTGCTCAGGTACTTCTGAAAGGGACTGTGCGCCTAGTTATGCCCCAGTCCCAAACTAGTTAAAACTGCCTACATCCAGTTAGCTAGATATGTCCAAACTGTAGTTATTCTGTCGAGATTGCGGGACCTATGTTATAAGAAATCCACGAATTGTTACAAAGTTGAGACGTAACATTGAGGCAGAGAAATGAAACTAAGACGAAATATTTAGTAGGGTGCGGGCGTGGCTTGTGTAAAAGGTTAAAGAAGAATCGTAATTGTTAAAATAGGTACTTACTACCTATAATTATGAATCTCAATAATTCGATTGTTTTGAAACACTTAAAAACAGATTTGGAATCCCTTAATTTTACACTATTTTAATTTTTGCGGGACAATCCCTCGGAAATACTATTATATGGGACCACCTCAGAATCATTCTCTATGCAATTGCAAAATAATTTTCAAAATCGGACTATAACTGACGGAGTAAGTAATCGACGAACATACATAAAAAAAACATACATACTGCCAAAAAATTAACCTTCTCCTTTTTTAAAATTCGGTTAAACAGGGTATTATGGGCGTTCCATGATCATCCATCTGATAATTTCTAACAAATTGGGGATACTTTTGTACGTAACATGAGACCACAACATCTCTTCTTATAAATAAATATATATTTATAATAATAATTCCAGGCTCGTGATTTCAGTAGGTACGCAACAGCATTCACGAAGTCATAATTTTAGTAAGATCTAAGTTTAACGGGGAGTTTCACATCTACACCGAACTACTTAGTCATCGCAATCTCGGGAGCCCTTAAATCAGGGTCCCTGAGGGCCCCACGTCAATGTCCTCCGGATTTATGTCCGGGGGGTCGGAGATCAAGGGGGCGATGGAGGCATCAGATGCTTCTTATGCAGGTTCCTCTAGATGGGTAGACATGGACACTCACTAGACATCGAACTTGTAAAATACTATGTAAAATACTCCACTTCCACCTCTACAGCCTATATTGGTCCACTGCTGGACCCAGGCCACCCCCTAATAAGCGCCTTATCGGCTTTTATCTCACGGGGGGTAATGTCCATAATCCCCAAGCTAGCCATGCGGGTTGGGGATCGCAGTTCGGTGGTAGAATTGTTCAGTAGGGGGCGCTGCTGCCCGCCCCCGGTGGATATCCCTTAGTCGCCTCTTACGACACCCGCGGGAAGAGTTGGGGTGGTGTAAATTCTAAGCCGGCACCACACAGCATGTATGCTCATGCTGGTCTATTCAGACGTATTCGTGAGTGGATCACTCATGCTATTTTCGCCGCTCATTGGTCCATTTTCAATTGTTTTTTATTCGTTATCAAAATGAAGCCAATGACCATTGACCTGCAGAGATCACCAACAGTCTCGGTCAGTACATAAACTTGATAACACGCGAGAAAAAAAATATATTTGAATCGATGTTGGTTTTATCATGGGTTCATAGATATACATATTTGTTTCGGTTAATTTTATTCCTGGAAGAATGCAGAAAAAAATAAATACCACCAAAAATTTGAATCTCGCGCCAACACGAAACGATGTTATTGTCACAGGAACGAGTGTGAACATCCCCTGAATTACATGCGCGCTCACTTTCCCAATAGCTAAAATAAATAAATATCAACTTTATTTTTTGTAAATAATAAGCTCTATAATTTAAGTAGCCTTATATGTATAATAACTAGGTACTAGCTTAACTTAAAGTACGTTCCAAATTCTATTGTTTGCGGCAGAGCGAGATTCCCCTACCACAGGTAAAATACTTTACTTATAAGGGGTTCTCAAACACTGTTATACCTCTATAATGTAATTTAAGTTTCTGAATAAATATTTTGTATATGTATTTGTCTGTCAGAAATTAATTTCATTTCCTTTTCCCTTGACGTCATTAAGTCGCTGCTATAAAGTTTTCTTATATTCTATTCATTTATCTAATAAATAGGTACCCAACTATTCAGAAAGACATTCTAACCAGCTATTGGCAATATTCTCATCTCCTAAGCTGTTCAAAGATGTCAAAGGAAACTATTCCATCTTCAATCCGCGTGCTGACAAATTGAGAAACGTCGCTAATCCTCCCAAAGGAGAAATCCTTTTAAGACTTTGGAAATGATTTTAAAGTTTCAAGCATTGAAATGCTTTTATTTGAAGATATTTGTGAGATGTTTTGTGTTCTTTTTGCGTCCACAGCTGAACGAGGCGTATCGGTGATTGCAGTTGGTATAAATCACAGAAATAATCTGCTGCCTTTCCTCTGCTAGGGTCCCTTGGTCAGTTCTAACGACTGTCGTTTCTTACTCTGCGAGCGCCTCAGCAACGGACGCCACGGACGATGGGCTTTAAGGTATCTTGCTAAAATTATAAAGGTGAAAGTTTGTGAAGATGTGCTAGAACTACGAAACGAATCGGGCTGCAATTTTCCATGCATGAATATATGGACTTGGAATAAATTAAAGGCTAAATTGAAGTGAAGAAAAATCAAAATCAAAAAATCAACTAACAATATTCTATCCTATCCATCATCGAGCCCCAAGCTAAGCAGAGCTTGTGTTATGGGTTCTAGATGACTGAATATACTTAATACAATACATTACATACTACATAGATCGATATTTTTTATCATACCTTCATAGAAAATACCCAAAACACCCGGAACAAATATTTGCAGATCGTACAAACATTTGTTTGCACGATCTGCGGGTTCGATTCCCAGGCGGGAATAGAACCCGCAACCTCCTGCATCGCAGACAGACCCTCGCCGGCCGCCGCGCCGCCTCGGTCGTCATCTTACTTACGTATTATTATAAATGCGAAAGTTCGTGTAAATGTTTGTTACCACGTAGGTATCTCCATAACTACTTAACCTATTTAGATGAAATTTAGTATGTAGATAGTTTAAATTCTAGAATAGTACATTGGCTAAATATGCTAATATAAATTTCAAAAAATTAACCTCTGAGGGGGAAAAAGGGTGGTAAAGTTTATTTGGAAAATTATTATTCCTTGGTTCTATTCACTCAACACTCGGTATCAATAAACTATAAAGTAAATAATGATACAAGTATTTTATATTTTTACAAAACTACCCCTAGGGGGTGTGCAATCAATTTCCACGCGAGCGAAGCTGCGGGGCGCAGCCAGTTTAAAATAATTTTATAATTAAAAATTTACCTATTTTGTAAGCCAAAAGAATTAAACGTGATTGGTTTCTGATTTCTTTCTGCTACGAGTACTTTTGATCTCGAGCAAGACGCGTAAAGTCGCAGGAAGAAGCTAGTTCAATAATTATAAATGTAGTTGAAGCGATATTATGGCGTCTATCAATTACAAAGTAGGTACTCAGTTACCGTAGTAGATAAGGAGTTTTCTTCACAAATGACCCCCTAAATTAGTTTTATCTGTAGATTGTTCTGGATCATTTGAGTCATACAAATCCTAACTTCATAATATTACCGACACAAAAGAACTTCACGATAATCCCTCTCAGACGAAAATCAACTTTATTGCTGGGGGAGAAGTTTCAGTTTATCACCCGGTTTTTTTTTGTTTAGGTTGGTAACTCCATCAGTTATGTACTTACTTATTTAGGTTCCTATGTACCTACTTTGCTTAGGTACCTACTGCCTTTTATATTTATATACGTGTTTTAGCAACCAGTAACGCCATCTATTATTGGTTTTCTTATTCTCAATAATAAATTAAAGATTAATTTTGAGTCAATAACCATGAAAAAACATAAACAGTATGAAACTGAAATTAATAGGATCGGATTCTAATAAGTCACTGCTAAGATTTTGTTAGAGTGACGACATCTGACAAATGTAACGCTCTGTGTTGAGTTTGTCAGAGGTAGTCAAGCGATAGGTTTTAATCCCGTCTACGATAAGTTAAATGACATATTCATTTTTCGAAGACTAGCTGTTGCCCGCGGCTTCACACGCTCTTTCTCGGGATAAAAAGGAGCCTGTCCGTTTCCGGGATACCATTTACTTCCCTGTCCAATTTCATTTAGATCCGTTCAGCCGTTTAGGCGTGAAAAGTTAAGCTTGTGTTATTAAATTATCTTTAACTTAACGGCTAACGTAGTGTAGGGCGCCCTCCAGCCAGGTGGGACGACGACCTGCAAAAGACTGCAGGTAGATGCTGGATGCGGCAAGCTGAAGACAGGGCGCTATGGCACTCATTAGGGGAGGCCTATGTCCAGCAGTGAACTTATAAAGGTTGATGATGATGATGATGGATTCCTTTAGAAACATGCAGTAGGGTTTTTCACCCGCAATAAAACGACCAGACAAAACCTTGCCATTTTAAAATTGGCTCTATCTCTACAACTTACGTCTTAAAGTCGCTTTTCATTGATAAAAGCTGGCTAGGTAAAAGTACGCCAACCATTGTCTTTTACAAGGTGAAATAAACTTTAAAGTGAAGATTTAGGGTTGAAATTAGAACTTAAGCGCTAAAATGCATACCAGGGACGCATTAGGTTCAAACTTGGGTTTAGTGACACTAAAAAGACGCTAACAATAAAATGGTCGCGTTCAAGAGAAACTCAGGCGTCTTTTGTTGGAGAGTAGGGTGGCAGCGTTTTAGGAATACTTACGAAGAATTTTTTAAATTGGCTTGAGAGATTGTACTGTCACTACTTAATATTTTTTTATCTTGAAAATACCTTTGTTTGAGCACAATCTCACTTGGTGTTATGTGACTATGTATTACGAATGTCCAGGTGATATTCACTCTTGTCTTGAAGAAACCCAGGTTGTAGTAAGGCAAGATAACCAATTTAATTTATTTCCATAACTTATTTTTAGTGTTTGTTGTCAAGTTAAATTGTACATTCTAGGGATATGTTTGGGAAGTGGGGATACGTTTCACATTCGCCTCACTTGTGCGCCCCACATTCCAAAAAAAATCTGCTTCTGCTCTAAGTCAATCGTATTTTATTGAAATTCATCCCCTAACAGGCTAAAAAGGGGTAAAAAGTTATTTTGGCATAAAGTGCTTTCTCCTGAGTGACAGAGTTACTTTCCAATCCATACTAATATTATAAATTCGAAAGTAACTCTGTCTGTCTGTTCACGCCTAAACGGCTGAACGGATCTTAATGAAATTTGGCATGGAGATAGATAGTATCCTGGGGACGAACATAGGCTACTGTCTATCTCGGAAAAGAGCGTGCGAAGCCGCGGGCAGCAGCTAGTATTATTATAAATACAGTGAGAGTTTTTATAAAGTGTGCATATGAAATTGGGTGAAACTTTACCCAAAGTTATCAGGTATAGAATTTAAAAATAACCTGAACCTACATGCATTGGAAATTAAAAGCCGGAAATTGGTTAGATTAGAAATTACTCTCTCATTTAATTTTTTTTATTTCTATTCACTTAAAATTCAAACTAAATACCTTAATAGTTTTTAAATGATGATTGATTTATTAGATCTCATAAAAAAATCATAACATTCTCTAAAACCTGTACGTAAAAGAATGGATCACTTTTGAAAACTTTATTTTCACATAATTTTATTGCACCGTGTGAAAAATTACCCTTTTTCATAAATCATGGCCGCCCCAGCTGAGGTGTAAGTGTAAAAACGGGGTGTAAGTATAAAAAGTGTTTCGCTCTGAGCAAGTTCTTCGGATCCTGGTTTTTGTCAGAGGCAGAGGTGGCCGGCCAAGTGTGAGTAAAACATGCGATGCGGTTTTACACCATTTTATAAGGGCAGTTGCAGCTTAGAGACGAGATAATGATTTTATAAATGCTTTTAATAAGCATGACCCTACTCTTTGTAAACAATGGGGTTTCAAAAACAAAGAAACATTTGTGTGGAAAATATTGTAAGACACACACAATTTTTGATTTTGAAAGCTTTCATTCAGCATTTCATTTGTTTCTCGTCCGTTTTCCAAGTAGAATTTGAAGCTGTTTCGCTGCGCGTAGGTGCCTACGCAAATACTATTGTTGTTGTGAAGTTTCTGTTTTTTAATCCTTTGCTGTTAACTTGATGCTTTCTTTTATTGTTTTCAGTATATTATATTATAGTCATTGTTGACATAAAATATTTTGGATTTTATATGAAATTAAATTCATTTACTAAATCAGACAACATGTTAGGTTAATTTTTTTTGTTAATACAACTCACGTCTTAAAAACTATGTTAAAATAAAAGGAAAGCACAATACATACAAACTCGTGCTCCGATCAAACCGTCGCGTCGCGTCGCGTCGCGTCGCGTCGCGTCGCGGGCGAGACTTTCTACTTGATCAGGACCCGAATAAAGGCCTTCATTACTGGCAGGTCGTAGCGGACTGGAATGACCTGCAGGATGCTGATGGAACTGCCCCGCACCCTGCTCAGCAATGAGGCAGTTTTCTTACGGATGATGCCGTGAAAACCATCAACCTGTGCCTCCGCAAACTTAGTGGATGCACTGCAGAAGCGCGGCAGTCCCATCAGCATCCTATAACCATTATTATATTAGACGTGCATTAAGCAATTTCTGAGTATAGCTAAACCACAGGCTGCTCGTGTAGAAAGTTTTGCAGTAGGCTTTGAAGAGAGTTATTTTCACTAGCCTAATGCAACGAGCAAACCTGCGTGCCAGCATATTACATCTGACCGCCAACGCTCTAACAGGGCACAATCGTGCCCTAGGACCCTCTACTTGACTCAAGATAATGTAAATATCTAGAAAAGACAAACTAATAAACTACCAGTTTATCTAGCAAGGTCGGCCATAACACTTACAACAGAGGAAATACAACAAGTGAACAAAGGAAGTCTACAGCGTGAGTGCAGTACGACGACGCGCGGCGGTAACTCAGTGACTCTGTGAGATACGTTTGATTTACTACACTGTGCCCGTCTTCTGGGTCAACTTGGACACACGGGCTTTTTGGAGAGAGAACTGATGCCTGGGTTCCACCTTATACTAGAAGATATCATCATCATCAGCCTATATTAGTCCACTGCTGGACATGGGCCTCGCCTAATGAGCGCCATAGCGCCCTGTCTTCAGCTTGCCGCGTCCAGCATCTGCCTGCAGTCTTTCGCAGGTCATCATCCCATCTGGAAAAGCTATGAGTGAAGAACTGTATTATGGCTAAGCGATCCGAAGCTAAGTCATCAGAAGACCTCTGTGGCGCAGCAGGCGAAGGTCTGCCTGCGACGCAGGAGGTTGCCGGTTTGAGTTTTGTAACTTTACCGGATTGGCTGCTTACATGCTGTAGCTAAATGACGACAATTTTTATAGAAAATTGCTTCGTGAATATTTTTTTTGCTCTATTCTGCTAAACTCATTTCAATATGACAATGGTACCTCATCATCAGCCCGTATACGTCCACTGCTGAACATAGGCCTCCCCCAAACGACGCCACGAACAGCGCTCCTGAGCCGCCTCCATCCATCGACTCCCTGCGACCGCTACGATGTCGTCGGTCCATCGAGTGGAAGGTCTTCCCACACTCCGTTTCGCATTGCATCGCGGTCGCCACTCGAGAACCTTTACTGCCCAACGGTTATCGGTTCCACGACCTATATAGCCTGCCCATCGCCACTTCAGCCTGCTAACTATGTCAGTTACTTTGGTTCTTCTACGGATTTCCGTATCCCGGATCCTATTGCGTAGAGAGACTTCGAGCATAGCTCACTCCATAGCTCGCTGAGCGACTCTCAGCCTGTACACGAGGCATATAGTCAGCGACCACGTGTCGGATCCGTAAGTGATCACTGGTAACACATATTGGTTATGGTGCCTATCGTCGCGGAGTCCCCAGGGGGTTCTGTTCGTCGAGACTACCGTGTGTACTGTACGTGCACGGAACACGTACAGTGTTTGATAAAGCAACTTTATTAGCAAGAAGTTGGTTTGTAGTGTACGTGGGCTGAAGTTTAGTATAGTTTTACACGAAGCGAGCCACTGGAGCGAGTGGTTTGCTGTTTACGCGGGCTGAGGTTTATGGCAGCGGCACACGAGGCGAGTGGCTGGAGCCAGTGGATTTTGTAGCTAGAAATTTAAAAACTGGTACGTGAGATCTAGCTCTAGGATACTTAGGATTTCACATGGTTAGTAACCAAAGTTGAGCGTATAACGACAGTAGATGAAATTAACCAAACGAGTAAAACTCCTTGAAACCTACAAACGAATAGATAGTAAACTCAATGAATAAGATTCCGTTTTTCTTGTTCCCGAAGCTGGTAGGCTGTTTCGTAATCTAAAGGCTAATTTAGTAACTACCTACCCTCGTCTAAACAGGCCCTTATCTCCGTGGTTATAATCCTTTGGGGTTTTAGGAACTGGAAGCTTGCGGAGGAATAAATTAATAACATCTTAGCCGCGGTCGAGGCTTCTACCTTAGATAACGTAGCGGTACATAATAAGACGCAAACCTAGCAGGTTTGGTTGTCAAACTAGGCCGAGATGTCAGTACTCACGGGATCCCTGTGATAAAAAACTCAAATAACGTAAAATTCAAAACTGTTTCCTATGTCCTTGGCGAAAAAAAAATTACGAAAAAAAAAGTCGTGAAAGTGCACTGTTTCGCACATAATTTGGTCGAGATCTCAGGAACTCTGCGGTCAATTGAAATGATTTATGTTTTGATTCGTAGGTACTCACCAATTATTTGGTTCCTTGAACCAGTTTCTTCATAAGTTGTGTAGTTTTCTAGTAATAAGCAAAAACTTGATTTTTGCGCTTACGCCGCCGTTCCAAAAACGTATGCTCTGTCCCACTCCTAGAACGCGAAATCCTATGCCCATCCTTTTGAAATGAATCTGAATGAAATGAATTTTTATGACATCAATGAGTTTTTAAATGTAAGATAATAAATAATAATACCTAATTTAATTTGCCACCATAATTATTGCATGCTAGAATATAGTGAGACATGAGTGCATTACTTAGAACTAAACCACCTTTATACCATGTTTGACGCAATAAATATATTTGAATTTTGAATTTGAATTTGAATTTGCACAAAAGGCGCGTATTGCGCCCTCTTAACGTAGATAGGAATCTACCATATAACCATTATATATGTATATCTATCTGCCATAGGAATGGCCTCAGTCCCTTCGTAGAAACCTGCCTCTCATTTTGTAACATTTTTGACTAATATTTATTTACATCATTCATTTTTCTATTTTTTTTTTAATTTTTGTAATGGGTTTGAAACTAGCTGCGTGCGTTGAGACGATCAGAGTCAGCTCGGGCAAGGCTCGGACTCGTGGGAGCAGCTTCATACGAGTGTACCTACTAGGAGAGCTCTTCATCGTTCACTCGGATCATTTTCTTAGTCAACATCGAAAAATTTCATGAGAAGCTTGGTTGTTGTTACTAGACGCCATTTTATTTTCCAATCCGTATAAATACGAGCTACCTCGCAAAAGTCTCAAGAGTCTAAGCTGAAATAAACTTATTGTATTGAATTGAATTGAAAAGTTGAACGCGGTTCGAGTCTACTTAGATCGGACGCCATCGCTGTCGTCCGAGTGCGCTCGGCTAGAGGTTGCCACAATACGAGTTGTGTCCGAGTAGGTATCCGAGTCCACTCGGTCCGACTAGACTCTGCTCGTGTTAACGCGGTTTAGGGGCTTTGAATTAAATATTTGTAAATACATACAGCTTCTGTAGATCTAAAAAGATAATCCCGCAAAATATTCATTTTATCAGGCAATGATTTTAGTCGACGATGGTTAAATAAAATCAAGAAATTAAATATTTAAGTATATGAAATCATTTATAGTACAAAATTGTTCAAGGAGAGATTATTGTAGAGCAAAACTCTAAGCCTTACACAATAACTTGCAAAATTGCAGACGAAAGACGACCTCAGTGGCGTAGCGGGCGTATGTCCACCTGAAACAGTAGGTTAAGGTCCGCCTCCCCTGATTCCTGTCCAGGGACAAATGTTTGCTGGATCAGCAGATATTTGTTCCGGGTTGGGGTGTATACTAAGTATCTAGAATAGATGTTAGTAGATACATCTGTTATCTAATTCAAACTCTGCTTACTCTGAGGCTAGATGATGCTGTTGACTGTCCAGCATTATCTATTTTATTTATTTAGGTACTTATTTTATTTTAGTATTATTCTCCTATAAGTACTAGGGTAAAGGCATTTCAATGGATTACTCTCTCCCAACTGCATTTGAACTTCTAAAAACTTATTGTAGATAGAGTTAGTGCTAGCCCGCGGCCCCGCTCGCTCGCATAAATGAATATCTGGAAAAACGCGGCTCTGTCGATATTTTAGAGGAGGCCTGCTTCTGACAGTGGGGTGTGGTCGGAGTGTCAGCGATTCCTGAAACGTGCGAGGCGTCAGGATGGCTATTAACTAGTGACGTTACAAACTGGTAGGTAATGGTTGCCACCGATTTGTTCTCGAAGGTTTTGTTACTTTCGGTGTATCACTAACTATACACTAGCCAAACTAGATGAGGAATGTTTGTAAACAAATCACGACACAAAAATTAAAACTCACTTGCTTGGCGTCGAGTTTCACATGTAAATTATAAGCAAAATTAATATTGAAGGAACGATCACAAATCGAAAAGGAATGTAAAATCCGTATAAAAAGACACGGAAACGGGATGAGTTTTAGTTTAAGTATGGGCGGTTTGTTTACAAACATTCTACATCGAGTTTGGCTAGAGTACAGTAACCTAACTCGCGTATGGCCCGTGCGGGCTTAGTGTTGTATGCGATTGATTTTATTTTTCATTATGACGCACGCGGAAAGGCTAGATAATGTAGGTGCAGAAAGACTGTCGTTGAATTAATAATACAAAACTGATTTCACATATTTTTTTTTAAATGACATATTGTATTGATTTTTGTTACGTAGCAAAAATTACTAGACTATATTTGTCGACAGACGCTAGTAATCAGTCTATGCTAGCCCACAGTTGGGCATAGCCTGCCTCTGATAGGCTATCTTAGGGGATAATGCTATAATCCCCACGCTGAGCATACGAGTTGGGGATAGCAGTGGAAAGGTAGGTGGTCTTCCTCCGGTAGGTTAGTCCCTTAGTCGACCACGAGAAAACAATTACTCGTGGTCAAAGCAGTTGGACTAAATAGTTTGACTTCGTGGAAGGACCGAGCTAAGTAGGTACAAGAAACATGGAACAAAACATGAATCGCGTTCTTTAATTGCCTGTTGATACAGGGGTCGCTTCTTACGCCGTCGCTAACGCTGAGGGCACAATCTAGTTTAGTAAATAGTAATCTACAATTTAATCGCTCTCCGCTCGCACTGCGCCCGCGCCGCTAAAAGGGTGCACTACCCTGTCAGATACATCACACGTTACTTACAGCTCGAATATACACGTTCTAGCTCGTCTCTGATAAAACTCGTGCACATTTAAATATATAATGTGCAGGGCCTTTAGCTTTTTATTTTGCATATTTAAAGCCTTTCACTCAAGCTCAAACATTCTAACATGTTTTTTATGGTCCCACTGCTGGGCAAACTTCTCCGCGAAACTTTTCCATGACTCACTCAAATGACTCACTCGCTAAATGACTTTTAAGCTTGTCGCACACCTGAAAAGCTCCGCTGCAGCACAGCACAAAAATGTGCATACAAATATGGGCTTTAACTAGTAACATTTAGATAAATTACCTATATATTGACAGCATCAGATGACAGACAGCACGCGGACCACGCGTTTGAAGCTTGTGGCAAGCCATGTTGTCACTTTAAAATGTATCTAAAGATAACGAGCGAAGCGATAGTTTTGGTCAACAGTTGAAGGGTTCTGTTATCGTCCAGGTGACAAACACAGTTTCTTATTTTTATCCCAATGAAACGTTTTATTGAAACACTCAGCCATAGTGTGTGACTCATATTATATGTATAACACAATAGAGAAGAAACACAAGTAAAGTAACAGGCACGCAGCTATCAAACTACGTCACTTAAGGGATGTAAGTAAGAGTAGCCCGAAGGCTGCACAGTCAGCGCCCAGAGCCATAAACTAGGGAGCGCGCCCGCCCCGGCCGTAGGGCGGCTGAGGGCGGATTTTCCGAACTGCTGGTATTTTTTGTTGCTATAAATTGTCTCAAAAAGGAGTTTGTCAGAAATAGAAGTATGTTCCGAAGTGCTGAATCAAAATATTATTTTATAATGTTAAGGTGGACCAATTTTTTTCATGCAGTGGGACGAAGCTCAGTTTTGTCAGTAATAGTAAAAACTCAAATTGAATAAACCCGAATTTCTTTAACTCTATACAAATTCTAAACAGCGGATGCGTTCCTTAAGGGGCGAACCTAATGCGATGGTTGTCAAACTAGGCCTACATCTCAGTACTCACGGGAACCCCCTTGGTAAAAAACTCGAATTAGGTACATAAAATCAACATTATTTCTTGGGTTCCCTGAATGTGAAAAACGATTACGAAAAAAAATTACGATAAAATAATAATGAAAGTGCACTGTTGGGTCGAGATCTCAACAATCCTGCGCTCTGTTGAAACGATTTGGTTCGTGGGTTACTAATTACTTATTTGGTTCCTTGAACCAGTTTCTTCATAAGTTGTATACTTTTCTTGTAAATAAGTAAAAAACTTGATTTTTGCGCTTACGGCGCGGCGCCGCTGTTCCAGAAACGTATGCTCTGTCCCGCTCCTATGAAAGCGAAATCCTATGCCTATCCTTTTTACAAAATGCTGCGCAATGTGCCCTCTTATATAAATAGTGTAAATTTTCCCGAAATAGATAAATATACAAAATACAAATACAAAATCATTTATTTCAAAATTAAATAAACAAAACACCTGAAACGTGTCCCTGGTTTCTGTTTTTGTTTAATATAAACTGTGTTACAGAGAACATAATAATTATAAACTGTGTTACAGAATGTTCCCACAATACATGGTTTCTAAATTAAATTAACAAAACCACAGCAAATTTATCCTAATAACAACTTTAATAAACTATATAAAATAAAAGCTTAATGTACAGTTAAATTATCTTATGTGGATATGTTAAGACTTAGACTAAATTGTAATTAAATTACAGATTAACTAAGGCAGATTATAGTGTAGATACATTTTTTGGAATGCTCCTTAAACAAGTACGTACCAACTTATACAGTGATTTACCGTCATACGTAGAAAAATGCGTAAAATATAAAACTCAGGCAAAACCTTACAAATTACACAATATGTGAAATTGATCGGAGTTGGCAACATTCACTTTTACAGCTTTCTGAACTTTAATGAAAAAAACATTTCTCGCCATTTATTACTGTGCCTTCCTTTATTGCTGTTGGGGCGTGAGTAACGCTTTACGTTGTTTTTAATTTGGTTCCCGAATTAATATAACTCATGTGTAATGTATGAATCATCAAAAATAATGGAGTGTTTTTTTCGGCGTGGATTTAGAGCCTGGAGCTGGGTTAGTAGATTTTTATCTTTATGTAAATAAGGTTGAAATTAACGTTCGTTCAAAGACATGAAATCTAAAGCCGGGTACCGACCGGTGTTACGAGCTGTAATTTAAGCGTTGCAGCGAACATGAAACGTCGAATATCCATCTTGTTGCTCGTTTCTCCTGCCTTGTTTCCCCGTACTGAGTGCACAAACACTCGCTCACACGCTGCTGTGTAACACGTTACCTTACGCACCGTATCTCCGGATCCCGGCTTACAAGTTTTGGGTTGAAGAGTTCGGTAGATACCTAGGTACCCATAATAGAAACAATGTTTATTCTAAAAGATCTTATTAAACTAGCTACAATATTAAAAACAAATAATTTAATAAGGTTAACCAAATAACTGTTTAATTTCTTAAAGCTTCCCGGGGTACCATTTACTCTCTGCCAAATTTCTTTAAGATCCGTTCAGCCGTTTAGGCGTGGTTAAAAAAGGTAACAAACAGATAGACACACAGGCACAGTTACTTTCGAATTTATAGATATGTTAAAAATATCCAATAATAATACAGATAAATCCTTTAACTAAGATTGCACAGAACTGCAATTAGGGAATCCGAGGTGCGTTCATCATTTTAATTGAGGGATTTTAAATACGCTTTTTTGTAGCTCGAGTCACGGCGTAACGAACGCCGGACGTGACTTGCTTTAGGGTTCCGTATACGCCGATTGAAGATGGAACGTTTCAAAGTACCTATTTAACGTTGAAATCAGTTGTATAGAAGTAAACGGTGTACATACGAGTCAATTTACATTAGATATAATACGTAGAGGTATTAATACTATTCATTCGACTATTAATAAACTATCTTTCGCCCTTGTCTTGCCCCCATTTTGTGGGATAAAAACGTTGTTCCCGGGGTACCATTTATCCCCAACTTTTCTTTTATTTACATATTTTATAACGATCAGTTCGAACGCTTAGGTGTGAAAAGGTAACAGACAGACAGCCAAATAAACATTACATTTTTTTTTATTTTAGTATGGTAGAATGAATTAACTACATCCATGGGAGAGTATAATAGTGTAGGAGTTATCTGGTTCGATTCTTAATGCGAGACTAATCAGTTTTTCATTGTAATAAAATATTTTATTTAGTAAGTCAGTTACAAACTTTTGATAGAATCACCTATAGACTTGACTTTACTTGAAATACTCAATGTAAATTAAGCCAATGTGATGACAACAATAAGTTGTCATCACATTGGCTTAATTGGTAGTTAATATAATATTTATGTAAGTATCATAATGTGAACCTTGTTGGACGTAACAACAAGTGGAAGGCACCCTGACACATCACTATACCGACAAACTGCCAGATATCAGTCAAGCCGAGATCGTGTTACTCGTAGCTCTGAGGCAGCTTACAAATGGGAAAGCCTCCGGTGAGGACGGAATTATATCAGAGTTTCTGAAAACCGGAGGAGCTCTTGTAATACAGGAGCTACAGAACCTCTTCAACACCGTCCTTAACAGTGGGAGAACTCCTAAGGCGTGGAGCGGGAGCTTAGTAGTGTTCTTTTTTAAGAAGGGAGATAAAATCCTCCTTAAAAACTACAGTCCCATCACACTCCTGAGCCACGTCTATAAGCTGTTCTCACGAGTGGTCACGAATGGTCTCGCCAGGAGACTTGACGAGTTCCAGCCACCGGAACAGGCCGGGATCCGAGGAGGATACGGCACCACAGACCACATTCACACAGTAAAGCAGATTATACAGAAGTCCGAAGAGTATAAACCGAAGAGTATAACCACCAAATGTATGGAAGCATGCATTCTCTAAAGCTAATAAAATTTTTTATACCGCAACCAACTAGAAAGACACTAGTTAGCGCGTTGCTTTTCCCTATTCTGGATTATGCAGATGTGTGTTATCCCGACGTTACAGAGGAGCTGCTGAACCAGCTGGAGAGATTACAAAATCTCTGCATCCGCTTTATTTTTGGGCTGTGGAAGTATGATCATGTATCTGTCTTCAGCACTCAACTGAAGTGGATCAAAATCAGAAAGCGTCGAGATTTGCACACATTATGCCTCTTATTTAAAACTCTTTCTGATCCACTGTCCCCAAGTTATCTATCCGAATTACATTCCCCACTCTACACTTCTGGACGCACTGTACGGCACTCAAAACGACTGCAGCTAGGAACACCGGATCACTGTACAGTGGGCTACCATAGAACCTTTGCCGTCCAGGCCACTCGCTTATGGAACAGTCTTCCAGTGGAATGTCGCGAGGTATCCTCAGTACATGTCTTCAGATCTAGAGTCTATAATCACTTTCTTTCTCAGTAATAATTCGGTACGTTATATATTTTATTATTCATGTATGCATATTTATGTATAATATAATATAGTACATACAAGTATTAATAGGAGTTTTTTTTTTTAAAGTTGATTTATGTTAATGTTACGATTTATTTTTTTTTTTCCTATGTTTCTAGTAATTAATAATTTTTGTTATCTAGCACTACCTACTAAATTGTTGTCAACACTACCCAAAGGTTAGCAGGTAGAGAATGCTATCTAGCATTATGTTCGCCTATGTACAAGCTTTGTGCAATAAAGTATATTCTATTGTATTCTATAACCAGCCCCTGTGCCTCGCTTGTGTGGACTATGAGAAGGCCTTCGACTCTGTCGAAACCTGGGCTTTTCAGGAATCCTCAGCGTTGCCAAGTAGACTATCGTTATATCGAGGTGCTGAAATGTCTCTACGAGGCCGCCACCATGAGTGTCCAAGTACAGGGCCAGCAGTCTAAACCCATCCAATTGCGCAGAGGAGTGAGACAGGGGGATGTCATATCCACGAGCGCGTTGGAAGATATCTTTAAGACGCTGGACTGGAGAAGGAAGGGCATTAACATAAACGGCGATTACATCTCGCACCTGCGATTCGCTGATGACATAGATTAGCAAGCTGAAGACAGGGTGATATGGCGCTCATTAGGGGAGGCCTATGTCCAGCAGTGGACTAAGATAGGTTGTTGATGATGATGATGATGAAGGTGTGTAGTAGGTCTAGTAAATTCTTGTCATTAATCATTTCCTACTGAACCTTACACCAAAAACCTCAACTCACTCTTGCCCTCATTAAGATTTTTAGTATTTCCAACAACAGTGGCATCCGTGGCAGCCTGGCAGCCAGGCAGTCAGGCAGTCGGGCAGGCTGGCAGATTGCCAAACAGAGCTCATCAACAATTAGCGATGAAGAACTTTCTAGACTTTTTCACGTAATTCTGAAAGTTTGTTTAAAAATGCTAATGAGTCAAACGGTTGAATCTGGCTGGTTATTTGGTTCCTGAGTGATAAGCTTTTTTGGCGGAATAGGAACAGCTTGTATGCTCAAGTCGTGTATTTGCGTGATGAAGTCCAATAAAGTATAAAAATATACTTTGGTATAATCTGATGAAACTTAGCACGTGGCCGAGTCAGACAAGCGTATATCAATTCGTTTTTGGAAGGTTTTTTTTCCAAAATGAATGAGGGGTGAAGTACGGCATCTCGACAAACACACATACCTACTCGTAACGTGAACGTTATTGTACGGCATCTCGACAAACACACATACCTACTCGTAACGTGAACGTTATTGTACGGCATCTCGACAAACACACATACCTACTCGTAACGTGAACGTTATTGTACGGCATCTCGACAAACACACATACCTACTCGTAACGTGAACGTTATTGTACGGCATCTCGACAAACACACATACCTACTCGTAACGTGAACGTTATTGTACGGCATCTCGACAAACACACATACCTACTCGTGACGTGAACGTTATTGTACGGCATCTCGACAAACACACATACCTACTCGTGACGTGAACGTTATTGTACGGCATCTCGACAAACACACATACCTACTCGTGACGTGAACGTTATTGTACGGTATCTCGACAAACACACATACCTACTCGTGACGTGAACGTTATTGTACGGCATCTCGACAAACACACACCTACTCGTGACGTGAACGTTATTGTACGGCATCTCGACAAACACACACCTACTCGTGACGTGAACGTTATTGTACGGCATCTCGACAAACACACACCTACTCGTGACGTGAACGTTATTGTACGGCATCTCGACAAACACACACCTACTCGTGACGTGAACGTTATTGTACGGCATCTCGACAAACACACACCTACTCGTGACGTGAACGTTATTGTACGGCATCTCGACAAACACACACCTACTCGTGACGTGAACGTTATTGTACGGCATCTCGACAAACACACACCTACTCGTGACGTGAACGTTATTGTACGGCATCTCGACAAACACACACCTACTCGTGACGTGAACGTTATTGTACGGCATCTCGACAAACACACACCTACTCGTGACGTGAACGTTATTGTACGGCATCTCGACAAACACACACCTACTCGTGACGTGAACGTTATTGTACGGCATCTCGACAAACACACACCTACTCGTGACGTGAACGTTATTGTACGGCATCTCGACAAACACACACCTACTCGTGACGTGAACGTTATTGTACGGCATCTCGACAAACACACACCTACTCGTGACGTGAACGTTATTGTACGGCATCTCGACAAACACACAGCTACTCGTGACGTGAACGTTATTGTACGGCATCTCGACAAACACACATACCTACTCGTGACGTGAACGTTATTGCGACGCGCGGAATATCGACAAATGTTAATTAATGGCCTAAAAGAATAATTTTTTTTTGCATTTTTCGGTTTCCTCGTAAAATTGCTCAACTCCGTCTATACCGTTTTACAGATTTCTGTAAAACTAATTTATGAAAATGTAAAAAATGAGCGCGGAGTTTTACCCTCACAGGTAACAGAAAACATCAAATTAATAAATAAACATTAAAACTAGGTACTCCTTCAATATCATACGTCTCCAAAACAAATGAAACCTTATTGGTCATATTATTAGATTCGTTTTTGGGAAATATGTTAAACGGCCTCACCGTTTAACATATTGACAGATTTGGGCAATTTTCCGCGGAGCGGCCTCAAGAATTTGTCTCAAATACTAAACTATATTATATAATATTATATTACATAATGCTAAAGCCTCACCTATAAATTAACTATCAGTGGTAACCCGTGTTCCGACGCACGTGGGTTCGAGCCCCGGTCCTGCACTAATGGATTTACACAGAAAGGTTCACACGTGCTTCCTAGAAGCACACGTGGTGAAATAAAAAAAATCACCGTGATATTTTTTATTGTATATATGTTTGGGAAAATAATCTACATAGTAGTCTACGTTCCCGTTTGGGAGATATAACGTCAGATTTTGCGTCAAACATTGAACATCTTTGACTTTATAGACACAACATTTCACACCCTTACGCCCCGAGCGATCCGATAAAACGATTTCGAACTGAAACAAACGTGGTCTTGAAACCTTGACAAGGCCATCACGTTTTGAAAACGCGCGAGTATGTGAGGAAAAATATTTTATTCTGACAAGGTTCCGTATCGTTTTGACCGTGGCCGCGTGGGTGTATTATTACCACAATGTAAACAGCACGTAGCAGACTCGTAACTTCGTAGCAGATCCGTAGAGGGTACGAGACCCCACCCAAGCATAATTATCTAACATTCGATTAACTCTATCATGAATGCCAATCAGAAGCAATATCACGTACTTGCTCCGCTGTGGTGATGCTTTGCGCAGATCCATTTTTTCCCCAAGAAACCCTACTTTTCTCAACAGTTGAAAATATAAATAGATTCAGGCGTTACTTTATGGAAATCCATTGCAAAATATTAGGAGGTAAATATTTAGTAACGATTCCGCGCAAAACCTTCTGTGATAATAAAATCTATCAGAGTAAGTCGTCAACTAATTTCAGTAAGAGTTTCATAGACATCATGGGCACAACAATATTCGACTTTGGCGCTGAGAGTTCCAAGCAACAACGGCAGAGACAACGGTGTTGCTTCTCCGAGCTCCTCGCACAAAGTCATAAACAAACGAAAAATAAAACGGGAAGTCAAGCCGTACGTTTTTGTTAACATTTTCATTGAAGAGACATACACAACATGGCACAGTCGTCACAAAACCAGATGATATAGTACACAGTATAACACAGTTAGTTATTCTGTCTGTCAGCGGTAATAACAAGGCAGGGTGCGGCGTGCGAGGGACGGGCCATCCGTCATGTCAGGGGGGAAGCTCACGGGGGGAAATACTACATAAAATATGAAGGCACGTATTTTTTTGTACACTTCTTGGTGAAAGACTTTTGTCTATGTCCGTAATTCAAGTGTCATAATTTTTGTTAACAAAGAAAATTACAATCAATTATTAGAAACAAATTACAAGTAGTATTTACTATTGAAACAATTGAGCTAACTGCAGACTGTTTGTACACATGTCATACTAATACGGAACATAAACAATAATAAAAAGATTAAATAATGCTGGATCTTCGCTACAGAATCATTTAACCCCAAAATAATCCCGATTTGTCCCTCTTCCACATAGTTTTGTTTCGATGCGATACACTGATACACCAAATTATCTTTTATTGTGGGTTCCAAAAATGTATTGTCTTAAATGTTGCGTATTATGTCACATCACACTAACTTCGTGTTTGATATATGTAACGATTTCGTTCAAAATATCTGGCCGTATGTCCCCACCTCCTTGTCTTGCGTTTTATGGGTGAACGAAGTGGCCTCTCGACACTTCCGGCACAATTGGCTCGATTGGCCCATTTTGGCCGATATAGGCCCACGGTCCACCGCCTTCAGGGATTTTATGATATGGATAGATGAATTCTTTGGGTACGAAGTTAATCGGTATTAGAAAGTAATGATGGAGGAGGAAATTGATTATTATTTGATAGAAAGCGGTAATTAGTATTGCAGCAAATAAAATCTTATGGCCAAATTTGACAGAAGCTGGGAATAATACTTAGAAATAAATAAATATATATTGAGATTTTTCTAAAAATCATCTTATCACATCACACAATATTATAAACGCGACAGTTGGGATGTTTAGATGTCTGTTCACGCCAAAACTACTGAACGCATCGGGCTTAAATTCTGCATCGATGTAGTTCTAGGCCTGGAATAAAATATAAGCTACGATTTATTCGATAAAACAGTTCCCATGAGACATAATGACCAACAAACGTTTCCATAGAAACAACGCGTGTGAGGCCGTGCGCCAAAACTAGTACTACATAATATTCGATCTCACTACGTGGTACCTGGGTGGTAATACTTTTATAGCACTCGGAGTTAATGCATATGAGAAGTACATTAACCCCGAGTGCTGAAACTCGATAAATAATAAAATATAATATATATTATATTATATTATCCATTATATTATTCTATTATTATTCTATTATTATATTATATAAAATATTCCGATCCATTGCTGAGCGACCCAATTTGGGTCGCTCCTAAAAGTGGCGGTAGTGGTAAGCGACCCGAGCTGGGTCGCTTGCTCGCTCTTTTTTTGAATGAAAAATGCGTCTAAACGGTCGGCACGATGTTGGAAACCGATACCATCGATTCTAGACGAAATAGAGGTCATAACAAGCCTAAAATCAACAAAAGTGTAGAAAAAATCTTTTGACTGGCAAGCGTCCCAAAGTCGGTCGATCGGCGACCAAATTTCGATGTCTGCCAGTCTATGGATAAACCGTTTTTCTAATTGATCTTGGATGACAAGTAGATTGTTTTATGTATGTAATCTATGGTAAAATGTACGTACTACGTGAAAATAGATTTGTGTCGAAAACCGTCGAAAAATTCGTTGAAAAAGCAAATTAATGAAAAGTGCCGCGAGGGCGGCAAATTCAAACTTCGTTTTTGCTATCGGCCTCTTTGGTCCTTACTCGGAAACGAAAAAAGATACACTGTCAAAAGATTTAATACAGGTAGCCAACCACCCAAGCTGATTACTAACACAAAGATCACCACCCTAATGCTAAGAATTCGTCATAAATCCCTTTTGGCACGAGGCGGTTTTTTTCCCGCCGCGTCGCAATTTTACGAGTGGTTTTACGAGCTCTTTGTGTAAACAAATTGTATGGGCACGTGCTGGTTTTTGTTTGTAATGTAACAATAGACTATCTTACTTGCGATTAAAACACATTTAGTACTTCAAACTTGGAAAAAAGAAAAATTATACCTACTTTACTAACTTTCGCCGCGATTTTACAAATCCTCTTACTTTACGTGGTTCTCATTTATTTGTTTTTATTCAACTACAGCATATTTACATGCTAATTTGTAGGAAATTTCATGGAGAATCTAGATATTTATAGATATTACTAGGTATTCCTACAAAAAGATTAAGAAAATGCGGAAGCTGCAAGCAAGCTGCAAGCGCGCGGCAACCAAGCGTACGCGGTTCGCCACCTTAAGTAAAAACGTCGCGCGAGCGCCAGCGCTTGAGGGGTTAGATATTATATTTTATTATTCATCGAGAACACTCAGAACAAATATCTGCATTGTACAGTCATTTGTCCCGAGGCGGGAATTGAACCCGCAACTTCCTGCGCCGAGGCCGAGGAGAGGTCGCTTATCAAATGTGAATCGTACTGCAGCAGAGCTCATGAAACATTCCAATACATTCCAACATACAAACTTTCCCTAGTTATATTTTAGTAGATTATGAACCTACGCAACAAACAGTTTTCAAGCAGAGCTTAGTATAATGAAACTGGGTTGACTGAGGAACGGTCTGTATTATTGAGGGGACGAGTGGCTCGTTACGGAAGGCGGAAACTGTGTAGGTACCTGACGGCGAGGGCGGGCGCGAGTGAAGGCGGGCGGGTGGGTTCCAGTGACTTTTAAGCCATGAGACCGTACACGCACTTAAACATTCACACCGGGATGGTAGAGACCGGCAGAGACGCAGCGAGCACTTTCAATATCAAATAAAGTAGAGCTACGATTGTTAATCATTCTTTACTACAATAATAATAAAACAAATTTTAGAAAACTTCTTGTTTTATGTAGTTATAATCATTCTCCCAATGCATGTTTAGGCAAAATCTCTCGGAGACCTGTTTTGGGAGCTCTAATTTGTAGATTCTATTGAATAAAGACCACCAATATCATTTTCTTTTTGCGAATATCCTATTCTTTAATAATGATAGAATAAATTTTCGTTACATGCCTTTATGTAAAGAAAGAAAAAACCGAACCGAACTCGATTATCGACCGAAAAGGCTTCGAAACAAACCCCAATATCTCCGAAGTTCTACATCATTTTGACATAATTGTATATACCAAAATAATAATTAACATTTGCTTATACTATTTAAAATAATAAACAACATTAAGTCTATTTTTTAAATCACTTATACCACGTTTATAGCTGAGTTTTTGCCTAAACATGCATTGCGAGAATGATTATAAAAACAACAAAAAAAAAAGTATTCTAAAATTTGTTTTATTATTATTGTAGTAGAGAAAACGATTTAATAGTAACAAGTGATTGATATTTCAAGCAACAAACGAAAATCATACAATTAGGACGATGAAACCGTGCAATTTCTCGTTTGGTTGTAACAGCCCTCTTAACCGAACTGAACTGACCGAATATTTGTCTTGAAAAAAGTTAACTGCACATAGTATAAGGGCAGGCTTGCTTCGACAGACCAAAACTAATTACTTCTTTAAAGAAGTCAATTAGTCAAATTCGTTAATTTCATAGGCATATTGTATGTATAATATAAACATGTTTTATTTACTAAGCTATCTGTAATTTACATATTCCTGTACCATTGTTATAAACGAGATTCATATTCAAAATGTGTATGTATTAATTGGTATATTGGTACATAAATATACCGTTCGATTATTTGAATAAATCTGTTTTCCGAATCCCCAGGCGCCATGGCGCCATGCACCATGCGTGACAGACCTCGTCGCGACGCTGCTATTTCACTGTGCTTGGCGTTTTGGCCGAAAAACGCAAAATACAGCGCCAGACTAGCCGTCTCACGAGCACCTCTCTTTCTCTAGCTGAGCACCTCTCCTTCTCTGGCTGAGTTTCAGTATTTCCGTACCGATGTAATTAGGTACCGCGTATCCACCCGCTTCTGCTCCTGAGTGTGGCCACACCCGATCATCCCGCTCCGCTTTGATCATCTTCAAATAAAACATCGCTAACAACATTAACTCTCAAAGGCTCCGAATTTCGTCCAAATTGGACCATAATGCCGCCGTTTTAGACAATTTTTATAAAAGCGCCTGTTATTCACGAGTTTCTTTTAGTTAAAAATAGCTTTTAACGCGACGCCGCCGTAGCTGAAAAAACATAAAAAAAACAATGTCCTAAAAATAGTAATAGTTCAAACTAATATAACCCTTCACACAGTAATAATGAAACCCCACCTAAGCTGCGACTTCCGCTGCCCGAATGAATGCCTGGCGAGATTCAAACCCGCACTTTATGACGCGCAATCGCCAGATATTCTGTATCAAGCGTCGATTTATGCGAGCCGGCAGGTACGCCCACTAGTGCTAGTGTGGGAGATACCGGATAGTTTTCTACATCAATATTAAGTCATGATTTTTTACCATCATCAACATCTGCCCATGCTAGTCCAGTCCACTGTTGGACGGCGGCCCTTCACTCAGCATCTGCCAGTAGTCAAATATACGTACGTACTAGGTAATCATTTGTAGGTAGGTTTTATAAAAAAATAATATTTTTCATATATATTAACGATTGGATTCGAACGTATTTCTTTGTATCGTTGTTTTTTTTTTAGTGTAGTTTGATTTACCAATATGTTCTTAAGTCTTTTAAACTTTATCGTATAGTTTCAAATTCATATTAATATTATAAATTCGAAAGTAACTCTTTCTGTCTCTCCATCTATCGGTCTGTTTGTTTCCTTTTCACGCCTAAACGGCTGAACAGATCTTAATGGAATCTAGCAGGGAGGTATCTATACGATATCCCGGGGACGAACGCAGGCTACTTTCTATCTCAAAAAAAGCGTGCGAAGCCGCCGGCAGCAGATAGTGCGCTATAATATGTCCTGCGCACGTGACTAGTCTCCGTTGAGAGTGGCCGCCGGCCGTGGCCGAAAGTCGGCTAGGAGAACAACATATCCTAGTTTGAAACCTCAGTTTGACGTAAGTTTTTCAGGGGCACCTCCTGCACTAGGAATATAGCGTAAAGTCCTCGATTTATGTACAATCGGCTCGCCCTTATTTATCGACCAATTTGAATCTCAACCGACTTGTTTATGTATTATTGTTTATGTATTATTGGCGGCGCTATTCTTTTTTGTATAGATAAATAATAAAAAGATGGTTTTGGAAATCTTATTTTACATTACCATATTTTTGCTCAATTCGATTTCAGCAATACGTTATAGGTTTGGTTAGAACTAGTTCCTACCTGAAGGTTTCTATAAGTGCTACGAAACAAGCGTAGCTCGTAGAACTCAGGGATAATCTAACAGAAAAATGCGAACGTTTGAAAGGATGTTTCTTACCCTTCACGCCAAAACTACCGAACGTACTTGTACCAGTACTGAACGTACCTGTACCAGTACTGAACGTACCTGTACCAGCACTGAACGTAACTGTACCAGTACTAAAAATTTTCGTAGATGTAGTTCTAGAGCTGGAATATTATACAGGGTGCCACGTAACATGTGTATCGAGCCGAAAAGGGGTGATTCTGGACCCTCGGGGGGTCAACTTGTGAATAATGTTTTTTTGGATTTCGGATATATTATTAAAAATGTAAAAGAAATTATAAAATAAATCAAAAAATCGTAGAACAACAGTTGGTCCCCTTGGGGTCCAGAATCCCGCCCTTTCGGTTTAGTAGACATGTTTCGTGGCACCCTTTAAAGGCTACTTTTTACATCAAGATACGCATGCAAAGACGCGGCCAGAAGCTTGTTTTAATGTAAAATAGGTAACATTTCTGTGCTTTCTACCTACGTCAATATCACGACATAATATGCACACAAGTTTTAAGACAAACCAGCCCCAGCTCCCTCTCGGAGCCACAATAGGCTCCGAGAGGGGTCGAGTGGGACCCTGCGCCCTTGAACCCGCAATATTCCCTACAATTTGGAGTAAATCAGCTCTTGTAACCATTTCCCCGTGATTGCAGGGGCTTCAACGGGTTCTAGGGCTCTTAGGGACGAAAGGTAAATTCGATGAGGCACGCTTATACCGAAAATAATTTTATATTACTGTAGTAGGTACCAACTCGAAATTAATTATTCAATTGCCTAGCCTAGTTTATAATAAGTTACGTAACAATATGTAGGTGTCACCACTGGATCGTAGAATCAGCCCGTTTGTAGAAGGGCTCGGCGGATAACAAAACGGCACCACCGGTAAATTCATGAGCCGATTTTTGTACGATCAGCGTTCAGAGGGCTATTACAAAAAAAACGAGATATCAAATGAAAATGAATTAAATAAAATACTATATAATTCATTGCGCCGGCGGTCTGCCCTCAGTGCCTCAGCCCGCGCGAGCGTGAATTATACGTGAATATAATTACAGTCTTTTATTTAATTCATTACAAAACATTTAGCAGTTATTTTAAAACTAGACTTAATATTGTAGTTCAAGCTAATGTTAGTAACTATTTTGGTATAAATATTATTTCAAAATGATGTAGAACTTCGGAGATATTGGGGTTTGTTTCGAAGCCTTTTCGGTCGATAATCGAGTTCGGTTCGGTTTTTTCTTTCTTTACATAAAGGCATGTAACGAAAATTTATTCTATTATTATTCAGTATAGGATATTCGAAACAAGAAAAAATTTTTGGTGTTTTTTTTGTGGTCTTTATTCAATAGAATCTACAAATTAGAGCTCCCAAAACAAGCCTCAGTGAGTTTTTGCAACATGCATCGGGAAAATTATTATAACTATATAAAAAAAGGTGTTTTCTAAAATTTGTTTTATTAGATATTATTATGTAGTAAAGAAAACGAACTATTATTAACAAGTGTTTAATTTTTCAAGCAACAAACGAAAATCATGCAATCTGGACGATGAAACCGTGCAATTTCGCGGTTTTTTGTTATAGCCCTTTTCAACAAATACGGCTCAACAGCGCAAGCTATCTCGTAGAATGAAATCAAATATTTTTTTCATCCCATCTATTCGAAAAGAGGCTAAGGGTTCCTCGATAAGTGCGAACAAAGAGGCTACTTAATAACAGTGACGATTACTTTTGAATTTGGAACACTATTTAATTAAAAAGTTTGAACGTAATTCGCTTTCAATCAAGTCCTGGCCAGGAAAAAAAAAAGCGCGCGTAGCGACGTGGCATTGGCTATCCAAATTTAACAAAAGAATACGCAGGAACTTTTAGTCGTTTTGTTATTACTTTTTATCAAAATATTACAGACAATTTTAATTTGATTCACACAAATTGAATTGAATTCTTTATTGACAAAGAAAATTACAATTCAATAATAAAAACAAATTAGAACTCGTATTTACAATTGAAACAATTAAGCTAACTGCAGACTGTTGCAAACAATCAACAGGTAGCTCAACTGATCCATATCAATACCAGTCGGAAGCGTCCCCAAGACGCTGGCTGCATTGCCCCGCTGAATGGCAATGCTGATGCGTTGCGCCAGATATTTGCCAGATATTCACACAAATTGAATAAATGATGAGTTCTAGCAGTGAAAGTGAAATATTAACACCAGAAACTATCTTTATTGACAAAGAAAATTACAATTCAATAATAAAAACAAATTAGAACTCGTATTTACAATTGAAACAATTAAGCTAACTGCAGACAATCAACACCAGAAATGAATTTGTAATATGTTATGTACCTAAATATTCATCATTCATCATCAGTTATTCATCACTGCAAGCACTCTTATTTATTTTTCTCGGTTGATGTTTTTTTCTCGTAGAGGATGAAAAGCAGATTATTTAACTTCGACTGACGTACTTTGAATGCCTCACCACGCTTAAGATTCTACTCTAGAATCCATCGCATCGCTCTGGATTAAAAAAATATCACTCTTGCCCTAAATTCATTATTTTGTTCCCTTGTTACACAATCTAATATTACCAACGTTCGTTTGTAATCCGCCTCATCCTTCTAAAACGGGTTGATTTTAATAATAAATAGAGTAATCAATCTCTTAGGTCCAATTTCACCGTTACAATTAGTTTTGCTCATTTAACGAGTTCTGCGCTTTTTACCGACATAAAGTTGATCCGGATCAGGATCAACTTAGTTTAACTTCTGATCGCCTGATTTTCGGCGGTAACCTATAAACCGTGTTCAAGAACGGAAAACAGCGGACATACTGACATTCATCAATTCAATGCCGGATGTACACTTCGTTTCCGTAAACGCGATCAAAATGTATAGGGTGTGAAGTAAACCGAGATCAATATCAACATTTGAACTAGATTAAGCTGAACTTAATTCTGTTGAACTAAGTTTTGGCAGCGAACGATGAAATTGGACCTTAATGTCAATAGACTCATAAACGGCAATTGATTCGTTTTAGCGTCGGTTCATAGCAAACGTTTTAGCGTCGGTTCATAGCAAACGTTTTAGCGTCGGTTCATAGCAAACGTTTTAGCATCGGTTCATAGCAAACGTTTTAGCGTCGGTTCATAGCAAACGTTTTAGCGTCGGTTCATAGCAAACGTTTTAGCGTCGGATCATAGCAAACGTTTTAGCGTCGGTTCATAGCAAACGTTTTAGCATCGGTTCATAGCAAACGTTTTAGCGTCGGTTCATAGCAAACGTTTTAGCGTCGGTTCATAGCAAACGTTTTAGCGTCGGTTCATAGCAAACGTTTTAGCGTCGGTTCATAGGAAACGTTTTAGCGTCGGTTCATAGCAAACGACTTACAATGTGCCCAAAACTACACTTTACTGCTAGCTGATTACTAAACTCATTTACAACGAGCTACTACTACTGTAGTGTAAATAATCAGACGGTTTTAAATGATTAATTGCTAGTTTATTTACTTGTAAGATTTGAAATCACAAAAAATCTGATTCTTTTTAAATAATGTCACTTTCCACGTTAATATTTAATACCTACCTTTGTACATACACCCAGACTCAGAAGAAGCCACAGACATTAGCTAGGTTTGTACAAAAGTGTGTAAAGAACCACACGATCAATCAATGGGCAGGCATTCCATTCTCTCAACTTGACAATATATGGAACTGGAGCAATCGCAGTGTACTGCCGACGAGTACACTGCTGGCCAATATTACAGCACACTTCCACGTCAACATACATACGTCCACAGCTGAGCATGCCTCCCCCCAAACAAGAGGGGTTTTGCCTTATTCACCGTGCTTTGCAGGCGGACTGCTGCCCTTCCTCTGGTGGGTTCCCTTAGTCGGCTCATAAGACATCCACGAGCTGAGTTGGAGGATTCGATTCTTATGCTTCCACTAGTGGACGAAAAATTTAAGTGAAGTGAATCAATTAACACATTATTTCTTACTATCTGCTGCCAGCGGCTTCGCACGCGTTTTTTTTTGTAGCAATATGCTGTCCGTCTCCGGTATACCATTTATCTCCCCGCCAAATTTAATTGAGGTCCGTTTATCCGTTTAGGCGGGAAAAGGTAATAGACAGACAGAGTTACTTTCGAATTTATAATGTTAGTATGGATTTGATTACAATTTAGCTTGAAAGACATGTTTAAGTTAGTATTTTGTTAGCCATAAGCAAATAATAAAAAAAAAAAATATTGGTAAGCAAAGCTTGTGTTATGGGTACTAGATAACTAATATATTTAATAAATACACTACATAGATATATTTTTATTGCACTTAGAAAACATCCATAAAAGTTGTGGATTTCTGTCTAAAGCCACGTCAATTGTCCTGCAGTGTACGATCCAGTGGCACGCAGCGAGATCGAGGGTGCTCAGGCCGACCTCGCGGTTCTACACTAACACAGCCTCTTGTAGTTACAGCCTAGATCTGATGTTATGGAGTTCGCTCGATACCTACCAGATAGATAAACTTTGTCGTCCATACTCGGCCTCTTTCAATACGAACAGCTGTGGTGTTGTTGAGCGAAGTTCACTCGATACTTAGATACATAAATAAAAATAAACAATGCTGGACAATCCACACAGCATCATCTAGCCCCGAGCTAAGCAGATCTTGTGTTATGGGTACTAGATAACTGATAAACTTAATACATTACGTAGATAGGTAGATATTTTTTATTATACCCAGAACACCCGGAAGAAACATATGCAGATCATATAAACATTTGTCCCGAGGTGGGAATCGAACCTGCATCCTGCATCACAGACGAACCTTCACCCACTGTACCACAGACGTCGTCATACGTATTAAGATGCGATCTTAGTACGGGTTCTGCACAGTTTACGAAAACTATAAGTTTTCGTTTCCTTCCATACATTGAGCGCCCAGCAGCGCCCCTACCGGATATAAAGGAACTAAGCACTTTCCGCGGTATGACAGCTCAGTTTTGATAATTTTGAGTGATTTGTTGCGTTTTAGCAGTACGAGTAGGTAAACTATTTTGTCAACTTTGACATTTCGGGGCTAGTAAACGAAAACTTGTTCCGTTTTAGTATTGTGTACTATGTGTGTTATATACATACATACTAACTACATATATATATACATACTAGCTATAACCGGCCAGGTTCAAAATTCAACGTATGTAGGTACATTTATTGTATATATTAAAGCACATGTTAATAACTACAGCCTTAAAACTTTTGAATTTAATAAAATACGCAGTTCTTAGTCTCTCCTAAAAAGTGAGTAACTTTACTTGAGCGGTAAAGTTGTTAGACAAGACACGGATGTATGTATGTGCCCTTTCCAAATGTGTATGATCTTTAATTTATTTTCTACTTTCTTGCGTTAAGTCATCGACATAGCTCAAAGAATAATAGCAAGCTGAAGTGGCAGCGAACGTGTGTGTGAGGTAAACGTGTTCTCGAGTGGAGACCGCGACTTGGCAAACGTAGTTTAGGACGCCCTCCGGCCAGGTGGACAGACTGCAGGCAGATGCTGGATGCGACAAGCTGAAGACCGGGCGTTATGTGGCACTCATTAGGGGAGGCCTATGTCCAGCAGTGGACTAATATAGGTGGATGATGATGACTTTTTTGGGTTTGGCTACAAATACAAAAAAGTACTACAGTTTCGCAGTCATCATTATTTATGACTACCTTAAGTTTTCACGTTTACTTCCACCGAATGCAGCACAATATCGACGCATTGTCTTGTAGAAACTTACAATATTTGAACAAAGGAGTTTGGACAGCTTGTTACCGACGAGAAGCCGACGCCGACGGGGCGGGACGGGATGGCGGCGGGACAAACAGGGATGAGATGAAACAGAAATATCACAAAAATTTTAAATATACCATTTCCGTACAACAGATTTGTTGCGATGTGTTGGATCGGGAAGTTATTCAAATTACAAATCAATACTTCTACGATACAATTAGCCTGAATTTTCGATCTTTAAAAAAAAACTATATAATAAACTAAATTTCGACTAATTCCAGATCATAAAATTTATGTCATGTTTTCATATTATCTAGAGAAAGGGATTGTAAGTTAGTATTCATAAATTCACTGATGCTGTAGAATGCATGGATTTCAAGGAAATGCTTGATTAAGTGAGCTCTTAGACCAAGCCGTATTTCGGCCACAGCAGCCACTCTCAACGAAGACTAGCCATGTGTATGTATAGTGCACAAGTGCGTGCTAAAACTGGACACTCTCTATTCCGTGATAAAACAAAGCAAAAAGCTGCTTCGTTTTATCAGGCGTAATTTATAATTTATTAATGAAATTTTCACCATGTTTGTATGGTGCCGGCTCGCCTCGTTGTCTTACAGGACGTAGGATAGTTTGCAGTTATTGTGAGTCACAGTTTATTTCGAGTCTGTTTTGTATTATTTTTGTTACGTTTTCGTTTCTTTAAAGAATCAAAAGGATAAAAATAAGAGATAAAATTCTCATTAGTTCCATTTATGTACTGTCAATGGAGGATGGAACCAGGGAGGGATTTAGGGATGGACATGTTTACAATACAAGACATAAAAATAACTTAGTTGTCCCAAAAACAAGATTAGCTAAAATTTCAAAAAGTTTTGTTTGCAATTCAATCAAATTATACAATATGTTACCAATTAATGTAAAATCTATGTCTAATATAAAATTTAAATTGTTTATCAAGAACAGATTAATAGATAAAAGCTATTATCGTTTGGATGAAGCTTTTGCTGATAAAAATATTTTGACATTAAATTTGATTAAATAATGTACCTACATTTGACATTTGAAATGGGACATTTTATTTTATTTTAATCTTATTTTATTTTTATTTTATTTTACACTATGACAATGCTTTTGCAGCTTGTGTTATGAATTTTATTTTGTTTTTTGAAATGTATTGAATATGTTTCACTTGACTAAGTGTTCCCTGTGAATCTATAGTATGAATTAAATAAATAAAATAAAAAAAAAATAAAGGGAGAATAGTCCTGTTTTTTAGAAAATCGCCTTTACTAAGAATTTCTGTCGTAATAGAGATTTTATGACCTTTCTAAAATCCGCTTCCACAAATTATAAAATAATTAACAAATAAATAAATAATGCTGGACAATCCACACAGCATCATCTCGCCCCAAGCTAAGCAGAGCTTGTGTTATGGGTAGATGATGATAAACTTAATACAATTAATTACGTAGATAGATATTTTTTATTATACCTACATAGAAAATACTCAGAACACCCGGAACAAATATATGCAGATCGTACAAACATTTGTCTTCTGCGTCGCAGGCGGAGCTTCGCCCGCCGCGCCACATCGGTCGTCAAAGTTATCTACCTGTTATTTTAAATACCAAGTGTCCCACTACTGGGCAAAGGCACCTCTCCCATTCTTACAGAGTTCTGCCAGTAGTTACTCCAAACAAGTTACTAAAATGGTCCGGAAGCAAGTAAATAAAACCCTGCACGAGAATTAAACCGAAATGAATCCCAATTATTCCAAAACCGTGCGTCCATTCAAAGTTATTTGCGAGCTAATAACCAAATGCGCATCTAAATTCACAGAGCTCCACAAATATAATAATTCAGCGCACCCCACCCTTTAGGGGTGCAAAGTGGGGTGCGAGGGGTGCATTGTCCATCTGTCTGTTTTAAATTAAATCCCATGCATCAGTAATTACGCGACGTAAGCTGAGTTGACTGCACTATTTTCAATTGGATTTTAAATGAAAAGATGGACGATTCAACTGTTTTAATGGTTGTTAGAGCTGTCACTTCAACATATGTGATGCAGCTCACACGTGACACTCTCCATTATTTATTACTAGCTTAGTTTTAGTTTATGTCTAACATACCTCCTCCATCTCCAAGAAATATTCCACACTTTCCACAATTACTATTTTATTTTCACTCTGAGTCTAATTTGACATACGAGTAGGTATCAGCTTTCAAAGACGACCGATATGCGAAGGTCCGCCTGTGGCGCAGGAGGTTGCGGGTTCGATTCCCGCTATGAGAACATTTTAAAAACCTTCGCATACCAACATCAGTAGCAGTCTACGTAATGGAGGTAATTAACTAAGTATACAAAAAAGACTCCCTAACATTGATGGGGATGTTAATGGGGTGGTTGGGAATATATCAAAACAATAATGGGTCAAAAACTCTATAATAAGCTGCCCCTAGGGTTTGAAGCTAGTTAAAAATGAAAAAAGGGTTAATTTAGAATTAAGAAAACTTTTAATGGGCAAAACGCTATAAAGTATCAAACAGTTTTTAGAAAACGATTACAGTCATCTGGACATCAATTATACTGCAAAGTTACCTGACACTCGTAAATTCACCTAACCTAGAGTCAAATATTATTTAAGGACCATATTATTTAAGTTTATCTCCCGACTATTGCCTCTTTACAGCAAAATTGTATTAAACATTATTGACAAGCCATAGCCTATACATATAATTAAGTATATTTTGTATATTTGTTATTTGTGTACCTATTGTCATTTTATGTTATTTTCTTCTGACTTAGGCTCTTTCTGATCTGTTTATTTTTTTGTTTCGTGTATTAGTTTTTAATTAGTTTAAGTAGAATTGTATTTTACGTATACTATGGATCTCGTGTCTGGAAATAAAGAATATATTATATTATTATTATATTATAATAAATGATCTATATCTATTATCTGTATCTATATGGGAAAAATGTTTGTACGATTTGCAAATATTTATTCCGGGTGTTCTGGGTATATTCGATGTATAGTAAAAAATCTCTATGTATTTATGTAGTGTATTGTATTATGTATATCAGTTACCTAGTGCCCATAACACCAGTTTGGCTTAGCTCGGGGCGAGATGATGCTGTGTGGATTGGCTTAGCTCGGGGCGAGATGATGCTGTGTTGATTGGCTTAGCTCGGGGCGAGATGATGCTGTGTTGATTGGCTTAGCTCGGGGCGAGATGATGCTGTGTGGATTGGCTTAGCTTGGGACGAGATGATGCTGTGTGGATTGGCTTAGCTCGGGGCGAGATGATGCTGTGTGGATTGGCTTAGCTCGGGGCGAGATGTTGCTGTGTGGATTGGCTTAGCTCGGGGCGAGATGATGCTGTGTGGATTGGCTTAGCTCGGGGCGAGATGATGCTGTGTGGATTGGCTTAGCTTGGGGCGAGATGATGCTGTGTGGATTGGCTTAGCTCGGGGCGAGATGATGCTGTGTGGATTGGCTTAGCTCGGGGCGAGATGATGCTGTGTGGATTGGCTTAGCTTGGGGCGAGATGATGCTGTGTGGATTGGCTTAGCTCGGGGCGAGATGATGCTGTGTGGATTGGCTTAGCTCGGGGCGAGATGATGCTGTGTGGATTGGCTTAGCTCGGGGCGAGATGATGCTGTGTGGATTGTCCAGCATGTATATGTACCATTTAAAGGTTTCTTTCTTACATAAACGGACAGGCAGCCATACTACTTCACATGCCTAGCGTACAAGTTATTTGGATAAACAAGCTAGTTTATCCAAATAACTTGTGTCCCAATAGTTGTGTAGGTAAGGTGCTATGGTTCTGTACGGAACTAGTGGGAGATACACTGTCTCACTAGTCCTGTGCGCGAAAATATTATAATACTTACCTATTACAGACTGACAGTCGCATTTATGAGAGTGTAGTGTAGCCACGCACGCGTCTGCGTATATTCATTGAATACCAAATGTGCATAATAGAATATTTATTGCGATGTGTGCTAATTAACAACACGTAATACCAGATGAATACACATTACGATGCGTTAAATTGTTTATTTTATTTATACTTTACGATGTAAATTTAGGTTTAGACAAATGAGTATCTAGTATCTAGAGGTACTATCCCAACCAGCACATAAGCGTATAAGAAGCGCTAAAACAGCGGCATAGGAGGGAATTATGACGTTTTAGTGTCCTTATGTAAGTGTTACGATAGCGCTTCTCATTAGCTCCTATACCGCCGAAAGAGCTCACGTCATACGGGCTTCAGCGCTACAATAGGGATATGGGAGTGGAACGTGAGTTTGAAAAGCGATACAAAGGTGGTTAAAAAGTGAATTTATACGCTAAAAGTTTCTATACCAACTTTATAAAGGGTTACCTAGATCCTTTTGGTTGAACTCTTACTTTCCATCATTACTGACTGATTTGACTATGAAACACCATACCCAAAACGTAACGTTTTCGAGATATAGGACTTTAAAGTTGAGAAAAAAATATATTTTACTAGTTTTTTTTAATTTGTGCTTGTAGTTTAATTTTTTTTTTACAATTTTTGTGTAGTAAATAAGTTGGTTTATTATATTTAAAAATTGCAGGTTAGACAAACTGGGTCGTAGTGGACGATTGATAGTTAAACAAGTTCCGTCAAGAGCGAGTGTGACTCGAGCACCGAGGGTTTCGCATGTTTGTCAATTATACCAATATGTAATTTCTATAGGTACCGGATAAAGACTTGTTACATTTCAGATGTATCGGTTTGCAAATTTCGAAGCAAATTTCAGAGGGGTTTTTTTTAAATATTCCAAAAAGTATAAAAGTAACAGAAATTTTAAAAACTGTTTTGAGATGTACAAACCAATGCCTTTGCCTTTCATTTGATAACCGAGGTGACCTTGTAACTCTCTTTTAAAATTTTGACATCAGAACTTGTAGGTACTGAAAATTTTCTTTTTTATTTTTTATTCATTTAATCTGTACAAGCGCACGAAATGTAGGTATTATTATTTTAAATTTCAAGTTATTTGCTGCTGTAGTTGTTGAGATATTAAAGATGGAAAAAAGGACAGAAAAAGCGAGACCATAAGGGTTTTGAAACCGATCTCCGATCTTCGAAACCCTAAGAAGATTATTACAAAGTATGTGCAAAGTATTAATGATAAACCTGTTTCTTTTATTTATATTCTTTAATGATGACATTGAAGAATATCAAAAGAAATGGCAGTCACGTCGCAGATGTAGGTACGTAAAAATATCTACGTTTCTTCTGCTATCCAACAAGTTATAACAGTCTAGAGTATTGTCAGCATTCATATGAAAAACTTAGATCAAAAGCTCACAGGTAGTAGTAAAAAGTAATGGTGCAAAATAAAACAAATATGTACCTAATGATGACATTTATTGCTCTTTTATTTAGAAATGCAACGAAATGTTTACCTGGTCACAGAGAGAAAGCAAAATGTTTTACAAGCTTCAAAGTCACGAATTGCAGTGCTTTCCATAACTATGGACGCTGAGTGTAAGTAGCCTACTACAGTAACTAACCTACATTTTTGTCGATAAGGTCGCATTTGGCGTGACTTCCATCTGATAGAGAATGGCGACGTAGCTTGTTGGAGTCTTATTTATAAACGGGGACGGTTTTTAATTACCTGGATTTATTTTTATGTTTATTGGTTTGAATAGGCGAATTTCATGAACTACAAAATTCATTAAGAATGTAAGCTTGAAGCAAAACTTTTTTATAACGTTACATAGTTTTGTATTAACTTTAACTGTACAGTAACTGAAGATAATTACAATCAAATCATTATAAGAAATTAGAAATAGTATTGACAATAGAAACAATTAAGCTAACTGCAGACTGTTGCAAACAATCTACAGGTAGCTCTACTGATCCATATCAATACTAGTTGGAAGCGTCCCCAAGACGCTGGCTGCATTGCCCCGCTGTATGGCAATGCTGATGCGCTGCGCCTCATACCCACCAGCTCTCGGGTCACGCGTCGCTTCGACCAAACGCTCAGATAACTTTTTAAAAACCCGAAGAGCCTCGGTACCCCACGGTCTCGACCCCAAAGGGAACAAATGTGCAGGCTCTGTCGAAACCAGCATATTTGCGCCTCTTGAGATTCTCGGCCAAATCTGCCGCTGCACCAGCCCTCACGGATGTCCTCGGAAGATGGTATGACGCAAATGTGTCGACGAATGTAGCGTCCCACACAATGAGCCTCCCCAACTCCCAAGGGACAAAAGTCATGCCGTCGGGCATGACTTTTGTCCCTTGGGAGTTGGCTCTCTTACCATCGTCACGCAACAGATTCGGTTCGAGAATTGCTGGTACTTAGCGGTGACAAAGACCCGCCGAATAATGTCGATGAGGCTGGCATGGCGAGATATCCGACCGGCGGCCCTAGTACACCATAATCCGTGATGACCATGCAGTTCGATAGCAGTACCGCACTGGCATTGATGAGGCGCGCAACACATTGCACCCAACCGAAGACATGTTGCGGTACGGAAAGTTACGGGATCCGATAAAGTGCCAGTGTTAAATGAAGGAAATGCTTGCAACCAATGTCCTGACTCCCATTTAGAAACGGCCAGAAGGCGGGCACGATCCGCAGAGCTGGAGCACGTTTGTAACAAACAATTCCGTGTCAACTCACACAGAGGCCCGTCCCATTGCCGTTGGGACAAAAGAGATTTTGGGGGAGCAGCATTGGGGCAAGAACTATGCCAAGCCGTTCAAGCTACGTCTAAAAATGAAATTTTGAATGAAATTCCAGGTGGGACCAAACAAGATGACTTACATTTTTTTTCAACTAAAGAAGTAGTGCTTAACTTAACTGTTACTTAAGTAGGTAGGACCAAAAACTGTTCGGCTCTTCGAAGTTTGCTAGCTGCAGCCCGCGGCTTCGCACGCTTTTTTCCGGAATAAAAGGTAGCCTATGTGATACCATCTACCTCGTTGCCAAATTTCACCGAGATCCGTTCAGCCGTTCCTGAGTTTGAAATTTCGACTATTATATTATATTTATAGATTCTTACTAAACTTTAAGTTTTTTTCTCAGATAAGTGTATTTCTCGTGAGAAATAAATATTCTTTAAACCTAAGTCGGTTAACTACGAATCAAGATTGTGTTGGACGATCACTAATGTTGCATCCCTTAACGAGGGATTTCATCAGCGTGAGTGCGGTTCTAATCACGTGCGTTCCGCGTCCCACACAAACAGGCTTCCAACACATCCGTTACATTCATCATGATGAATTCGTCAAACTACGATAGCCCATTTTTTATCTGCAAGCTTCAAAAGTAAAGTCTAAACGAAATAAAGATCTTTGGTGTAAACCCACATTTACAAACAACCCCGTGAAAGTATGTCTGGTTGTAAATACGAGCAAATGGGACAAGAGACTATGAATAAAATAACAAGAAATCGAAAAAGAATAGAACGCGAGCATCGCCGGCGCCTGAGCCATGGCTTCTCAGATAACACCTTGAAATATGTAGTTCTTTTATTTTAGAGTACACTTGTAATGAGCGGTCTTATGGCTTATATTCATATATTCCTTGAAAATAAGAAAAGCACGACATTGTGGTCAAACGGAGCCAAAAGCCAGAAGTATCCATACAGGTCTTACAGGTCCATACGACCACTACGCCACGGTAGCCGTCTATAGAACAAACCCTAGATTAGTTCCCGTTTCGTTTTTTCGTTTTTTCTGGGATAATTTGTGCTATCAAATGCTAACTGATTTTTTTTTACAACTAGTTTGTCAAAAATAATAATATGTTTTACAATATTTTTCCATAACTTTGATCTGCTGCGGTGTAAGAAAATGTAGAGTCACCTGAATGACCTATCAATAAACAACATGCTCATTTTATTGAGTTTCTGAAATGGTATATGCACTTGGTATAATATGGCACTTGGTATTTCCAACTTTCAATGCGATGAATATTCCTGTTATGATGGGTAAGGGTAATTTATTCAAATTACAAGTAAGCTTAAAATTAGCTTATTGTATTGTAATTTTGCAAACAAAATTAATTTCATAGCAAGGGTTTTTTCTAAGTCTAGAAAATAAAACAAATTAGACATTTATTAATATTTTAATAATTGATTACATAATTTATTGCATTGGAATTTCTTACAATACACACATGATTCTAGAACAAGCCCACTGATGGGATGGGATGGATGGGTTTTGTTATTGTAATAAGTTAATAAAATGTCAATAATATCATTAAAATTTAAATCGGGGGTTTTTCGAGTCCTTCTTATTTTATTTCCCAATAATTCAATTAAGTTGCTGTATTCAGAATGGCGTGATGGAAGTACTCAGAATTACCGCCGAGAATTGAGGATAAACATCTACTAGACTAAGAACATTGGTATTTACTACCAAAACGTCAGAGGCCTAAAGAGCAAAACGGTGGTGTTTTATAAAAATATTTTGTCAAGCTGTTCCAGTGATGTTTTGGCCCTTACCGAGACCTTTTTGACGAGCTCAGTCTTAGAAGCGGAGTTGTTTCCCCCGGGGTATGTGGTGCTACTTAAGGATCGCGCCACAGACACTGGCTGGGGTGGAGTCCTTCTGGCCGTGCGAGACCATTATTCCGTCTCTCACGGATAATCACGGATGTCGACGAACTTACAGATGATAAGGAGATACTGTTTGCTAAGATTACTTGGAAAAATTTGACCTTTGTCATTAGCGTTGTTTATATACCACCTAGTATACCACCCTGTTTATATACCACCTAGTATACCACCCTGTTTATATACCACCTAGTATACCACCCTGTTTATATACCACCTAGTATACCACCCTGTTTATATACCACCTAGTATACCACCCTGTTTATATACCACCTAGTATACCACCCTGTTTATATACCACCTAGTATACCACCCTGTTTATATACCACCTAGTATACCACCCTGTTTATATACCACCTAGTATACCACCCTGTTTATATACCACCTAGTATACCACCCTGTTTATATACCACCTAGTATACCACCCTGTTTATATACCACCTAGTATACCACCCTGTTTATATACCACCTAGCTACACTGATAAGAAATACCTTGATGTTTTAAGCTGTTTGGAAAACTTTATCTGTAAATATTCATCAAAATTTGACATAGTAATGGTAGCAGATTTTAATTTAAATTCATGTAGTGCTAATGTTAAAATGCAGTTTGACTTTTTTACACAGTTTTGTAATCTTGAGCATCATTGCAATGTATTAAATTCATTTGGCGGCATGCTGGATCTGGTGCTAACTAATCTCGAAATCGGTAGTGTGTCGGTGTCCGATAGTGATGTTGAACCATTGGTGCCGGCTGACGCATACCACCCACCGTCCGAAGTAACTCTGTCGCTACCCCGGAGTGTTATTTCACAGCCCAGCCCTCGCAGAGGTAATAATAAAAAACTTACTTATGCACCTAATTGACTTTCGCAAAGCTGACTTCTGCGAGCTTTACCTCAACATTTTAACTATTGATTGGGGAGATGTCTTAGATAACCAGGATATTGACTCTGCAACGGATTTGTTTTACCTGAAGCTGAACGAAGCAATAACAAAATATGTGCCTACAAAGAAGGCAGGTTCCTCTAAATTGCGCCGTCAGTATCCACCATGGTACACGGCAGAAATAAACAATAAACTTAAAATAAAGCACTTTCATCTATGTAAATACAAAGAAAAAGGATTACAATTTAATCGAGAAGTATTTAAATACTACCGGACTCTTTCTAAATCCCTCGTAGATGATGCGTACCAACTTTATATCAGGTCGATAGGATCCAATATCCGCCGTGATCCCAAGCAATTTTGAAAACATGTGAGAGATAGACGAAAGCAGAGGGCTCAGATAAGCGAATACTTACTTAATGGAAGGACGGTGACGGGCCAAGGCGCAGCTGATGCGTTCGCTGAATACTTCAGCTCCGTTTTCCTCAGCGATGTCCCAGTGCTTGATGCTGGGAAAGCACAAGGTACCGATACCGGAGATGCACGAACCATTGCAGTGGACTACGTCTCTTTAGCTGATGTCCGCCGGGCTGTGCGTCGGCTAAAACCATCAGCTGCTGCTGGTCCAGACGCAATTCCGCCTTTTCTAGTTAAGGACTGCATCTCAAACTTGGAAAGCCCTTTACACCACCTCTTTAATCTTTCTCTATGCTCTTGACCCAAAGAGATGGAAAATTTCAAGAGTAACCCCCGTGCCCAAAATTAGCTCGTCAGTTGACGTAGCAAACTTTAGACCAATAGCTGTCTTGACTGTGTTTGGTAAAGTCTTCGAATCGATCCTAAATTACTACTTAACCCGCCAGCTGGAAGTCAGTCTGAGTGACAAACAGCATGGCTTTCGTAGCGCTCGCTCGACTACCACTAACCATATCACTTTTGTGGACTATGTGGCGACGCAAATGGACGTGGGAAGGCAGGCTGACTCTGTATTTCTTGATTTCAGGCGTGCATTCGATGTTGTTGACAACGACATACTATTAGAGAAACTGTCTTTGCTCGGTTGTACGCCCCACCTGATAAAATTCTTCGCTAATTACCTTAAAGATCGAAGGCAATATGTGGAGCTGAGTATGTATCAGTCGGATGAGTTCTACACAAGATCTGTGGTAAGCCAGGGAAGTACACTTGGCCCAACTCTTTTCTTAGCCATGTTAAACGACTTGCCTCAGGTACTTAAGGCATGTGACTGTCTTATGTTTGCCGATGATCTAAAGATCTATCTCTCGATTGGTCAGGCCTCTGAGTGTATGGCGATGCAGAAGGACATAGTAGGTTCGGTCATAAGGTAGAGTTGATCAAACAGGCTGGCTTTCAATGTCTCTAAGTGCAAGCTCGTCATCTTTTCTAGACTGCAACAACCTTTAGCACCGCCGTATACGTTAGACGGTGAGGTCTTTGGTGAGATTCGTGATCTAGGGCTCGTTATGGACTCACGTCTTGACTTTCGCAAGCACGTGATTTCCTTTTGCAAGAATGTGAGTAAAATCTTGGGATTCATCATGGGAACCGCTGCGCAATTTCTAGATCCTAGGGTGCCCATCATGTTATATAGAGCTTTTGTCCGCAGTAAGCTAGAGTATAGCGCCATAGTGTGGGACCCACGTGAAGCAAAATATACATTGATGCTGGAAAGAATACAGCGTAAATTTTGTAGGTACGTGTATAAAAGGCAATAAGGATACTATCCATATCTCTATCCATCTCTATTTGTATCTGGAATGGTTGGGGTGGATACGCTGGAGCTAAGACGTAAGCTACAACTTGGAATCCATTACTACCTTATATTACACAATAAAGTAAATAATCCAGGTGTATTAAGTACCAAATAACTACGTGCGTGCGGGTACTTGTCGGCGGCATCGCTTGTTCTGTGGCATCGCCCTCCGAACCAAGCACGGAAACAACGCACGGCAACGGTTCGGGCACTCCATCTACTGAACGAGTTCGTGCACGAGTTCCAGCATGTCGACATATTCCACGACAAGCTAAGTGGGATAGTTAAAAGTCTTTTAATATATTTAAGTTATAACCTAGATTTATAATCAATAGCATAAGATAGTGAGTGCTTTGGTTCTTAAACTGTAAACTTCTATCTTCTTCAATAATAAATAATAATAATAATAAATTGTTAATTCAGATTAGAAACAAACCCAATAAATATTCCCATTCAATGTTAATCGATCCAAAATACGCCTATTGAAGTAGCCCCTTAGGAGCTATCCCATTAAAACGAATTTATTTACCAAAATCCAGGTTTATTTTGTTCAATTCAGGTAGCCCCCACTGTCACCTCCACTCCACAATTACTCCGTATATAAAATTACCGCAAGCTGTCTGTCACACTCTTCAATCACACTCACTTCCAATTTTCTAACTGGTTTCGTCAGTGAAAGTTGTCTCGGTCCTCTCTTAGGTAGGTCCTGCCCTTTAAGGAACGTATTCAGGATGAATAAATAGGGGCAGGTGTATGAATAAAATGGATTGGTAAGACAAGCTAATTTAAAAGAATTAAAAAAACCCTTACGATTTTATGTTTTTTTTTTACTCGAGTAAAGGGCAAGAAAACCGTAATCATTAGATACAGCTGTACAGATTTTCATCACGCTACGCCACTGACTAATAGCAAGCCTAGCTAAATGGCAAATTTTCTCTTAATTTAAAATTAAGAAAAAATATAAATATTAAAAGAAATACTTTTTATAGATTAAGCCAATTTAGGTCAATCACATAGAAGTAGCTGTAATATTTTTATTGTTTTGTTAGCTTTTTGGCGAAAAATTTAAAAAATAACTTCTATCCTACCCTTTTATTCTGCTTACAAGAAGAAAATCTATGGATAATATTGAAAAAGCAGTACTTAGTGAGTTTTGGCCAGTTATAGTTGGTCCAGTTTTCTGTAAAGCCCCCATCGCCCGTTCTGAAAACTACCCTGTCTGGCCCCCGCAGTGGTGATAGCCCTTTGTGCGAGAGACAGACACAAGTAATTGTATGTAGACATAGCGCGTTCGCATATAACGCAGATTCCAATCGTACATCGTTAAATTCGCTTTCGGGGTTCCGTGAAAAATATAGGTAGGTACTTTGTTTGTGACGCCATATTTTGTGCATCGAGATTTAAACCATTTTGTAAGGTTCTATATGTTTTTGATGTTTGGCACTTAGCTTGTCTCGCCATTATTTACTTAGTTAGTAGTAGGTAAGTTTGTGAAAAATTATATTTTTGTGTTTCTTTGTGTCAAGGAGCAAGATTATAATATTTAGCCCGTTTCATTTTGTCCAAAAATGTATTTCATAATCATCTAATTTTATGTTCGGTCCCGACAAACAAAAGGTAGGAAAATATAAATAGAAAAGGGATTCCCAAAGTTTCCATATTTATTGTTTGGGTTTTGTATTATGAACAAAAAGGTAAACCGATAAAGATAAACAACGATTTATTTTCAAATAAGATTGTCCAGAAATTATTGGTTTCAGGTAAGTAGGTTGTTTCATCTAACGGAGATCACAAAACATTACCGCTGGGGTCGCTCGTCTAAATATAATATAATAAAATCTAAATAAACAATAATAAATCTAGGCTCACCCAATATTCCTTGCATTGCTTCTCAGTAAATTCTGGACAGATTTCTTAACTTCTCATGGTTTTAATTACATTGGAAAAACCACAATGCCGCTGGGTTCTCGTAGTTTTTCCGTCTCTTCAATCCGGTAAATTCCCTCGGCTTGTTTGACAGTTCTTGTTGATGGCAACATGTGTCTGGTTGCACTTGGACGAACGAAATCCCCCTACCCATTTTGATATAAGAGGGCACAATACAAGCTAAATATACACATACATACCTACCAGTGAGTATGAGTGTGATGTATGTGTGTGTCGCGTACCACAGCTAAAATTACTATTAATACTGAACGTAAGTACTTACTGGAAATTTTTACCTACGTACTACCACCGGGCTGCAATGATCTGGCTCCTCTAAAGGTGAGTGCTGACCGGCGCGGCGTTACGGGACTAATGTAACGTGTTACACAGCGAGCATTCGTGCAGTCGGTATGGGGAAAGAAGGCATGAGCTACGAGACGGATTTCAGCAAACGGCGGTGTAACGATTTATGCTCGCTACGAATGGTACATTACGCACCTTAACACCGATCACTACCTACCCGGCTTAACACTTAAAATTTCTTGAACAAAATTAATTAAAAATAAACTAACTTTACATTAATTACCTAATCAAAACTTCCCGTATTTTCCGAGATCTACAGAACCCGCTTAGCAAGTCTCGACACGCCTTGCCGCACCGCTAGAGGGAATTGATTGAAAACTGACAACCGGACGTACCCATACTCAGGCTCTGGAATTTCATTAAATCATGGAATCTAAGAGAAACCTTCGAATTTATATGTAAGATTCTAAACTTTCAACAAAAATGCAAAAAAAAAAGCAATAAAATACCATAAAATAAAAATAAATTTTTATTTTCAGCCGTTTCGAGTAAATCTAAAACACACTTGTGGAAGTCTCAAGCTAAAATTAACTCAAGACTCTTAGAGTTAAGAGGGATATTGGTTCGTGTTTGAGGGTTGATGTGAAGCACGTATTAGATTAAAGCACGGGGATGTGTGAAATGGGTAATAACAAGTAGAAGTGACACTCCGATTGCTGGCGAGTGAGAACTAATCATGGGAAGCACGTCTGTCGTAGAACAGAAAATTTTAACATAGGTAGGTACTAATGTCAATTCATAGATACGAATCTGATAAGATTTTTATGTATGTAGAAAATAAAAAACCATTTTGTTAACTGGGAGCTTATATTTCGATGGTATTTCCGATGTTGAGTTTGAAATAAAAACTCTCGTTCAGTTTTTGTTTTACAAGTCATTTACTAACTAACTATTACGTCACAATATAATATTTTAAGGTGTTTTAAATAATAATAATATATGTATATATATAAGCGACTTACTTACAATACTAAGGCAATTTACTTGTATGTTAAAATACAGTAGGTAATAATAAATTCGACATAAAAAAGAAGAGAACCCAGTGCTTAGACAAACCTAACATAGGCTTTAAGGCATTGCTAACCAATGTATGTAACAAATTTTTTTAAGTGTAAACGATTTATCTATTTATTAAATGTAAGTAGATTTTACAAATAAACCCGAAAAATGCCTGTAGAATAGCAGATCGTACTTAGATTTGTTTTGCGGCGGGAATCGTACCTTCAACCTTATGCGAAACTGGCAAAGCTTCGCGGAGGTGATCAATTTTAAAAAGATACAATTAAACCTGCAAGTTTTATTCGTAAATTTTAGTTCCATTTCTATGCTTAGTTGACTAATCTCCGATAAAGTCGGTGTTGCTGCGGTGTAGGTGTTTCAAAGGCGATAGGTTATATTAGTCGCGTGCCGAGGAACTTCGTAATGACGCGAGTTTCACTTCTGTTTACGATTATTCAGTCAACTTGAGATCATAATTTATTAAGTTTAGTCTTTTAATGTCTTTACTTAGTTAATGTTAAGTATTTAATGCAAAGCCGTTAAGGTTAGAAAACAGGCTTGGATTTAAAAGGTTTACGTTAAAATAATTAGAATCTTCGGCTTGTCCTAGCGTATAAGAAGATACTTATAATTAAAAATGTAAGCTCACTGTGTGAAGAGAATAACAAATAATTTATTTTATTTATTTCAATATGAAATTGAGCTTTTAATTTTTAGTTTAGTTTTATCTTAATGTGATTTTAGTAAGCACATACTCGTAGGTTCCCTACAAGCAACTATAGACTAGAGGTATATCCCCCCTCGAACCTTCTGTTCAATCAAATCCTATACTAGATTAAGAATTACCAAAGCGGCATCCCATAAAGGTTTCTTTTTACGGTTTTGGTTCGTAACCCTAAAACCAGCGACCAAAGCTACTAGGTACCTAACCATATAATTTAAAAAGCTGCCCGTTTACTACACACCACAAAATGCATGTAAAATTTGATAGCCACGGTCGGAAATTGTTTCCCGAGCAATTTCCAGCTCGTAACTACCGATGTGCATAATATATGGTCGGAGAAATATTATCTGAATATTAAAATAGTCTCAAAATGTTAAAAGTCTTTCTTAAAGTTGTTAGTGTTAACCAAAGAAGTATTAGATGCAGTTAAGAAGTTTATAGGTAATATGTGTTTGTTATCCTATTGGCAAATAAATTATTTTGTATATATTTGTATTTTGTATTTGAAGTTACTAAAGTAACGTGTCAACCATCAATGAGTTCTAGGTCACTTATAGACATTTAACACGTTCCATGCTAATCAGAGCCCAGAGTTTGGTTTCTCTATTGTATCGGCTCTCCATTTTTTGTATATGATTTGTGTAGTTCCATGTCTGCACGCTACGCCTGCAAGGTTGCTACGTATTAAGAGCGTTTACGCCTTCCATGCGCAGTTTGGCTCAAAAACAATACTTTTCAAACCCGTTAATATCATGAACCACTTATCTTACACTATATGTTAGTTAATAATAATTTTAGGAAATTTTGTTGTCCAAATACATATGTAGTTAAGAAAATATTTCGATTAATATAGTATAGTATGCATATAGTATTTACGCGTTCTATCAAGATAACTTGTTAGAGATTTTCTTAATTCCCCTTTCAGCATCAGTTTCAAAGCTCAAAATATTATGAAAATACTGATATATCTAATTAACAAAAAATAATAACCAATCAATAAGATCCTTGGGAAAATAGTTAGTTAAAAAGATGTTTGGTTTTGGTATCTTACTGTGAGAAATTAAAATTCAATATATGTGAATTATTACGAATTTTAAAAGATTTTTTCACCGATATTATTTAATTTAATATAACAATAGCTTATCAATAAAGTAGAGCATCTTCTTTAAAATCATACATTTAAAATTTTTATTATTTTGTTGTTATTATTTTTCTGTAAATATTTTAAAACTACTTTAAAACGCTGCGCGCAAATCATATCAAGTCAGTCCCACACACATCGCGCACTAGGCGTAAACGCTCTTAACACTTGCACTGCCGCTACGCACTAAACACCGGCCCCGCCAGTAACTGCTTCAAAAATATCGAGCCGTATAGTATTTATGGCTGCCATTACGCACACCCGGCCGTGTCCTCGCGCCAACTCACAGCACACCGGGGTGCGATGCAGTGTCACAACTTTTAGTTTCTTACCTGTGAGATGAAACACGTGAGTAGTTTTCAAAAAAACTTCAGGCTTAGACCAGCACCTGTGCGATTACACTAAAATCTGCTCCATCTCACTCTGATCAACTTTGCAGATCCACTAACGGATCAGTTTCCACTTTTTTGTCCTCTATGATTCTCATTCCCATTGAATGGACCATCCGGGGAGATTGACTGAGCATAAACGATTTCGGTTACCCAAAAAGGTACAAAAAATACATACAACTTTCTGGCAGGATGGAGCCGATTGACGACGAAAATTTTAACGTCAAAATTCAGCCAATGAGCGGCGAAAATAGTCTGATACACTTACGAATACATCTGAATTGAACAGAAAGTTGTCACAAACGTGACGGCCCTTTCCCGCGGCGCCGTCCAGCTCTGCGGGAACTGTTTTTTACAGGATCCCGCAAAAACCATTGGTGTGTTCCCACGCAGTAGTTTGTATCCCGTATTTTGCAGTAGAGCTACGAGCGGTTATTAGATTAGATTACTCTACTCTACCTCTTCCCGCTCCCCGGACGCCATCCAGCGAAAAACGGTATGCAGGAAGTGGGAACACTTTTATTAAACTTATCTATACGTGTTAATAAACGGGATCTTGTTCTTTACTAGACAACTGGGTTCAGTTTGTACCTAGTGACAAAACCGAATGCAAATTTGAACGGATCGGTATTTTGCAAGATACTGTTAACAAGACACACGTCTGACTGATAGTATTGAAACACGTACACTACTCAACTGGATGTTGCAGCGGGAGAGGACACTGACAGTTGACTATCGGATATTTTTTAAAGGTGGCGTCATTGTCTTCTTTTCATACAATAATCCACGCTGGTTTCACAAATCCAGTATACGAAAAACAAAAGGAGATCGCAACAGCTTTTCAAAATGTATCTATACCGCTTACTTGGCAAAGAGTTAGAAGACACTATTGGATTGGCCATTATATACTATGAAAATTAGTTAATCTCAGTATCTATCTGCGCTTATTGGAAGGAAACGATAACTTTATTCGTATATATTGTGCGAAACCCATACTAAGGTCTCATTTAGTGTTTTAGTGAGTAATAAATATTACATGCGGAAGCTAGTAGCGTTACTATTTCCTCTGTACGTTGTCTCCTATCTCCCTGTATGCCAAGCGATAGTTTTATCGAATCGTTCAATAATATCTGCGGGGATTTCGGGAATCTGCCGCCATTTTCCTTGGATGCTTTCAATTTCAATTTTTATTGTTATGGCGGCGCGAGGGCGGATATCAACTCTGAGGTTAAAATTTTATGGTATTGGTGAAAATAAACTCAAGCAATTTCAATAGGAGAAGGTTTAAAAATTTACAAATAATTGTTTCAGTAAAATTTCTTTCCTTTTATATGTATAGGTATTATAAATTCCAGTTCATTCAGAGTTCCAGCATGTCGACATATTCCACGACAAGCTAAGTGGGATAGTTAAAAGTCTTTTAATATATTTAAGTTATAACCTAGATTTATAATCAATAGCATAAGATAGTGAGTGCTTTGGTTCTTAAACTGTAAACTTCTATCTTCTTCAATAATAAATAATAATAATAATAAATTGTTAATTCAGATTAGAAACAAACCCAATAAATATTCCCATTCAATGTTAATCGATCCAAAATACGCCTATTGAAGTAGCCCCTTAGGAGCTATCCCATTAAAACGAATTTATTTACCAAAATCCAGGTTTATTTTGTTCAATTCAGGTAGCCCCCACTGTCACCTCCACTCCACAATTACTCCGTATATAAAATTACCGCAAGCTGTCTGTCACACTCTTCAATCACACTCACTTCCAATTTTCTAACTGGTTTCGTCAGTGAAAGTTGTCTCGGTCCTCTCTTAGGTAGGTCCTGCCCTTTAAGGAACGTATTCAGGATGAATAAATAGGGGCAGGTGTATGAATAAAATGGATTGGTAAGACAAGCTAATTTAAAAGAATTAAAAAAACCCTTACGATTTTATGTTTTTTTTTTACTCGAGTAAAGGGCAAGAAAACCGTAATCATTAGATACAGCTGTACAGATTTTCATCACGCTACGCCACTGACTAATAGCAAGCCTAGCTAAATGGCAAATTTTCTCTTAATTTAAAATTAAGAAAAAATATAAATATTAAAAGAAATACTTTTTATAGATTAAGCCAATTTAGGTCAATCACATAGAAGTAGCTGTAATATTTTTATTGTTTTGTTAGCTTTTTGGCGAAAAATTTAAAAAATAACTTCTATCCTACCCTTTTATTCTGCTTACAAGAAGAAAATCTATGGATAATATTGAAAAAGCAGTACTTAGTGAGTTTTGGCCAGTTATAGTTGGTCCAGTTTTCTGTAAAGCCCCCATCGCCCGTTCTGAAAACTACCCTGTCTGGCCCCCGCAGTGGTGATAGCCCTTTGTGCGAGAGACAGACACAAGTAATTGTATGTAGACATAGCGCGTTCGCATATAACGCAGATTCCAATCGTACATCGTTAAATTCGCTTTCGGGGTTCCGTGAAAAATATAGGTAGGTACTTTGTTTGTGACGCCATATTTTGTGCATCGAGATTTAAACCATTTTGTAAGGTTCTATATGTTTTTGATGTTTGGCACTTAGCTTGTCTCGCCATTATTTACTTAGTTAGTAGTAGGTAAGTTTGTGAAAAATTATATTTTTGTGTTTCTTTGTGTCAAGGAGCAAGATTATAATATTTAGCCCGTTTCATTTTGTCCAAAAATGTATTTCATAATCATCTAATTTTATGTTCGGTCCCGACAAACAAAAGGTAGGAAAATATAAATAGAAAAGGGATTCCCAAAGTTTCCATATTTATTGTTTGGGTTTTGTATTATGAACAAAAAGGTAAACCGATAAAGATAAACAACGATTTATTTTCAAATAAGATTGTCCAGAAATTATTGGTTTCAGGTAAGTAGGTTGTTTCATCTAACGGAGATCACAAAACATTACCGCTGGGGTCGCTCGTCTAAATATAATATAATAAAATCTAAATAAACAATAATAAATCTAGGCTCACCCAATATTCCTTGCATTGCTTCTCAGTAAATTCTGGACAGATTTCTTAACTTCTCATGGTTTTAATTACATTGGAAAAACCACAATGCCGCTGGGTTCTCGTAGTTTTTCCGTCTCTTCAATCCGGTAAATTCCCTCGGCTTGTTTGACAGTTCTTGTTGATGGCAACATGTGTCTGGTTGCACTTGGACGAACGAAATCCCCCTACCCATTTTGATATAAGAGGGCACAATACAAGCTAAATATACACATACATACCTACCAGTGAGTATGAGTGTGATGTATGTGTGTGTCGCGTACCACAGCTAAAATTACTATTAATACTGAACGTAAGTACTTACTGGAAATTTTTACCTACGTACTACCACCGGGCTGCAATGATCTGGCTCCTCTAAAGGTGAGTGCTGACCGGCGCGGCGTTACGGGACTAATGTAACGTGTTACACAGCGAGCATTCGTGCAGTCGGTATGGGGAAAGAAGGCATGAGCTACGAGACGGATTTCAGCAAACGGCGGTGTAACGATTTATGCTCGCTACGAATGGTACATTACGCACCTTAACACCGATCACTACCTACCCGGCTTAACACTTAAAATTTCTTGAACAAAATTAATTAAAAATAAACTAACTTTACATTAATTACCTAATCAAAACTTCCCGTATTTTCCGAGATCTACAGAACCCGCTTAGCAAGTCTCGACACGCCTTGCCGCACCGCTAGAGGGAATTGATTGAAAACTGACAACCGGACGTACCCATACTCAGGCTCTGGAATTTCATTAAATCATGGAATCTAAGAGAAACCTTCGAATTTATATGTAAGATTCTAAACTTTCAACAAAAATGCAAAAAAAAAAGCAATAAAATACCATAAAATAAAAATAAATTTTTATTTTCAGCCGTTTCGAGTAAATCTAAAACACACTTGTGGAAGTCTCAAGCTAAAATTAACTCAAGACTCTTAGAGTTAAGAGGGATATTGGTTCGTGTTTGAGGGTTGATGTGAAGCACGTATTAGATTAAAGCACGGGGATGTGTGAAATGGGTAATAACAAGTAGAAGTGACACTCCGATTGCTGGCGAGTGAGAACTAATCATGGGAAGCACGTCTGTCGTAGAACAGAAAATTTTAACATAGGTAGGTACTAATGTCAATTCATAGATACGAATCTGATAAGATTTTTATGTATGTAGAAAATAAAAAACCATTTTGTTAACTGGGAGCTTATATTTCGATGGTATTTCCGATGTTGAGTTTGAAATAAAAACTCTCGTTCAGTTTTTGTTTTACAAGTCATTTACTAACTAACTATTACGTCACAATATAATATTTTAAGGTGTTTTAAATAATAATAATATATGTATATATATAAGCGACTTACTTACAATACTAAGGCAATTTACTTGTATGTTAAAATACAGTAGGTAATAATAAATTCGACATAAAAAAGAAGAGAACCCAGTGCTTAGACAAACCTAACATAGGCTTTAAGGCATTGCTAACCAATGTATGTAACAAATTTTTTTAAGTGTAAACGATTTATCTATTTATTAAATGTAAGTAGATTTTACAAATAAACCCGAAAAATGCCTGTAGAATAGCAGATCGTACTTAGATTTGTTTTGCGGCGGGAATCGTACCTTCAACCTTATGCGAAACTGGCAAAGCTTCGCGGAGGTGATCAATTTTAAAAAGATACAATTAAACCTGCAAGTTTTATTCGTAAATTTTAGTTCCATTTCTATGCTTAGTTGACTAATCTCCGATAAAGTCGGTGTTGCTGCGGTGTAGGTGTTTCAAAGGCGATAGGTTATATTAGTCGCGTGCCGAGGAACTTCGTAATGACGCGAGTTTCACTTCTGTTTACGATTATTCAGTCAACTTGAGATCATAATTTATTAAGTTTAGTCTTTTAATGTCTTTACTTAGTTAATGTTAAGTATTTAATGCAAAGCCGTTAAGGTTAGAAAACAGGCTTGGATTTAAAAGGTTTACGTTAAAATAATTAGAATCTTCGGCTTGTCCTAGCGTATAAGAAGATACTTATAATTAAAAATGTAAGCTCACTGTGTGAAGAGAATAACAAATAATTTATTTTATTTATTTCAATATGAAATTGAGCTTTTAATTTTTAGTTTAGTTTTATCTTAATGTGATTTTAGTAAGCACATACTCGTAGGTTCCCTACAAGCAACTATAGACTAGAGGTATATCCCCCCTCGAACCTTCTGTTCAATCAAATCCTATACTAGATTAAGAATTACCAAAGCGGCATCCCATAAAGGTTTCTTTTTACGGTTTTGGTTCGTAACCCTAAAACCAGCGACCAAAGCTACTAGGTACCTAACCATATAATTTAAAAAGCTGCCCGTTTACTACACACCACAAAATGCATGTAAAATTTGATAGCCACGGTCGGAAATTGTTTCCCGAGCAATTTCCAGCTCGTAACTACCGATGTGCATAATATATGGTCGGAGAAATATTATCTGAATATTAAAATAGTCTCAAAATGTTAAAAGTCTTTCTTAAAGTTGTTAGTGTTAACCAAAGAAGTATTAGATGCAGTTAAGAAGTTTATAGGTAATATGTGTTTGTTATCCTATTGGCAAATAAATTATTTTGTATATATTTGTATTTTGTATTTGAAGTTACTAAAGTAACGTGTCAACCATCAATGAGTTCTAGGTCACTTATAGACATTTAACACGTTCCATGCTAATCAGAGCCCAGAGTTTGGTTTCTCTATTGTATCGGCTCTCCATTTTTTGTATATGATTTGTGTAGTTCCATGTCTGCACGCTACGCCTGCAAGGTTGCTACGTATTAAGAGCGTTTACGCCTTCCATGCGCAGTTTGGCTCAAAAACAATACTTTTCAAACCCGTTAATATCATGAACCACTTATCTTACACTATATGTTAGTTAATAATAATTTTAGGAAATTTTGTTGTCCAAATACATATGTAGTTAAGAAAATATTTCGATTAATATAGTATAGTATGCATATAGTATTTACGCGTTCTATCAAGATAACTTGTTAGAGATTTTCTTAATTCCCCTTTCAGCATCAGTTTCAAAGCTCAAAATATTATGAAAATACTGATATATCTAATTAACAAAAAATAATAACCAATCAATAAGATCCTTGGGAAAATAGTTAGTTAAAAAGATGTTTGGTTTTGGTATCTTACTGTGAGAAATTAAAATTCAATATATGTGAATTATTACGAATTTTAAAAGATTTTTTCACCGATATTATTTAATTTAATATAACAATAGCTTATCAATAAAGTAGAGCATCTTCTTTAAAATCATACATTTAAAATTTTTATTATTTTGTTGTTATTATTTTTCTGTAAATATTTTAAAACTACTTTAAAACGCTGCGCGCAAATCATATCAAGTCAGTCCCACACACATCGCGCACTAGGCGTAAACGCTCTTAACACTTGCACTGCCGCTACGCACTAAACACCGGCCCCGCCAGTAACTGCTTCAAAAATATCGAGCCGTATAGTATTTATGGCTGCCATTACGCACACCCGGCCGTGTCCTCGCGCCAACTCACAGCACACCGGGGTGCGATGCAGTGTCACAACTTTTAGTTTCTTACCTGTGAGATGAAACACGTGAGTAGTTTTCAAAAAAACTTCAGGCTTAGACCAGCACCTGTGCGATTACACTAAAATCTGCTCCATCTCACTCTGATCAACTTTGCAGATCCACTAACGGATCAGTTTCCACTTTTTTGTCCTCTATGATTCTCATTCCCATTGAATGGACCATCCGGGGAGATTGACTGAGCATAAACGATTTCGGTTACCCAAAAAGGTACAAAAAATACATACAACTTTCTGGCAGGATGGAGCCGATTGACGACGAAAATTTTAACGTCAAAATTCAGCCAATGAGCGGCGAAAATAGTCTGATACACTTACGAATACATCTGAATTGAACAGAAAGTTGTCACAAACGTGACGGCCCTTTCCCGCGGCGCCGTCCAGCTCTGCGGGAACTGTTTTTTACAGGATCCCGCAAAAACCATTGGTGTGTTCCCACGCAGTAGTTTGTATCCCGTATTTTGCAGTAGAGCTACGAGCGGTTATTAGATTAGATTACTCTACTCTACCTCTTCCCGCTCCCCGGACGCCATCCAGCGAAAAACGGTATGCAGGAAGTGGGAACACTTTTATTAAACTTATCTATACGTGTTAATAAACGGGATCTTGTTCTTTACTAGACAACTGGGTTCAGTTTGTACCTAGTGACAAAACCGAATGCAAATTTGAACGGATCGGTATTTTGCAAGATACTGTTAACAAGACACACGTCTGACTGATAGTATTGAAACACGTACACTACTCAACTGGATGTTGCAGCGGGAGAGGACACTGACAGTTGACTATCGGATATTTTTTAAAGGTGGCGTCATTGTCTTCTTTTCATACAATAATCCACGCTGGTTTCACAAATCCAGTATACGAAAAACAAAAGGAGATCGCAACAGCTTTTCAAAATGTATCTATACCGCTTACTTGGCAAAGAGTTAGAAGACACTATTGGATTGGCCATTATATACTATGAAAATTAGTTAATCTCAGTATCTATCTGCGCTTATTGGAAGGAAACGATAACTTTATTCGTATATATTGTGCGAAACCCATACTAAGGTCTCATTTAGTGTTTTAGTGAGTAATAAATATTACATGCGGAAGCTAGTAGCGTTACTATTTCCTCTGTACGTTGTCTCCTATCTCCCTGTATGCCAAGCGATAGTTTTATCGAATCGTTCAATAATATCTGCGGGGATTTCGGGAATCTGCCGCCATTTTCCTTGGATGCTTTCAATTTCAATTTTTATTGTTATGGCGGCGCGAGGGCGGATATCAACTCTGAGGTTAAAATTTTATGGTATTGGTGAAAATAAACTCAAGCAATTTCAATAGGAGAAGGTTTAAAAATTTACAAATAATTGTTTCAGTAAAATTTCTTTCCTTTTATATGTATAGGTATTATAAATTAAATAACTTGCTCTTGACGGTGTAATAGTACATATGTTCGGTTCCCGCCAAATACTCAAGCTCTGCTTAGTTTGGGGCTAGATGATGATATTGTGTGAATTGTCCAGCATTATTCATTTAATTATCATAAAATATTTTTTTTTTAAATAAATAAATAAAATCACTCCTGTATATTTTGACATGATTGTATTTTTAAAAAACTAGAGACAATTATAATAGTGTTGTGATTTATGTGAGAATACAGTAATCACTTTCATGTTGTTTAGTTTGAGTGTTTTGTAATTTTAACGCTTTGCTACATTTTCATTGAAATCATAACAAAGGTCTTCCATTACTTTGACCAACGACTAGAAATCATTCATCACCATCTTTTCCTTGTTATTTCTCTCAACACGTTTAGTATGGAAACACTCTCGCAATAAATCATATAACTTATTTTTATCAGAATCCAATATGAAAGAAAACTCGTACATATGCGAAAAACATTCCTCCGAAAGTACCAGGAGAACAGAATCCGCCAAGCGATATCCGCAAAGTAGAACATAACACAATAACACCACACGTTACAATTTGCATCGAAACAAAACACCTGATATATTTTCATTTCACATTTACACATTTTGAACTCTATGAGTTTGGAAATAAATGTCACCTGTGGAACCCTGAGATAAAGATGTCGACGAATGAATAGGCGAAAATAAAAAGCAACAAAAGAGAAACAGGATCAGGTTTTTAAGAGAGGTGTCGCTTCATCTGAGCTTGGGGTGCCCCTGACAAATTACCTCTATATTGAAACATTTTGTTTTTTGATATTTACAAAGTTTTTAACGTTTGGCGCCCAACGTGAGACCCAACGTTGGGCTCAACGGGGTACTTTTTGTTGTAATAATTATTGTTAGTTAAAACAAGTGGGTATAGTATTTTAAGAAAATAATGATAATTTTGACTCTAAACGTCTCATTTTATATAAAGCTCAGCACAACGAATACTCAAATTAATTCAAATTCATTAATATCTAAATTATTAAAGGTTTTGTTAAAAAGCAGAAATTATGGTTCTCCCCGAAGCTTTGAATCGATTCGGCATTAGGAGAATGCTAATTAGGAATTGTAGGTACCAAGTGAATACTCGACTACCAACGGAGGAGGGTTATGATTAACCTAATTAATGTTGGCTTCGAATATTTAGACCGTTGGACAATCTTTGGCATTAGCAATGCTATTCCAAAAGCTAAGCTCCCCATTTTAATTAGGCTTTAGCCCAACCCTTTTCACGTGAAAAAAACATGACAATAACCCTAAAACCTACTTAAAAAGGCCATAAATTAGGATCTGTACCACGTTGGACGCCAACGTAACTTTCCTCTCTGTTGACTGTTGCCAGAACAATGGCGCATTGTCCCGCGCTTATCGCGGATTAGCGGACCCGGATAACCAGGGTTAATATACTGTCCGGGAAGAATAGAAACGCAAGTCGACACACTCTTTTTGTTGTTGGGTTATTACCTTTTGTGGCTCGGTCGGGCGCGGGGGGGTTGGTTCTTGAGATATTTATGTTATCAACATATCGTTATGTTTCAATCTGAAAACTTAATTTAGTTTAATTCGTGGTTAGGTAATGCTAGAAGGTCGAGTAAACCTAGGTTTATCCGGGTTTACTTAGTATTACCCAAGATTTATGGGTAAAGTCAGAATATCAGTTGAAATTAATTTTAATTCGGGATTTACCCACTCTCACCTGGGCCTCCCCAACAACTATTGCCCGTTTTTGGGAAGTTCTCTGTCGGCTCTTCCTATGTAAACTTTGTGCTTGTTCTGTAGAGAGTCTGTTCGCAAATTATTTCTTTTGACTTGAAAGCAACAGCTTTTATGAAAGGTCATGCTCCCTGAAGTAATAAAGACAGTGATGTTTAGAAGTCTCAGATCGAAGCAGGTGTGTTTCTAACGAGCGTGTAATGGAGTCCTCGATACGAGGCGCCTCGGATCGAGCCCTAATCGAATTGCACGATATTTAGGGCAAATGTTAAAAGTTAGTATTTTTTTAAGAAGTGTTTGACCGATTATGGTTGCTGGTGCAATTACGGAAGCGTCAAGATGATTGAGGCACAGGACTGCTAAGTTCTGTGTTCATGTAATTAATGTAAATTGGTTTTGATAACCTTTTTAATTAAATAAATATATAGATAGATAGAGATAGAGGGACATTTATTGACACAACAAAGATACAGCACAGAACAGAACAAAAAAAAGAAAAGCGAAATATTAAATAATAGATACCTACCTAACTAGGACCTAACCACAGACTAAATACAAATTTGAAAAAAAATAAAACAAAAAATTAATGTATAATAATAGGTATTTCATGTTATTTTCTTTTGACTTTTCTTTCTCGTGTCATATTTCACACAATGCATCGACACAATGGACTGCGATCTATTTGAACGCCTCTCTATCGACTTCCTTACAATAACTTCCGTGTTTTGTCCAACATCGTTTTCAGTAGAAATCAAATATTATTCATTTTTATACAGTTTATTATCGATCCATCTTATCAAGTTTGGTGAATAGTACCTATTACAAACAAGAACTTTTCTCGCATATTCGGAATTTAGGTGAAATCACCACAGTACCATTAATGGTGTATTCCAACTACAGCCTCGGTAACAGAAAGGCCAAGATAAACATGAATGTAACGAACTCCGGTTTACAGTATCGATCATCCTCCTAAGAGAACGATATCCACTATAAGGTAATGATGATAGAAAAAAACAAACAAATAAACTGCTCTATCTCATAAAATGGTACAAACTTGACGAACACTTTGTAAAAGATCGCATATAAATAAAACTCGAAAGGAAAGTCTCGGGAGTATAGAAAACGGGCATAGGCAGTTGGGCAATTTGGTAGTTTGGCCGTTAGACCGTTGGGTCGAGGCAATCGTCCGAGGGCGATTAGAGGTCAGTCGTCCTTGTCACACAATCAATTTGAATACGGGAGGAAACATGACAGACAGTTACAGATGATTCTTGAGATTGAATTAATTGAATTAGATTTTCTGAATGGTTAGGTACAAGAACTCTGATTTGATATAATAAGGTCCAATTTTACCGCTTGCAATTAAACACGATCATTATTTATGATAAACTTAGGTTAGCGCTTTAAACGAGATCATCGCCCTAAAGTTGATTGACGTACTTGACTACTTAATGAGATTTGATTGTCGGAATCAGTATGCTGAATTCGATTTAACTTAGTGTATTCTTGGACATCACTTTTTACCTCTATATACCTAGAATAATAGCTTGGGCAGCAGCTTACTTCTCTGTATAGTTAACACCACTACTGCGATGCGCCTGCCAAGCGCAAGCGTGGTGATTATGTCAAACCCCCTCTTGTTTGGGAGAGTCATGTTCAGCAGTCACGTATGAGTGTGTATAGCTTGAACAACAGATTTACTTTTCTGCCTCCGAAGAAATTGATGAAGAAATAAATTTTATCTCCTAAAAAAAACCGAGTCCATTATGAATTTAGCGGGTTTACTACGAACCTTGTTTGTGTTGGATGAACACCAACGTTTCATCCCTTAATGCTGGACTTCATACACTTCTTTGACACACAAACTAGGTTTGTAGTTAACTCGCTTACATTTATAATGAATTCGTCGTACTATCAAAGTTTTTATAGTAAAAAAGTGGAGTCGTTTCCACAATGACGTCATGTAATTCTGCGTCTCCCAATCATCAAATGGACCTCGATTCGAACTGGCGACGCGGAATGATTCTGCTCATATGATACCCTCACCACATTATAACAAGCTTGAGAAACAGTAGATATACTCAAATAGCTGTTGATTCATCGTCTTCAGTACATTCTAGGGCACTGTTTGACCTGGACTAGATAGGCCTTCCGTAATGAGCGCTATAACGCCCTGCTTGAAGCACCGATTAGTCTCTCGCAGGTTGCCATCCCACCTGGCCACAGGGCAGCATACTACATTTCAGTCGTACGAGTCGTGGTCTCTATGTAAGTACACGTTCTTTGTAGAATGCAAGTTATGGAATTAATATTGCGTACTAGATGTTTAGCAGTGTTTTTCACGGTAGATACTTATAAACAGATGTTGTAAGATTTACAGTCCCCTTTACCCACCAAAGCAACGATTAAGGTACGCATGAGTTAATCGAAAAGATAATCGGATGCTTACATTTTATAATTGACTTTTTTAACAGACCGAGCTACTAATTATCGAAAGATTTTTCAAAAAATACCACCCTATGTTCTGTCGTGTTCTAGGAGTTCTTATGTCCACACATAGCAGACCAGATTAAGTCATTATAATGTTGATAATTCATTAGTTTCCAAATTTTCTCTCATTCCCACCTTCGCAAGTGAGTTTTCTAAATGGTCATACCAGTTTCCTGTGTCCAAGATTGAATGATTCTCAAGCTACCCTTGTCAATAACTCTGGGCCTCATATCCATGTCCAGCCTTGCTTGGCCCCTCACTATACAATACATACGGGCAGGCTTTCATATACGTTTACTCAGACAAAATGGTTACATACATAAGTACATTTGACTAAAACCTACCCTCTCACTCCTTGTATATGCTATGGTCGTCTGGTAGAAATCTCTGCAAGGGATAAGACCGCCAATTGCAGGATACGATAGTTAGTATTAAAGAACTTACTGTACCTTCTTTAGTGTAATCTTTCCTGCAATGAAGCGTTAGGCATTGCGCCATCGATCACCCAAATCGGCCACCGGAATCTTTATCGCGAACATATCAATTACTGCTGATGTGACTTATAACTAAATTGAGTGTCGCGGCTTCATTGTAGGTACCTAAATTACGACATGCTTGTACCTATATTTTTGTGAGAATATTGAGCACTTAAAATCGAACTTCGATTTAGGTCACTAGTTTAATTTAATATGTAATCTTTTTTATCATTATAATTAATTTGCACCAACTTCGGATTTAACTGTACCCTCCCTAGAAGCCGTACATAATTCGCTCATCAGGTATTATTTAAAAAAAAATTGTACCAGCGCGGTATTGGGCAAACGCCTAATACTGCAAAATGCTGAGTTAGGGACTCATTCTACCCTTCCAATTACTGTAAGTATCTTTATAATTTTTTCTTGTTGTTAATGTGTGTAATGTTCTTGTGTTTTTTTGGTAAATAAATTTATTTTATCTTTATCTTTATCATCCATCCAACGAGACATCAAAACTTTCGCATAAATAATATTAGTGTGACGGTACTTTTTGCAATAGCTCAAAGTGTCGAGAGCCTATAGAAGATTTTATGTACTTGAGGGTATTTGTATTCACCATTTCTGTCCTGCTTGATTTGTTGTTTCAGATGTATTCATGAGTGTTTCGCTCATACTATTATCGCCGCTCATTGGATGCATTTTGATTTGACAATGAGCGGGAAAATTGTATGAATTATACACACACGAATACTTATGAATCGACCAACTGAGATCCTCAACAAAAAGGAAGTCTGCAGCACTACGAGATTACAAGATAATCGAGTGTTCGCAAGCGATGTTCCGTTTGACAGCTTATAAATACAGGCTGTCAAGGCGAGTAAAGGCTTGACATGATTTGACCAGCACATAAAATGAGCTATTAGGAAGCTCATACTAATGCTATTGGCTAGATATTGTCAATAGAAATAGCGGAAAAAACTCCAAAATGGTTTTCCGATTTCTATTGCCCTTCAATGAGAAAGGAATATTTCATTTAATATCTCACCCAGCCTTCCAAACTGCCCAGGCCCTATATCACGAAGGTCCTGTTTATCTAGCCATGTCACTCGTCAATATCCGAACTGATCCCATCACCAGCTACCCTGGACCCCACACCCTTCCACGGCTGGTTGTAATTCGGAGGTGAGATGAATTACACGGGGGTCCTGCTCCGCTGGTCGTGTCAGATGCTGTGTCAGCTAGTCCGATATTGTTGAATCGTTTTATTATTTTCATTTGGAATAGAGGAACGCACTAAAACTCGGGTTTCTTATTAAAATATGACGAACAATGGTACCTACTTTAGGAAGTTGCCAAAGTTCTGAGCCAGGACAAGACATATTCGTCTTGTAAACGTGGAGAGCTAATAATGTGTTAAGAGAAAAAAACTCTACAGTTCTTAACATTATTCAATTCAGGCACTATTTGTGATATCGTAGTTATTTTTGAACGGAAACACCATACAAACTAAAATCCCGCAACGCCTTTGTTATCTATAAAAAATGCCAGAAATAGAGAATAAATTGTATTTCTATATTTGGTGGGAATAAATCCTATAAAGTTTTTCCGTGTCGATCGCCCACGCAAGCCCACTCTCGGCAGGTGTACAATACCTAACTTTAGATCTTCTGTTCAAACCTATGCAAACATATTATGTAGTTCTCCCAGCCTTAACTAGCAAGCTCCAAGGTTTGTACGCACTTAAATAACATTCAGACGAAACTCAATATTATCCTAACTTAGATCGAATTAGAAAAGGACTAGATAAAGCTAAATATTAGAACTCTTTGGATCGCAAAGTGTCATGGCGCGTAAATCAAACCAAAATGGAGGACCCATTTTTCAAAATGGCTATTTTCATAATGATCGTATGTGACGTCGTAGACAAAATACTTAAAGTCGCACGTTATAACAACAACTACTGCAGAAATAAAATAGTTTATGAGGGTAATAAAAACTTACAACCGAATTGAGAACCTCCTTTTCTGAAGCCTTGAAGGTTACAAGTAAACAGAACTCCGGCTTCTATTTTATAAACCTACCCGCACTAGCTGTCTGCAGTTAGATTTAGTACCCTAGGTAGATTACCTATGTAGGGTATCTATGCCAATATGCCCCGCTGATTTACTGGGCGGCGATATTGCGCGTCGGTGACACTTCATATTTCTCTCTCGTCACGCGATGTTCCATTTATTAGTTTTTCGGCGATAGCGCGATGGATAGCTATCGTTTGATTTTAGTTTATACACTGGCTTTTACTGGATGTCAGTCAGAAAGTTGCTGGACTGAAATGAAAGTCTGGTCAGTAGGAAATATGGAACCATGAGAGTAATAAATATAAATATATGCTATACATTTTCACGCAGCATTATTTAGCCCCAAAGTAAGCAATAATACCGACCTATCACAGCTTGTGCTGTGATAGGTCGGTATTATTGGATACCAGAGAAGAATACGTGTCAAAGTGTCATGATAAGTTCTAAAGGAAGTATATCACTGAATTTGAATTTGATAAGGGTGCCGCCGTTAATTTTTATCAGCATAATTGATTTATTTTATATATTTGTACTACTATTCGATAAAAGTTAAGAATAAGGGTGCTGCCGTAATTTTTTGTCCACCTAATTTATATATTTATCATATTTTTCACAAATAATTAATTAATATAATAAGTACTTTTGTCCCGTGATAACCACTCTGAATAAAAGTGTGAATCGACCGAACGACGCCAGTTCATGTATCTAAGCTTACCAACAAAACAAGGATTCGTCGTCAAACGAGAACTAAAACGTTATTTTACTGTTGACTACCAACGTAACAATCAGCCTTAACATTTCAAACAACGCGTGCACAAATCAATCCGAGCCTAGTTATACACCTAGAAGTATACCTGCCTAGGTATGCCTACGTGTTTAGTTGATGCACGGCGGTTCAGCTTGATTGACTGTCTCATCCATCACCTCGCCTCTTTCCTACAGGCAAGGGAGTTGTCGTTGATTTTCAACCGATGTTGAAACAACGTTACTTGTGATACACGCAACGTTGTTTCTCAAACGGTAGTTATCCGGTGTGATTGTGAACGACGAATAATATTTTTCTTTCCTAATGAAACATTCGTATTCATTAATTGCCTTCACAATTATTATTATGAAGGTTCCACTGATTTATTACTGTTATCTCATAAATACTTTACTTTAATCATAATTCATTTTTGTTTGTTTTTTGGCCAGTTCATGCTGCGCACCAGTTAGGTGGTCTTGTTAAAATTAAGTTTATTCGGCAAATATATGGTTTTGTAACGATGTTTTCGACAATGGTGTTATTGAATATCAAATTGTGTAGGCCAATGGTGCGGTACCGATATGGATATTCAGTGGCGATCGACATTACTCGGCAACCCGCGTGTTTAGTTTCGTTGTCGTTTGTATCCGATGTTCACCGATTCGCGATCCGTTGCCAACAACGCGTACTAGCATCGTTGGCCAACAGCGATGTTAGTATAAACAGCCATCTCTATTTCTCTTGCCTCTCTCCTGCCTGCCAGCTGACAGATTGCGACTGCCACGTGTGCGTACTGCTTGTGTTATCAACTGTTAACAAGGGATTATGGACCTTATATGCTGAATGTAAGGTTTGGTTGGCGAATAAGTGAGATTTAAGAACTGGCGTCCAACGTGGGTCACTTTTCTTCCCTTCATATCGTTTGAACAAAATGAGCTTGTATCACAAGGCATACGATGTGGCTAAGTGAAATCAAAGTTTGATTGGTAAATAAATGATTGGAAATAAGTGGAGCTTTTAAAATAGGCGCCTTACGTGGGGCAGTAAAAAATGTTCCCTAATATTGTTTATGAAATTTTAACTTGTATATCAGGGCATTGTATACGATGAAGTTAGGTGCGGATAAGTTAAAGTTAAACTAATAAATAAGATTTGAAAATTGGAGTACAACATGGGATAAAGAAGCCATATACGAAACGAACAGTCAACGGTGGAAGTGAAAAACCCCGTACCAACTTAGAGCAAATTAGTTTAGTTTAGTATAATTATTATTAGTTTAGTATAATTATTATTAGTTTAATATAATTATTATTATGGAACAATAAAAATATACCGATATTATTTTTACAGACTAGAATAAGGTCTGTGCAATGTAGGTATCGTGTCAAATAAATTAAGTACCTAACTAGTGAGTATTTCATTTAATTTCAAACTTCAATACCTAGTTTTTACTGTAATGTAATGGCATCCAAACCCGTGAAGTAACTTTTTAAGCCCATTTAAACTGACCACACAAGGCTAGGTGGTGTCAGCCTCCCCCCCATTCCAACAATTCCTTTGTTCCATTTAGACTGAAGCCCGTGGAGAATAGACACAATGCAGATGTAGAATTGTCTCCGCCGGATTGTAGAATCAGCCCGTTTGTAGAATGGCTATGCGGTGTACAAAACGGCGTTGCGCCATTATGCCGATTGCTGAACGAGCAACGTTCAACAATAAGGCTAAACGTCACTTAGCCATCTCGTCAAATGAAATTAATTACGTATTGCCAACAAATCACTGTTCGTCCTATCGTCCATCACGTGTCCGTTCGATCCTACGGTCTGGAGGCGACATAGACACAATGCACAAAAGGCCAGACTGACCGCTAACAAAGCGAAACCAAACTTTGTTTGACAATTTTTCGTTAAAAATATGATGGAATTCATTTCGACTGGAGGCACGAGGCACCTGTCCATCCGGCCCGCTTTGTGCAATCAAAACTGCAACGCCATAGCGGAGTAGGTGCAGTACGACCAGTTTAATATTACTCTTTCCTTATTTATTTAGAACTAGCTGCTTCTGCCCGCGGCTTCGCACGCGTTCATGGGATAAAACGTAGCCTAGTAGTTATTCCAGGTATTATTAGTAGGATGGAATAGTAAATGTTTATTTGCATTCAAGCGCTGAATTATTATAATAATTAAACGCTACTTGTCAGCGGCGCCGGGGTACTAAGTGCACAAGGGACTTTCTCATTTCCTCATTGCGATGGACGTCGAGCACATACAATCTGCAAATATTTGTTTCGGGTGTTCTGGGTATTCTCTATGTATAATAAAAAATATCTATCTATTTTATGTATTGCATTAAGTTTATCAGTCATCTAGTACTCATAACACAAGCTCTGCTTAGCTTGGGGCTAGATGATGCTGTGTGGCTTGTCCAGCATTATTTATTTATTATTTATACCCAATATAGAGGAAATATGGTCTTTCGAATTCCGAAACTTTTCACTAATAAATGTCAAGTCTTGCTCGCCATACTAGTGTTGTGCTGACATACTATTATAATAATGTATCGATACTCCCGATATAACAAGAAGTTAATCAAATTTATCAATTTGATTATGTTATTTTATTAGTGTAGCTTTTATAAAAACTCCGGGATTTTGCATATTATTTCGTCGATATAGTAAAAAATGTAACTATATTTTTGACAATACTCATTCATTTTCATATATCTTTATTAAGGTATCATAAACTTAGTTTATGTAAACTAGATAACATAGTATTCCTCGTTGTAGATCTAGGAATTCTAATGTAATTGTCTTATATTATGTAATTGTTATTCTAAGTAGTCATGAATCTTGGATTAACGAGAAGTTGTAAATACTAGTTCTAATTTGTTTTTATTATTTGATTGTAATTTTCTTTGATAATAAAGTAATATTCACGATTCAACATTACTAACTATAATGTTAAGTATTTCGCTCGTACGAAACTTTTAGCAAGATATATAATTCAGTTAATAAATGTAATAATATTTATTTTATGGAAACAGTGATATCCAAATTATTATATATTTTTACGTAAGCTTTAGGATGTAGTCTTTTTTAAAGGTTCCGTACCCGAAGGGTGAAAATGGAACTAAGCCTACGCTGTCCGTCCGTCCGTCCGTCCGTCCGTCCGTCCGTCCGTCCGTCCGTCCGTCCGTCTGTCACAGGGCTCTATCTCATGATCCGTAAGAGGTAGACAGTTGGAACTAACTGAGAATGTGTTTTTCTCTTGCCGCTAGAACAAGAAATAATAAAAATAAAATATATATCAAAACTAAAGGAGGCTCGTATACAAAAAACTTGATGTGTTAGCCTTATTTGCTCTAAATTTGTCAAGGCTGTATCTCTTCAACTACAATAGGTAAGCACATTAAACTTTTTATAAATAAGTTACACTTCAACAGTAATATAACAAGAAATATTAAAAATAAAATACAGTTGAATATTTAAAGGGGTCTCCGAACAAGTGATAATTGGATGTTCTTTGAAAAAAATGCCTGATTTTTAATGAACCCTTCTTGTGCGAGTCGACTCGCACTTGGCGGTTTATTTTATTAGTGAAGCCATTTCCGATCAAGTGGGAGTAAAAAAATACCAGATATTTTGCTTGTGTATTTCTGAACCATCGATTATTATTATCCCTGAATAATGAGCAATTAGTGTTCGTGTACCATCGATTAGTGTTCGTGTACCATCGATTTTTATGTACATAAAATACTATTTCTAGATTGTATTTTTTTTAAAAAATTTAGAAAATTATTTCCAGAATATCAATCCCACCAATATTACGCAGAAGAAACAAACCATATAATTGATTAATTAATTTGGCACAAAATGGCACCTAGCCACGTTATTGGTATACTAAGCGAAAAGGGGGCGGTCTACCCACCACGAACATTTTATGTTCTAGCACTTTCCGGGTTTCAAGGATTTTTACTAAAAAAAACCAAATTTTCGTACCAACTAGCCTATTTCTATCTCAGTGACAACCTTACATCAGTAGTTCATCAGGAAGGTGCTTGACCTTTCTATCGCTTTTGTTTAGCCAAAGCCGTCAATTTTACGGTGGTTCTGTACATTTTCTTCTAAGCTATTGTTTTAACTTACAATGTTTAATGTTTTTCTTTCGGTAGGTAACTTTGTTCCGTAGTAGGTACGCCTACGTAAGTACCTAATAAAGAATATTTATCGATATTTTAATAAAAGTTACACGATAAATACCCGATAAATAATCTTCATTAGGTAGGTATGTTAGGAAATAGCGAAATAAGTGCTACGCACGTGCCTTGTTTTAATTTTAGCATGAATGAATGTATTCTTTATTTGCACATGAAAAAGAAACCATCAAATGTTGTCGGCAAAATGGCCGGCCTTACGTGTGTGTGCGTTAGTGATAGGGTTCTCATCTTTCTAAGCGTATGCGTAAAGGTTTTTTTTTTTACTATGAATACTAAAAAAAAACGTATTTCTGAAAAACAACCATGCGGATCAGTTGGGTATAGGGTGCACAACAACCTCGTTTCGGCTTAGTACACCGAAACGTGGCACCTTGTAGATACAAGGCTAGCATATAGCATTCCTTAGCAAAAGGAAATCATATAAGTAATGAGAAACAAGTTCCACATGTATCGTTTGTTTTTTATTATTGTAAATGGTAAAACGTTTGACCATCATCACACTTGAGAAGTGAAGATGTGGCCTAAGATGGAGCACCTTTCCCAGAAGTAACTATTCACTCTAGATTTGAAGACTCCGAGGTTGTTTTAATGAATAACTTGCTATTAAAACATGGTAATGAATGTTTTCACAGCAACTATTCCTACACTGCACCTCCTGCGTGAATTTTTATTTATTTTGGTGCCTTTGTTCAGCAATCAGTTGCTTGTTAGCGCGCTACAACTGTTCGCCGCGGTCCCGCCGCGCCGCCGGTGGTACGAGTAGTGGTAGTGGCAGTCTGGTTAGTTAGCTTGTAACTAATAAACGGATTGGTTGATGAAATTATTAAATAAGTCATAAATACATAATGGTGGAAATAGAAACAGTTGTTGACTTAACTCTATGGATCAACTCTAAAACTTGTCACTATTGTGCTGTAAAAAATCAGTAACAGATGCGTCGCTTTTGTCTATGGGTAGCAAGTTAAAACTATAGGTAGGTGTTGACAGCTCTACCAAAAATATCTTACAAAACTACCTAAAAAACGTTATTATATGGAGTGAATAGAGTCAGCTGGCAGTCTATTTCTGTTAGAGTTACTTAAAATCACCCCCAGCAAAGCAGTATAAGATTTAAAAACGTACAATCTACAGATAATTAAAGACATCGCCTTTGTACATCACAGTCGGCATCACGCCTGAAACTTCAGACATTACGACGAGTCCCGCGGGTCTGGGGAGATTGCTACATGTGCTTGCTTAGTGAGATGTTTAATAGGCGGCGGTAAATTTATTTCTTCTAAAGGCTTTTTTTATTTTATGGCCCATAAAAAATACCAGTTTCTTTTTTCGATTATTTACGTGGTTGTCACCTCGTGAACATAACGTCTGGACGTCGTCGGGACAAATAGATAAATAAACGCGATTAATTTCTGATAAGTCCTAGCTCCATAAAATATCATAAATTAGATTCGGGTTTCGTAGTAAACTCAAAGAGTACCTTATTTCTAAATGTTACTACCCTGTTGACGAATTTTTAAATGATAACTCTTTAATATAACTATTTGGCTGCTGAGTAAAGAATTGTCGTACTTACCGAGTTATTATTACAATTGTTTTGATTCTTGTATCTGACTCTGCCTATATTTTCCAACTACTATGTTTCTAGCTATAAATAGATTATGTACCTACCTATTTTAATAATGTTTAAATAAATTGCTGCGTCCATACAGGGTACATGTACTTACCCCTAAGCTAAAACAATGTATATGTATGCAATAAATAAATCTAAATCTAAGTAGTAACCTTTTTATAATGTTTTACGTGGTTGGTTAATAATGGTTATTACGAGTATCTTTATTAACCCGGCAAGACATCTTCGTCAATTCATAACGTTCAAGGAGACTCGCTCAAAGCTATCGACGGTTATTGGGTTCTTTTTATGCGCGTATTCTGGATGCTGAACGATGCTGATGATAAATAAATTAATATCGTTCAGCGAGCGCACTGCACGGCATAAAGGTATCCCCTCGTCTCCTTTAATTCCCTCACGACATCAAACTTCTGAGCCATCTTCGTCCAAACAGCCAGGAATAGCATAGATAAATAAAAACGTTTTGTCATAGCTACAGCTACCTATTAGATGAATATTTTAGGAATCAAACCTGTTGTTCCAAAAATTTCTAATATTAATCTAACAATTTCATACAAACATTAAAAAAATATTCTACTTCCAACAGGAATCCGTTTCAACGACAAGTGGCATACCACTTGTCGTTGAAACGGATTCCTGGTGATCATCAAACTGGTGGAAACTCATCTACATTTGTACCTACTATGAACAATACTGGAACACCTCCACCTCCGTGAAATCCTTTAGTCTCGAGACCAGAACATGAAAATATTCATACAAAATAACGTACCAATGCTTGGTATCTTTGCTTTCTATTATTATAATGCTTGGCGTCTAAGCGTATTGTAGGAACTAGTTCTTATCTCTAAACTCTGCCAACCCCCGAAGAACCTTAGTACTAGGTTCGTACCTAACACAATTCTCTTTGTCCCTAGCAACAAAATATCAAGAACCTTCTGCAGAGATTAGAGATCGCGTCGCAGAACAAAAGAGACAATCCCGAGAATGTCTAATAAGCTAAATATCTCAAAGCTCCGACGCCTGACGTGTTAAATAAATATACACTTTTATTTCGCGTTCTCTCCTTGCTAGGGTTAGCAATTTATTTTGAAATTAACTTTTGCTGGGTTTTAGTTGAAATGGAAGCGCTCCGGCTTCGTTACTCGATAGTGTTTACTTACGAAGCATGTGCACTGGTAACTGATACGTTTTGGAACGACTGACCTGAAGCATTTCTGTTGTAAGACACGGAGAGTTATTTCTTGTTTAAGTAACATGGGGCTTCAAATGGTTACCTTTATTCATAAGACTATGTCACTTTTTGCTTTAAGGTAGCGATTTCGTGACTACGTCGCGCCGGATCGTAGAGTCAGCCTGACGCTGATTTTTTGGGAATACCTAGTTAGTTTCATTCGAATAGATGGCTTAGCTTCGTTTAGCCATATTGTTGAACGTCGATCGTTCACCAATTGGCAATAAAAAGGCGCAATTTTTTTTTATAATGTAAAAAATATATAATTGCGGCGATTTAAAAAAAATATAATCGGCCCAGCCGATTACCTACATAGGACCTATTTTAATTCTCCACAATCGGTGTACTCTACACTCTAATACGAATCAGAGTACCAATTTGCACAAAAAAAAAACGAAACGAAATAATTGATTGCGTACTTTGGAGAATAAAATAGGCCTTCTGTGCTTACCACATTCAATTTATTTCAGCAGCGATGGAGTGTTCGGTTCGGGGCCGCAAATGCTATTTGTGTACGTAATTCATTTTCTAGCGAAATGTCTGAGATGGGTAGGTTACCTTAAAATGCACAAGTGTGTGTGGAAACACAGGTGCACTCTCCATTCATCATTCTCATAATCCGATCCGATCCGGTTACGTACACGACCGATGAGAGGTCATGCGGAGGACTGACTTACGTGCACTCCGACGGAGGGGCTACTGTGTAGTTCATACACAGTGCAGTATACAGGGTGCCACGAAACAAGTGTACTAACCCGAAAGGGGGTAACTCTGGACCCCAGGGGATCTAATCATAATAAAAAGATCATCAAGGAAACACTAAGCTGAAAGATTGCACAAAGAACACCAAAGAATATCTACAGAATACTAAAGAATACTGCTCCACTAAATCCCGGGATTATTATCAGAGGAGCAGCGCGGTGCAATATTACTTAACAACTCATGGTTTCGCAATGTCACTTCGAGTAAAATCAACACGGGTGCAATAAATCATTTGATTTGATTTTGATTTCAATAATGTTTGGTGGGCCTGATGCGCTTTATGGCAAGATTTCGTTTTCACGTTGACAGTACTTCAAGAGATCGCTACGAAACGGGAATAATTATCATAAAGATTTGCACATAACAAAAGATTGGAATTCACTACGTAACGTCTCGCTACGTGATGGGAACCATTTATTCTGACGCTTCGAAAAGTAGGTATACCAGGTTTCGTACGGTTCCATAAACAATGTATTGCGATTCATTGTGCTGCCTTCGCACGTTGAGCTCGACTATTTGTGCGTTTATCTGACTTATCTTGGGTTTTTTGGTTAGTCTAAAAATCCCATAGAAAAATGCATCTCTTTTCCAAAAAAATGCGCTTACCAACTAGCAGCATGAAATTTTCATTGAAACTGTTGACAATAATCAAGACTAACGGAACTAATATTGTAACAAATCCTGTGTTGTGGAAGAAGTTGATGTTACGTTGGTGTGCCACGTTCCGACCGACAACTGTACAGAGTGGACGCCACAATCCAGGCTTAGGGATCATTCGGAGTAATGACTTTTCAGTGGTGTTTAGTGGGGCAGGACAGGTTCCGGTCAAGGGTGAGTCATACACTTTAAGTAGGGGCTAGTTAGTTCTGCACGTACCCAAGCACTTTTATGTTATAAAAAGTATCCTATGTTCTTCCCCGAGGTACCATCTATCTTATTGCGAAAATTTAATTAAATATATTCAGCCGGTTAAGCGTGAAAATTGACTAATCATTATTCAATGTTATCCATATCATACACCCGTATGGTTAATTTTGTATATAAAAAACTGACCATTCAAATAAAACTTTGAAGCGACGATGGTTTTTAACATAATAAACCGCCAAGAGCGAGTCGACTCGCACACGAAGGGCTCCGTACCGTAAAAATCAGGCAACTTTTCCAAAGAACATCAAATTTTCACTTGTTCGCGGACCTTTAAGTTATCAACTTTATTTTATTTTTAGTATTTGTTATTATTATAATTGAAGTGTTACTTAATTATAGAAGGTTTCATGTGTCTACCTATTGTTTTTACAGCCTTGAAAAATTAAGAGCAAAAATAGCCAAAAAAATTAACGTTTGTTGTATGGGAGCCGCCTTTAACTTTGATATTTATTTTGTTTTTATTATTTGTTGTTATAGCGGCAAAAAAAATACACATTATCTGAAAATTTCAACTGTCTACCTCTTACAGTTCATTAGATATAGCCACGTGACAGACGGACGGACGGACGGATAAACGGACAGCAGATGCTTAGTAATAGGGTTCCGTTTTGACCCTTCGGGTACGGAACCCTAAAAAACACTCAGTTTCCTCATGACAGCCAAAAAACGTCGAATTTTCTCGAAAAAATCATCATCATCAACCTATATATTAGGTCCTTACATATGAAATTGGCGTTTTTCGTACTGGCCACTTTAATCACAAATTTCTCCTCTTTGGTAAGGAATTCCAAATTCAAATTTGTACAACTATAGACTCATGTATTTGTGCTTCGATGATCGTCATTCATTTGTTTTTTTTCTTCTGTTTTTTTCTGTTTGCGTCACTCATTTTACAAAATGGAAAACTTAAAATATCGCATTATTTACGAGTACGAGTTCCGCCGTGGCACTAGTGCTGCGGAAACAACTCGAAGGGTGAATGATGTGTATGGCGGTCGTGTTGCAAAAGAAAACACAGTTCGTTTTTGGTTCCAACGTTTTCGTTCTGGAAATTTTGACCTGCAGAACAAGCCCCGTGGACGGCCTGAGACTCAAGTTGATAATGAAGAGTTGAAGGCTATTGTGGAAGCGGATCCATCGCAAACCACGTCCGAGTTAGCTGCAGGCTGCGATGTTAGTGATAAAACTGTTTTAATTCACTTGAAGCAAATTGGGAAGATTAAAAAGCTTGAAAGGTGGGTACTTCACGAATTGACTGAAGCAAACCGGCAAACGCGCGTCGACTGCTGCGTTACATTACTAAACCGGCACAATAATGAAGGTATTTTAAACCGAATCATTACCTGTGATGAAAAATGGGTTCTTTACGATAATCGGAAGCGCTCAGCGCAATGGTTGGATCCTGGCCAGCCAGCCAAATCCTGCCCCAAGCGAAAATTAACCCCAAAAAAGTTACTTGTAAGCGTTTGGTGGACTAGTGCCGGTATTGTTCATTACAGTTTTCTCAAATCTGGCCAGACTATTACGGCTGATGTCTATTGTCAGCAATTGCAAACCATGATGGAAAAGCTAGCGGCTAAACAACCTAGGCTGGTCAATCGCTCCACGCCACTGCTGCTTCACGACAACGCTAGACCACACACTGCGCAACAGACGGCTACTAAATTAGAAGAGCTTCAATTGGAAAGTCTAAGACATCCTCCGTACTCCCCGGACCTTGCTCCAACAGATTACCATTTTTTTCGAAATTTGGATAACTTCTTGCAAGGGAAAAAATTCAACTCCGATGGGGCAGTCCAAATCGCCTTCAAAGATTTTATTGATTCCCGTCCGACTGGTTTTTTTAGTAAAGGGATCAATGAACTACCTATAAGATGGCAAAAGTGCATAGAAAATAATGGTTCATACTTTGATTAATTAAATATATTATATTAAAAAATATTCGACTTTTTGTTCCTCCCATACAAAACGCCAATTTCATATGTAAGGACCTAAATTGGTTATATACATATATCACGGCTACACACTAGGCAATATCTGTCTCTATGTTACATTTTCACGCGAAAGCGTCTAAACAGATTGTAATGAAATTTTACTAGGAAATAGATGAAATTCTGCCATCGCTGGCAAGACCATAGGCTACTTTTTATTTCGAAAAAACGGATGTGAAGCTTTACTTATGCTGAGCAAACTTAGGTAGGCACTTCAAACCGCCATTTCGTTGATTTGCAACGGATACCAATAATTCTCTACTCAAAACCTAACCGTTGATGTGAACAATACATATGTTATTACATCTGTCTGTCTGTACGCGACGTCAAGTGCAGAACTTTACTCATTCAACTCCGCCCCATCGCCTGGACTACCTCTCTACAGACTGTCGGGTTAACGATGTACTAAGTCGAGATATACCATTCGTAGTTTCAATGTATGTAGAATGTATTTGCATGTGTATTGTATGAAAATTGTTAGACCTAGCAATCTAATTTATATAAATGAATAGTGTTGGACAATTCACATCTAGCCCCAAGCTGAGCACTGCAGAACTTGTGTTATTTATATTTTTATTTATTTATTTATTATAGAGTAACTAACACGAATAGTTACATTATGAAAATATTACAAATAGATTAAAAATTAGTGTTATGGGTACTAGATGACTGATGTATTTATTACAATACATTGTGCCATAGATAGATATTTTTTATCATACATAGAAAACACCCAGAACAAATATCTTCAGATCGTACAAACATTTGTAACGAGGCGGGAATCGAACTCGCAACCTCCTGCATTGCAGAGGGAGCTTCGCTCGCCGCACCACTTAGGTCATCATATCATATATCAAAGTGCTTTATTTCCTTTAGACCTTACAGGACTCTTGGACACGTCACAAAATTCAAATTACATAAGTAAAACTAGGAAATAAAGTGATCACTTTGATTTTTGTTCACTTCTATCTTTTTAAGGTAAAGTAAAGAAGCGAACAAGAAACCTTTACCTTGTTCGGTTGTTAGTTTTCGAGCTACAGCCATTAGACTAGACCAACAGAAGTCATCTTTGATTTAAATTATTTATCGTACATAAGTACTTATTAAGTACGATGAATATTTTAAATGAAAGATAATTATTTACCTAAACAAAACACCTACTAGAAAATAAAATGATAGGTATTCCTGATTGTGTTCAACAACACTTCAACTATTTGAACACAGTTCGTTTTATCACGGTGTTTATAAATCTTACGCAAAACTAGGTCATCTGAAAAAGATCCTTCAGAAGCAAATCTCATTGTATTTTCAGCAAGAACTGAGAAATGGGTTTGCATAAAACGGTAGGTGCATAAAATGTGCAGGAAGCGTTTATATCTGCAGCGATCCGCAGATATGGAAACAGTTAACCCACTTGGCGTTCGGAAAAATCTGGATATTTCTGGAAAATCCGCCATTTTCCGGAAAAATCTGCTGAAAACAAACAGAATTATTACAAAAACCGCGGCAATCTCCATTGTCAACGAATAATAACAGCGATGAAAGGCGAATGACTTCATCAGAAGGGTCGTGGAGGATCGGATCTAAATAAAAATGAATCCAGCTTCCCTTTCGAGGGGTTGTATTGTTGTAGAAAGGTCGTGGAATTTGTTGTGAGGTGACCTGAAAACCGAAGGCATAACCAAAAAGAGGAATGGAACGCGAAGGTCCTGATTATCACGTTTAAAACTAATTCAGACTCACTTATTCTAATTATTACCGAGTTTTGTAAGTAGGTATTGATGTCTTTCATCTTTCTTCTATTTTTCAATAGGTCTTCTTTTCCTGCCCACTGCTATCACGAAAATCTATTAACATTGATTGAACATATTTATTAATGTACCTACTATCTTTTCTACAGGTACAATCTGCAGAACCAAGGTAGGCCTGTAGGTACTTACTGAAAGCGAAATTAGCTGTCTGTTTGTCCGTAACTTATCACGGCTTGGTATACATCCTAAATGAAATTTGGCATATAATGTAATAAGTGACTTTTTGTAATAATGTTGAAAGCTAATAAATCTGGAGGACGTCGCGGGTAATAGCTAGTAGGATCCATGTTCTCTCTCTTTAAACTGATAAATAAAATCTAAATTCTTTATTCTCTAAATGCAGTCAGTCAGTTAGCCCAACTTCTCTGTAACAACCTTTCTCGTTGCATGTCGGCCCTCGCCGGGCAGAACTTACTATCTGCTAGAGTTATGACTTCTGGGTGGGACACACTTGTGAGGCGGGAGCAGCATTACTTTACTACCGTCGTCCCCTATTATTACAGATTGAACAGACTTTCAAGTCAGTCTGTACAAGTCGAGGCTCGCGGCATGACTCAGCCAACTAGCTAAATCTAACCGTCCCAGATATTTTTTGGACGCACCGTACACACAGGTCGAATAACTTACAAGTTATTCTACATACACTTCACTTAACATCGGTAAAGCAGTTTAATTGATCCTTTGAGATGCATAATAATAATAAGCAAAAAAAATATAAAAATCAATTTCGAGATAGCTTAGGTTTATAGCTTAGCAGACGGAAAAAATAACACAATAAATTTTAAAACTCAATTCGAAGTTTTTAGTTTTTTTATCAGTTTTTTAACACCATGAAATAGTAGCCGCCATGTTCCTACATCATACGGCTGTGTAAACTAAACAGTGTCAACTGTCAAGTGTTTAATTATTATTTTCGCAACCGTATTTGTTTACACAGCCAACTAACGTCATGACCACAGAGCTGTACGGCGTCCACTGCGTCCAGCGTTTCTGTCAAATTATGCGCGAAATATGAAAACGTACAATTTAAATGCATTTTTATGGCACTTATCTTTTGAATGAAATATTTGTTTTTTAAGTGGTTTATTAGCACTATAAAAGTTAATTGCGACACTTTTCAAAAATGGGTGGCCCTTTTACGTAATAGGTGTATTATAGTTTCCCTAAACTCTATTGGCTAACGCGGCGCAGCAATGCTACCAATCGGCATGATTTTATCCGACACGACATTGCTCAATATGTTGTGATAGTAATGTTGTGCAAAAGTTGGGTCACGTGAGCCCGGAGTCCTATTGACGGTTGAGTATCGAGACGTGATCGTGACGTCTCCGGACGTCCGTTTTGTTACGGATTTGGTACAGCGCCTCTACCTGGCGGACGCAAATATGGAATTTGCGATGGTTACAAAAATGAGATGTCAGGATCACTTGTCAATACTATCGTCAAACGGACTCAGGGTCAGAGCCAACCATTGCATAACATGCGCCAGAGATGTTAATAAACCGCCAAGTTGGTGTCAGCACACGAAGGGTTCCGTACCGTAAAAATCAATCACATTTATCAAAGAACATAAAATTTTCACATGTTCGGAGACCCCTTTAAATTTTCAACGTTAGTATTTTTAGTATTTGTTTTTATTACAAATGAAGTGTTATTTATTTATAGAAAGTTTCATATGTCTAATCTACCTGTTGTGGTTCAAGAGATACAGCCTTCACAAACGAACAGCAAAAAACCAAAAAATCAGGTTTTTTTGTATAGAAGCCCCCTTTTATTTGGATATTTATCTTATTTTTATTATTTATGCTAGTGGCAAAAAAATACATATTCTCTGAAAATTCAACTGTCTACTTCTTACGGTTCATGAGATAGAGCCCTCTGACAGACGGACGGACGGACAGCGCAGGCTTAGTAATAGGGTTCCGTTTTCACCCTTTGGGTACGGAACTCTAAAAATGGTGGCACCTCTGGTGTAGCCAAAAGGTCCTTCTTGACACCGTGTGTTGTAAAATATATCTTCGCCTATTATTTCTATTAAATAGGTTGTAGAGATAAAGAAAGACGCTGATTCTAGCAAACAGATGCAGTCCCCCCGTCACCCGACACCCGCGATGATGAACTGCTTGTCAGATTACAACGATATTAATTGTACTTTTTACTTGGGAAACTGGATCTTACTTCTTAAGCTTACTTTATTTAATTAGAACCTTCCTCCGTTACAAGGAGCTGACGTACTGACAGCTCCATCGATCGGTACAAGCTACGAGGTGGTTAGTGCAATTGAAGTATACTAAGACTGCGCCAGCAATCATTACAAAATTGATTTGATAAGTAAATTATTAGAAGAGGGCAAGATTTTTCAATAGTGTAGGACGCCCTCCGGCCAGGTGGAATAACCTGCGAAAGACTGCAGGCAGATGCTGGATGCGGCAAGCTGAAGACAGGGCGCTATAGCGCTCATTAATAGGCTCCCCTAGCAATCGCCATAACCTGAGCCTATGTCCAGCGGTGGACTAATATATAGGTTGATGATGATGATTTTTTCGAGAAAATTCGACGTTTTTTGGCTGTCATGAGGAAACTGAGTGTTTTTTAGGGTTCCGTACCCGAAGGGTCAAAACGGAACCCTATTACTAAGCATCCGCTGTCCGTTTGTCCGTCCGTCCGTCCGTGTGTCACGAGGCTATATCTAATGAACTGTAAGAGGTAGACAGTTGAAATTCTCAGATAATGTGTATTTTTTTTGCCGCTATAACAACAAATAATAAAAACAAAATAAATATCAAAGTTAAAGGCGGCTCCCATACAACAAACGTTAATTTTTTTGGCTATTTTTGCTCTTAATTTGTCAAGGCTGTAAAAACAATAGGTAGACACATGAAACCTTCTATAATTAAGTAACACTTCAATTGTAATAATAACAAATACTAAAAATAAAATAAAGTTGATAACTTAAAGGTCCGCGAACAAGTGAAAATTTGATGTTCTTTGGAAAAGTTGCCTGATTTTTACGGTACGGAGCCCTTCGTGTGCGAGTCGACTCGCTCTTGGCGGTTTATTATGTTAAAAACCATCGTCACTTCAAAGTTTTATTTGAATGGTCAGTTTTTTATATACAAAATTAACCATACGGGTGTATGATATGGATAACATTGAATAATGATTAGTCAATTTTCACGCTTAACTGAATATATTTAATATATTTAGTTTAGTTAGTATAGGCTGAATATATTTAATTAAATTTTCGAAATAAGATAGATGGTACCTCGGGGAAGAACATAGGATACTTTTTATAACATAAAAGTGCTTGGGTACGTGCAGAACTAACTAGCCCCTACTTAAAGTGTATGACTCACCCTTGACCGGAACCTGTCCTGCCCCACTAAACACCACTGAAAAGTCATTACTCCGAATGATCCCTAAGCCTGGATTGTGGCGTCCACTCTGTACAGTTGTCGGTCGGAACGTGGCACACCAACGTAACATCAACTTCTTCCACAACACAGGATTTGTTACAATATTAGTTCCGTTAGTCTTGATTATTGTCAACAGTTTCAATGAAAATTTCATGCTGCTAGTTGGTAAACGCATTTTTTTGGAAAAGAGATGCATTTTTCTATGGGATTTTTAGACTAACCAAAAAACCCAAGATAAGTCAGATAAACGCACAAATAGTCGAGCTCAACGTGCGAAGGCAGCACAATGAGTCGCAATACATTGTTTATGGAACCGTACGAAACCTGGTATACCTACTTTTCGAAGCGTCAGAATAAATGGTTCCCATCACGTAGCGAGACGTTACGTAGTGAATTCCAATCTTTTATTATGTGCAAATCTTTATGGTAATTATTCCCGTTTCGTAGCGATCTCTTGAAGTAATGTCAACGTGAAAACGAAATCTTGCCATAAAGCGCATCAGGCCCACCAAACATTATTGAAATCAAAATCAAATCAAATGATTTATTGCACCCGTGTTGATTTTACTCGAAGTGACATTGCGAAACCATGAGTTGTTAAGTAATATTGCACCGCGCTGCTCCTCTGATAATAATCCCGGGATTTAGTGGAGCAGTATTCTTTAGTATTCTGTAGATATTCTTTGGTGTTCTTTGTGCAATCTTTCAGCTTAGTGTTTCCTTGATGATCTTTTTATTATGATTAGATCCCCTGGGGTCCAGAGTGACCCCCTTTCGGGTTAGTACACTTGTTTCGTGGCACCCTGTATACTGCACTGTGTATGAACTACACAGTAGCCCCTCCGTCGGAGTGCACGTAAGTCAGTCCTCCGCATGACCTCTCATCGGTCGTGTACGTAACCGGATCGGATCGGATTATGAGAATGATGAATGGAGAGTGCACCTGTGTTTCCACACACACTTGTGCATTTTAAGGTAACCTACCCATCTCAGACATTTCGCTAGAAAATGAATTACGTACACAAATAGCATTTGCGGCCCCGAACCGAACACTCCATCGCTGCTGAAATAAATTGAACGTGGTAAGCACAGAAGGCCTATTTTATTCTCCAAAGTACGCAATCAATTATTTCGTTTCGTTTTTTTTTGTGCAAATTGGTACTCTGATTCGTATTAGAGTGTAGAGTACACCGATTGTGGAGAATTAAAATAGGTCCTCTTATATGAGTACATGCGTGTGGTAAGCACTGGGTGAACTCATTTAAGAGACACTGTATATCTACTCTCATTTACAAAGTGACAAAGAGATGGTAGGTCTTCTAGCAGTGGTAGGTTGAATTTGGCTGTGGTGATGATGAGAGTTTGTTAGATAATCCAGGGGCGGCTCTATACAGCCCATGTAACGTCCTTGTGCAATTAATACCTAGGCATCCCCCTCTAATGGACTCGCGATCAAAATAAATACGCACCTACCAGGCTCGTCTTAAACATATCGGGCGCCAAACCAAGTAGCACAATCCGAAGTACCCAGGTACAAAAAGAAAAATGACGGCGAGCGAAGCGAGCAATGACGCGAAGTGAGCGTCATTTCAAAAGGAAATGACAATGACGGCGAGCACAGAGAGCCGCGGTTGTTTTTTTAAATTATTGCCGTAGTTTCTAACAAAAAAATAATTTAACAAAGTAACGTAAATACTAAAAGTTAAAGATATATGTAACTCACGAAACTTTTTGTGGAAAAGAAATGGAGCGAGCAAGCGAAACGTTTTACAACTTTTCAACGGCTTGACAGGATATTTTATGAAGTCAAAACCACTAAACAAACGGCGAGCTGAGCAAGCCGCAAATTTTTTTAAGACTTTGTGGCGATCAGTGGTGGGGCAGGCAGGCACCGTCGCCTACCACGCCCAGTTGCGCAGCCCGCGTCTCTCTTAGAAGTCGCCACAGGGGCCCATCAAACTGTTTCTTTTCACTCTTGTTCTTTGAATCAGAAATTCGCTTTATGGCTCTCCTTGCTATCTGGCACCTAGAGCTTGCTCCGCTCGCTTTACCCTAGGATTGCCACTGATACAGTTCAGCGGTAAAATACAAGACGGCGACGACATACGAGCCTAAGTTGTTTATAAGAGCGCCGCGAAACACCATACTTAGCTGAGAAACATCGGCAATGAACCTAATACCTTTTACAGAAAATTGTGTCTAAATTTTAAAAGGATGATTGTAGCGCCCCCTGGTGAGTAGACACCATACTAAGAACATCGCCAATGAACCCCACACCTTTTACAGAAAACTGTGTCTAGATCAATCAAACCATTCTGTAGATAAATGGGAACTTTGGTTTTCGCAAAATACACACAACAGCGCCCCCTAGCGAGTGGCCACTGTACCACCCAGCTAAAAATAATTGCCAACAAATTCCGAACCCAGATACAGAAAATCGTATCTAAATCGGTCGAGCCGTTTAGTAGATAATTGGGAATATGTGCAAATGCACACACACATACTAACAAACAAACAAACAACATCACACCCTAAACGCAAATACCGTCTCCGTTCCGTCGCGGGTAAATACTTTGAAAAAAATATTAATCGTAATTCTTGTAATCCACGGGCATTCTGATAAAACATAAAGTGTAATGTCGCGAATTTTAAACATAAATCTACTTCTCTTCCCCTGCATCTCAATAACCCGGACATTGTCTGAGTATAATCACTTTCTCTCACTTCCTGGTAATAGTCATTTTAAAATATCAGATTTTACTTACTACGAATATCATAGACACGGCCCATCAATTTTTAAGTTACGTACCGTCGTCGTCGATGAATATAAAATCGGAAAAATTATAGCATCTTTTTCCTCAAACGCTACGGGCTTTCATGGACTGTCTATGGACATGGTTTTAATGCCTGTTCCTCAAACTTTAGGTATCATTACAGCAATTGTTAATACCTCCTACTAACAGAGACTTTCCCTTTCACCTGGAAAATGGCTATAGTTAGACCTATTTCAAAAAATAATAATCCCCAAAACTTGACGTCGTCCCATAATTAGTATCCTTCCGTTTTTGTTGAAAGTTCTTGAGAAAGTTGTAGTACACTTAAATGATTATTTAGAGAAAAATCAAATATTACCTAAAAAAGCCATCAGGATTTCGTCGGGGACGTAGCACTGCTACTGCACTAATGGGCGTTGTCGATGATAATAGGGGTTAAAGTACGAAATTGCCGTTTTATTGTAATAGGTACTTCGAATTGACAGAACCTTCATGGTTTGAGATTTTTGAGCGAAACTTTTTTTACATGGTACCTATGAGGTTCTTCTTTTAAAAAATGTGCAACATTCGATTATCGACTTTCAGTTGTTTTTTTTTTATTCAGCTTAGACAAGAAAGATGGATACTTCGAACATTCGATACAGGTGAATAACAATGAATTGGAATTGAAAGAGATGGTGGAAGCCGATCCGAGCCAAACTACCCAGGATTTAGCGGCATGGTTTAACGTTACCTTACCAACAATTTTGACTCATTTGCGTCAAATCAATAAAATAAAAATATCATGAAAAATGGGTGCCTCATGATTTGACTGATCTGCAGAAAGAAACGCGTGTTGAAACTTGTGTTGCCTTGTTGAATAGATACAGAAATGAAGGAATATTGGTTCGAAATGTGCATGTGATGAAAAGTGAATTCTTTACGATAACCGTAAGCGAAAAATGCAATGGCTGACCCCAGGTCAAACGCCGCAACAATGTGTAATGGTAACTGTTTGGTGGTCTCAGCATGGAGAAAGCTATAGCTCATTCGCTATAGCTTTCTTCGATCTGGTCAAGCAATAACGGCAGATGTCTACTGTGCCGAACTCCGAACAATGATAGCAAAACTAGCAGTGAAACAGCCCCGACTCATGAATCTTCACCATTATTGCTCCATGATAACGCGAGACCTCATACAGCACGAGAAACCGTTTTAACTCTACAGGAACTGCGATTAGAAACCATTCGTCACACTCCGTATTCGCCAGACCTTGCTCCAACGGACAACCATTTTTTTCGTGATTTGGATAATTTTCTACGTGATAAAAAGTTTTCTTCCCAGGAGGCAGTACAACATGCTTTCACACAGTTTGTCGAATCTAGATCACCAGAGTTCTATCGCAAAAGCATAAATGACCTTCCTATTAGATGGCAGCAATGTATAGATAATAATGGTAATTATGTTGATTAAATAAATATGTATGTTAAATTAAAAAAAAAAAAACTAATTTCAATTTTTCAGTACAAATCGGCAATTTCATACTAATATTTTGGCTGCTCTATTATGTAGGAAAGGGCACTATTTTATCGCTACTTAATTTCTCGCGTGCTTTTGGCACAATAAACATAACGCTGCTACTATCATAGCTTTCCTACTACGGACTCGATTCATCTGTGTCAAATTGGTTCGCAAGTTATCTTACTGATCGCTCTCAGCTGGTCGAAACTAGAAATCTAGATGGTATTACATGTTACTCAAATATTGTACCTGTTACACGTGGTGTTCCCCATGGCTCCGTTGTAGGACCTATTCTCTTCATTATGTACTGTGCGTGGCGATATAACTGAACATTTACGAAATTGCAATTACCAAAGTTACGCGGATGACCTCCAACTTTACAAATCGGCAAGAGTTAATGATATTGATGATGCAGTTAAAGAATTAAATGGAGATCTTGCGCGTATTGAAAGCTGGAGTTCTAAGAATAATCTGGTTCTCAATCCCCTAAAGTCGAGATTTTTTATTTTAGGTTCTAAAAACCAGATTGATAGTATTACATCACAGAAACCAAGACCTATAGCTAATGGAGTGCCAATAGAACAAGTTTCGGAAGCCGGCAATTTAGGTTTGATTATGGATAGTACTTTACATTTTGAAAGTTATATCCTTACAACAGTTCAAAACTATTTTTACCGTTTATCGTGAATTATGTAAAAGTATATTTTAATTACAATAACAGAATAAAACAGTTACCGTTTATCTGTATTATATCGCATGCGCATGCGTGATCATTTAAGTGTGGAAATGCGAATAAAGCTGTGTGATTCGCTCATTCTTTCCAAACTAAGTTTTGCAAATAGTGTTTTTGGCGAATGTTTGCTTTCTAGATCTAAAAAGCTTATTCAGCGTATACAAAACGCTTGCGTACGTTTTTGTCCCCGACGCGCTCACATTTACCCCAATATTAATGTTAAGGGATTGCCTAATAAGTCCTCCCGCAGAACACTTCCATTTGCTACTCTACTCTTCGGCATTATTAAAAATAAACAGCCAAGCTACCTGTTTGAAAAGCTTAACTTTTGAAGCCACCATATTCGTTTCGCTACTCGTCTAACTTGTCCGAGGCATAGAACGGCTGCATTTCATGGCAGTTTCAGATACTTTGCTACGAAATGCTGCAACAACCTACCACCACCAATTAAACATTCTTCATCTATTTATTCTTTCTAAAAATCATTAAACATAGTACTTGTAGAATCTCAACAAAATATTTCACTCCAAACAGGTAGTTCTAAGCCTCAATTATTTAATAATGTAGTCCAGTATTATTAACATCTCTCCTGATATAGTAATTATAATAGTATTCATTATTGTTCACTGAATTTTTTTATTCTTTATTAGCTGTTTTTTTTTTACCTATGTTATTAATTTTTTCATGGTTTATCTCTGTCCACTTTGTTTAAACAAAAACAAAGTGGACAGAGATATATTTTGTATTAAGGTATGTGTTGACGTAGCCACCTCAGGCACCACGGTCACCACGAGAGACCAGCGCTGCGGCATGAGAGCTCTGTCATCGCACACGTTGAGTGGTAACCATTTTTGTCACGTCTCTATTATGTTGTACTGTGTATTTTATGTGACAAAATAAATATTCTTTTTACTTTTTTCTTTTACTTTTAATAGAACCCTACAATTCCACCGTTATCCACTGCTGCGTGTAAAGCCTACGCCCACTGGTCTGCAGTAATCAAAACGGGAGCCAATCACATTAGAATGGCGGCCACAATGGCGCTGCGCTGCAACGGACGTTTTTATGGACTTTAATCGGGTTTTAAGCCCGAGATGTTCCACTAATGAGGTTGGTGTCTGGCGATGAGTTTTTGCGGGAAATCGATGGAAGTTTTATAAAGTGGTTTTTGTAGTAGAAGCTCGAGAGGCAATGACTCTCTGCTAGTTTGTCTTGACTTCCGAATAAAATTCGTTTATGGCTTCGTCTTCAATTGATATATAAATCATATTTTATTTGTTTCAACACACAGTAGGTACATACTTAGTTTAAAACATTTTAAGACCTTAGGTAGAAGTAATTTTTTTTTTAAGAAATAATTATTCCTTATTGACAAAGAAAATTACAATTCAATAATAAAAACAAATTAGAACTAGTATTTACAATTGAAACATTTAAGCTAACTGCAGACTGTTGCAAACAATCTACAGGTAGCTCAACAGAAGTAAATTAATAGGTTAATTTATTCAGACAACTCAGTATATTTTGCTACTGAATCTAAGCTAAGGTTCTCAAACTCTAAGGTATCTAAGGTAAGCTAAGGTTGTCAAACTAGGCCTAGATCTCAGTTCTCACGGGATCCCCGTGGTAAAAAAAATCAATTTACATAAAATTCAAAATTCGTTCTTTGGTTCCTTGAATGTGAAAACACGATTGAGAATAAAATACGATAATATAAAACATGAAAGTGCGCACATAATTTGGTCGAGACCTCAGGCACCCTGTGCTCTATTGAAATGAGTTATGTTTTTATTCCTAGGTTATTATATTACTAATCCAGTTTCTTCATAAGTTGTGTAGTTTTCTTATAAAGAAGCAGAAACTTGATTTTTGCGCTTACACCGTTCCAAAAACGTATGCTCTGTCCCGCTCATATGAACGCGATATCCTATACCTATCCTTTTCACAAAATGGCGCGCATTGTCACCTCTTAATGTTAACTAACCGGTACAAACGTTAAGTTCTATTATAATCGCACTCTCCCCTCTCCCCTCTAGAGAAGATATAACCAGCGACAGAATACAATATTAACACTTACATTAATTATCAAACTTAAATATCTGTTGATAATCGGAAATTCAAATTCAACATCTTCCATACTGGCGCTGCTTGCTTTTCGCTTTTACTCTGCGAGTGTCAGTAAGGAATGTCATAAACTTCAAAAATAATAGGTATGATCGGTTTTATGTTTAAAATATTTAGAAAAATTGAGAGCAGAAAAAAAAATTGCATCGAATCTTTTTTTTAGAATTTGAAAGCTGAGCTGACATCGAAGCTAGTTTTTTTGGAGATGTTCATCTGTTTTCGTAGTTTTTTTTTCGTAAACAAAGGAACAATGATTTATCAGATATGAAGGCATCCCTTTACTGTCGGGTCGTCGGAGGTCGTATATCATCCCTTTTGATTTATAAAACGTACACATGGGATTTACTATTACTTACTTACTGTGTTGGGGGATGATGCAGTGGTTAATGATGATGATGATGGTTTGTCTTGCCTTGAGCTCTGCGCTCATTAATCCAATACCGCTACTACATAGCACAAAAACGTGCATTCATTTATGGGCTTAAATTTTAGATACATTTACAGTGATAAAATGGCTTCAAACAAGTGGTCCACAACATGTCTGTCATCTGATGCCGTTAATATAAAATTCATCTAAATGTTACGAGTTAAAGCGTATATTTGAATTCAAATTATTTAAGTTGTGCTGCAGCGGTGCTTTTCAGGTGTGCGACAACCTTTACGGTCATAGGGAATTTTAAAATTGAACTCCCTAAGCACAAGCACGTAGATGGTTATCTACGTGCTTGTGCTTAGAAAGTTGTTTAGTTACTTAACTCATCCTATTAAATTTAGAATAGACCTTCGTTTGAGCTCGTTCTCACCTGATTGTAAGAGACTATGTGCTCGACGATGTATCACGAAGGTCCAGAAGACACATCTTGTCGTGAAGAGACTCAGGTAGTTGGCCGGATAATGTGAAGCAGGCAGAGAGTTCTAAACTTTTTTTTTTAGTTTTTTGAATATTTTAATGTACCACGTCCTTTCTCTATAGCGTATTAAAATACGCAAAGAAATCTAAACCTGAGGATTTTTATGGTAAAGTCACAGACACAAAACTAAGTTTACGTCTCACAATAAACATTGGAATAGTTGTGATGAGAGACGTGTGGATGATGAGTCACATGTCGTAGGTTTATGAAACTGTACACACACATGCGAAGAACGATTACTTTCATGTGTGTAGTGTATGTGTGTGAGTGTAATCGTGTGTGAGGGGGGATTCATCAGTTTAGTCAGGGGCGGACAGGCGGTCAGGGCTGTCTCAAAGGAGTTCTTCGAAGTTCATCGTAGGACGCCAAAAATGTTAGATGTTGGTAGGTTTGTGATTTGTATACTTACGTTTCGGATATCTTCATGCTTATAAGCTTGGGAATATTATCATAATTTTAAATAATAAACAATTTCGTCAAAGTTTTTTCGTAACATGGCAAAAAAAGAAAGTTTAGCATTTAAAACGATAGAAGTTTGTTTCACCTTCACGCCAAAACTAGCTGAAATTCCTATCTATACACTAGCCAAACTCGATGTGGAATGTTTGTTAACAAACCACCCATACAATTCATTTTGTTGCCGCATCTTTTTAAACGGAATTTATACTTGATTTGTGATCCTTTAATAAATATTGCTTACAATTATATCTCTAAACCGATATAATATTATCGGTAAATCTTTAAAACTCGATGCCAAGCAAATTAGTTTTAGTTTTTGTGTCGTGGTTTGCTTACAAACATTCCACATCGAGTTTGGCTAGTGTATATATGCATTGCTAAATCTGGAATAACATTATTATCTTTTATCCCAGAAGAAAGCTTGTTAAGCCACGGGCTACAACTAGTCTTAGAATAAAGAAGTTTTAAATGATCTAATTTCCTTCAGTTCGCCACCCCTAGTCTTGGCAGAGCAGTGTGCAAAGGGAGCAAACTTTTTGCCTCGGACATAGATAAATCATTCGGCAGATGATAAGGAAACCGCAGCGCAGTGGACCGCCTCCTTTAGCGCGATGATAAGCGAGACCGTGACTCAGTAGACCGCCTCCGTAACCGCGGATCATCGCGGAAAACTCAGTCGAATGCTGACTTAACTCTTAAAGGGTTAGATAATTAGGGCTAAGTTCACAAAGAAATTTGGTAAATAAAATTAAAGTTATTTTAGTAAAAGGAAGCCACATTACCCTTGAGGATGCTAAGTAATAATGTTTTCGAAGGCCCGCGTGAGCGATGCCTGCCATTAGAGGTTTCATAAACAACCTGACCATTTATTTATTATTATCGTATTTATTTCAGATTTCAAATCCATATTACACAAACAAAAACATATAAAAAATTCACAACTTAAACATACAATAAAATAAAATTAAATTAAATCTTAGCTATGTAACATGATAATTAATATTAGAATTAGATAACAATACAATAAAATTATTAACGACCTATAATCTACTTGCCATTTAGCTGCGAACTATGTCAACAAATCCTAATAACTAAATCTAAAATTCACAAGCTTGGAGTAAAGTAAGATACTCGTAGTTGTTAACAATATTTACAGAATAAATGATTCCAGATCGGTAAGAACTTTATTGTGTTTAAAATCAAATAATATCCCACACATTTTTCGACTCCTAATAAGTCACTTGACCACGTGGCTCAATTGGTTAGCGCATTCCCGTACTGAGAGAAGGTTGCGGGTTCAAGCCCCGTCGACATAGAAGAAATATTTTTTTTGGGAGATTATTTGATTTCTTATAAATTACCCCGAGTGAGGGCTTACGCACTATAATAACAAAAACCTAACAAGAAAGTTCATTTGAGTTTAAGTTCAGTATAAAAGATAAACAATCCCGCAGTTTATCTTTTGTACTGATAATGAAAAAAATAGAATATATTTAATCATATTATCATCAACTATGGCACACATCAGGGTATGCCTACATATATCCAGCAGTGGAATAATAGCATGATGATGATTCATAGCATTAGCATTCTCTTACAATGACCGGATAAGTTTGCTTAGCTATGCTGTCCGTTAGTGAATGAATTATCAAAATCGAACTTGACCTTCTTATAGTTTCGGATATTACCTATCTTCTGCATCAAAGCCTAAGAACACACCACACATATCCGACACCGTTGCCACACAGCACAAAATTGACATTTAAATAAGGAATTAAGCTCTGCGCTCATTAATCCAATACTGCTACCACGAAGCCCAAAAACGTTATCTTTAAATACATTTTACAATGACAAAATGGCTTCCCACAAGTTTCAAACGTCCGCGAGCTGTTTGTCATCTGATGACGTTAATATAAAATTCATCTAAATGTTAGGAGTTACCCATATGTATTTGATTGCACATTTATTTGCTGCAGCGGTGCTTTCCACGTGTGTGACAAACCTTACTCGTAATGTTTAGATACATTATACAGTGGCAGCTTAAGCAACACTGTGTGCTGGTCGCTATTCTAAAGTAGCCATCGCGCGATAAGCGAGATAGTCAGTCCTTGGTGGACCACCTCACCTACTGCAAGCTTCTAGCGCAAGTCAAATCCGCACGCGGCAACCGCGTGGACTGCTCGCTTGGAGCAATTCGTACGACCATACAGCATTTTGCCAGTTATGCCTAGAGAGCGAGCTTGCTGCTAGCTGTTGCCATCGGCAGTGTGCGGACAGCCTGGTTTGAGGCGGAGGCGCGTGCTTGCGGGATCGGAGTGGCCTATGTATGCGACAACGTTTACACACAACTTTACCTCTTTAGGTACCAACATTTTTTACTTACAATAAAATTTACTTATTTTTAGGTAAACTAATTTATTTATGTTTCCATCGCTAATAATCATGTTATGAATACATACTACAAACACAATCTGGATAAAACCTGTAATTTCAATATGTTTAGATTTAAAAGTGATTGTAAGCGCTGCTTGTAAACTTATTACAATAAACTACAACGTAGATAAGTGTTCCTATAATAAGTGTATAACTTTCTTACGAGCACGATACAAAGTTCATATCACACGTATAAGCAGGGCTTGCCTGCGCCGCGCCGCGCCGCCCTGACCTGAACCAAGCCATACAAATTCCAGCAACAATAATTTGTTCCCTCCATTCAAGCAGAACTTTTATTGTTAGAACAACAGAAAGTTCTCCATTCAAAGTAACAAGCATTGTTGTATTTGTTGTTCATTTAATTCGTGGATCGTCCGATACATCACTTGCGAAGTTCTAATGTCCCACGATAAAAGTTGGACGATTTATTAGGCGCGTATTGTGTCTCGCATTATGTTGGTACGTATATCTACGACTCGTACTAGGTATTATGTGTAGGACTAGGTATTATGTGTACACGTAGGTACGTCTCGTACGCTAAGGCTGCTTTTACGGTGAACAGAGGGAGCTGAAAGGGCGGTTTAACAGCTTTATTAAATTGTTAAAAGATATAATAGTTAAAAGTATTGTTTACTTATACTTTAGATTAATTTCTTAACGACGAAACTTTGTAATGTGAAAGTGAATTCTGTATTTTATACTAAATACTTACCTTTAGAACACATCTTACCTACCTATTGCTAAACCCTAAGAAGGTTCATAAAATAAAATCATAAATAATAATAATGCTGGACAGTATACACAGCATCATCTAGCCCCGAGCTAAGGAGAGCTTGTGTTATGGGTATGTACTATGTAACTGATTGTACATAATAGTATACGAAGAAATTACCAAAGATTTTACAATTTTCGGCGCACACAGCATTGTGTCGGTAGAATCAACTAGGTAGGTACCTACCCTCAATTTTCAGCAGAATCGAACAAAATTGAAAATAAAATGAAAAATGACAAAGGCACTTAAAAAAACCGAAGGAAAACCAATAGGTATGGATTCAAATGTACGGATGGTAGTTAGGTAGGTAGGTACCTATTCTCAACACACTCATTTTTTATTCATTTTTTTTTATATTGCTTTACGAAATTATTACAGAGTATTGAGTATTTATGCACCCGGGCTGAAATGTAATGAATAGAATAACACTTAGGCTATTTTTTATCCCGGAAAATGGACTCGCGGAGCAGCGGGCAGGAGATGGTATTATTGTACCTAAAGAATAGGAACTGGTTGGTGCTACGTATAGAACTACACAGCCAGTGGTTTGTAACTAGGAATTAATATCGCGAGAAGAAGCGCAGATCAAGACCAAGACCTTTGTATAGACTCATAAACATCAGAAACGTAGGACACAGACCAACGAACTTCGCCAGCGCTTCGTTTCCACGCTTCGGCGATTCTTTACGCAATCCGAAATTAATTTTATTAAAATTCTACATCCAAGCGATTATCTTCCCTAAATTTATGAAGGTAGAGTTTGGATAAAATATTGGGTCTTAATTACAGAACTAGCTTTTGCGCGCGGCTTCGCATTAGTTTTTGCGGGATTAAACGTAATCTATCCCAGAGATACCATTTTATGCCTTTGTTAAATTCTATTAACATGTATTCAGTCGGTTATGTGTGAAAAAGACGGAAAGTTGGAGTAGCTTTATGCCTAGGCACATAATAACTATCATAAATTCTACACCAATTTGTCGCATAATTTATAATTATTCATATGTAAATTATTTCTAAGTTATGTGTGCAGTAAAGTATTGAAATGGAATAAAATATATTTATTGTTGAAACTGTGTACAAAAGATACTATTAAACTAGAAAATCAACCTTTTGTCCATTGATGTACAATATATAATTGAATTAAAATTTAGAATAACAAAAAAAGTTTTTAATTTCGAAATAACATTTAATTATGAGCCACATAAGGAGTTTTGTCTAAAATTTAATATTTGGTAATTCTCTTATATCTCAAAGTATTTTATTATAACTGAAAAGATCATGATAGAGCAATTTTAACCACTAAGTACAGTTTTGTGTGGAGACAATATAAGCCTAGTAGGATCACTATATTTTACTCTAGAGTTACATTTATCTTTATACTATTTAGTATATCTATATATATCGAGGGAAGGAATAGAGAAATAAAAGTAAATCGTAAATTGTATTCTTTATTCCGGTATACGAGTTCCATAAACACATTGGAGATAATTGGATCTGTACAATAATATAAACAATTATGTAAATATATATTCTATTAATTATTAAATTATTGGCACCGTAACGCGACTTATGTCGGGGGGACGCTAGGAATTATGAAAATGATGTTTTTTGTTCGAAATCGTACAAGATGTTGCCGAAAATGTATGTTTTTTGATTGCACAGAAAATTAAAGCCGAATATTGAAAGAGCCTGCCTCGAATCAGCTGATAATCTTTATAGAAATATTAAACTAGACATAAAACACAAAACATTTTTATAAGTATTTTCTATAAAATTTACTGATAATTAGACGATCAACAGTTTTTTCTGTTAACTTTGACATATACAAAGCTCTGCTTGCACAAGGATATTTATCTAACTAAAATATGATTAGTGAGTAGTCAAACCATACAAATACGTCGAACTCAAATATGATTAGTGAGTAGTCAAACCATACAAATACGTCGAACTCAAATATGATTAGTGAGTAGTCAAACCATACAAATATGATTAGTGAGTAGTCAAACCATACAAATACGTCGAACTCAAATATGACTTGTCATTTAAAATTGGTTATGCAAGTGGGGCATAATGTCTGAAAACTTCTGTCAAAAATATCAACTAAAATTGAACCATCCATTTATCCATCAGATTTAGAAGAACACAAAAACAAGTTGAGAGTACACAATCACTCTTTCAAAATGACACAAAACATTTTCAGCACATCCTGTACATTTTATCGACCACCGGCATTATGACCACTTCACCGCTACACGGTGTAAGTCGCTGGTCGGAAATCGATTCAGAAACTACCCCGATACATCGAGATTAGCCGGAACCAGTCACGTTAACCGTTGACTACGTCACGTAAAGTAGACCAGTGGATGGAGTCTGTAACGGAAAAATCCGCATTTACGTTTTAAAATTTTTCTTGTTGTTTGTCTCGCTGAGTTTCTTTAGTACTTGCGCAAGAGCTAAAGGTATTATGGAGTCTACTCACCAAAGTGGAACAGCCAGTTAAAGTTTCAGGCAGCCGACAGTGTTTTGTAAATTTTTCGACGACTACGACGACGACGACCCGCCGAATGTAGTTTGTAGACTCCATTAGTACATTTGCCAGTGACAGTATAACATACTTTACAGTGAGCTGTTTCGCGGTCATTGTAAATAAAGTGTAGGTATCTAAAGAGTACCTACGAGCATAAGAGCCTCATCACACTGGCGATTTGCGAGCGTTTTCAAGGCGAGCACAGCGAGCTCCCTGCGATTACTATTTGTGGCGAGCTCCCTGCGCCTCCGCGGCGTGCTCGCTGCCCTTGCTTAGAAATCGCTCGTAAATCGCCCGTGTGATAGCTGATAAGGTACTAAGAAGGAACTTATGCACTCTTGATTTGGAGACTTCCAAATTGACATAGTTTATTTGAGCGAGCACAAAATAACGTAAACGCGTATTTTCCCGTTAAGTTCCGATCCTGGCCACAGAGGGCGGGCCCGCGGTGCCTGCGAGGGTGCGAAGGGCTCAAATGATCTAATTAATACTCGTAAAGCAAAGAGTTTAGCTAACTAGTCAGAGCTCACATCGTTTACCAGTCATTGCCAAAACTTGAGTTTCTCAAAACTATGTTTTGTTTACTTGTTGGCCGAGTTATGGCAAGCCTTAGATTCCACAGGCTGTTAGTCTTCAGAAAGAAAGTTTTCGATAACTCGGTCAACGTATGCACAGAACATTAAAACTTAAAAATTACTGTTTAAAACGAGATTTTCTGGATTTCAGGCAATTTGTTGACAAATTTGGTTGGGCCAAATAAAAAAACAAAATATAATCACCCAAAACTTTTATGCTGGCTCTGACTAGATATTGCTAGTAGCATAGGACGTGGTACAAGTTAGAGTGGGACAGCAAGAGGACAGAGGGAGAGAAACGCTTCTAGGCTCCTTATTCTAACGCCGGACGGACGACATCCCAGGTACGATACGAACGAACAAATTGACGATCAGACGGTACAAAAATACATCTCAATACTACCTAATAACTAAACTAATTAAATTCATAGCAATGAAACCCGCGACCCGCACCTCACAGATATCACAATTATTCTTTACAACAATAACAGTTAGGTATTGCTATCATTCAGAGAACAATCCGCACTCAACTGAGGTAATAGAGGGCAAAACGACAATGAGCAAAACAACAAAGACTAGACAGTAAAGAGCTATAATATAAAATTAGTAAATAAATAATGCTGGACAATCCACACAGCTTCATCTAGCCCCAAGCTGAGCAGAGCGTGCTAGCTATAGCTACTTCTCTCTGAGATAAAACTGATCAAACTTTTTTGAAATATTACAAAATTGCGAATGTTGAATATTTGATTATTGTTAGGATTTTTAGGGATAATTCCCCAACTCAAATCAAGATCCAGGAACTAGATCTAATAATATAAGATGGGAAGTGACTAATGTGCGGATCGTCTCTGCCACAATACAAACTACTGAGGTGGAATACATCAAGAACTTAATCTAATACAAAATACAAAACAGACTCGCATCGACAACATTAACATTTAAACATTCGATAAAAATTCACACTTACACATTCTAAGACTGTTGCAAAAATTGTGTTAGCAAACGATCATACAAAACTCTGATCGCTACAATTGACATACAATTTATATGATCTTTAAGCTATGATACATCGTACTTAAGAATTTGACATCTATATAAAATATATAAGATTACGCTAGCGGCTAGATTACTAGAAAGTTCACATTCATATAATTTACTGAGGCCAACATTGAACATGGAAGCTATAAAATAACTCATATTCACTCGGGAGACGACTTTCTGTTAACTGTAGAATAATGAAATTTGGATAGTATGAACTTCCCCATTTACATAATCCGCCGTTAATTATTCTAACGTTATAATTTCATATCCTTTGGTGTTTACATTGCACTAAAATTCCCATTCTTAAACATATAAACAGAATTCAATCCATTCGTATAAGAAAAATCTATTTATTCTTTAAAAATATCAACAATTTGGCACATTTGATTCCTGTTCCTAAATTACGTTATGAGGAATTTGGAAGGGAAGGGAAAAAGGAAATAAAAATTAACGAGAGAGACAAACTTAATGATAAACTCGCTGCATCTGTTCACCCCAAACTCAATAAAGAAATTGTTAATGTTAACAATGAGCCGAATGATTTTAAACCTTAAAGTATAACAACACAGAATACAGATCGCAGCGAACGAGTAGGAGATAGGAGTACTATAATTATAGATTAACAAATTAGGAGTATAGAGATACAATAGAATAGACGCTACAAAGACTAGAGTAAGGAGATTCGTATCGTATGCAGTAACTATAAAATAGAACGGAAAATATGAATCCGTTTGGACGTATTTATAAACTTTTCTAGACACTAACTCTGTTTAAATACTTCAGTATGACATATTTACACAGTTATGTAAAAAATCTTTGAAATGTTAAAGTATTTCTACAGATATAATGTCAATACCAACATTGATCACACTACCTTAGACATAGAGTATGATCTCATACCAAAATATCTGCCCACCGCTTTACCTACCACAAAATATAATATTTCCTTCATTCCACTACATTACATTGACCGTTTAGTTTCGTTGTTCTTCATTGAGATCTTCGTAAGAAATACATTTAGCTGCTTTTCCTTAACTTCATCTTACAACTTCATTATGTTTAATTTCTACTTCACAACTTAATTTTTTCGCTGTGTTTTCTTTCCGACTATATTTTCTATCATTTACCAAACCATATCCGGCCCGAGTTCATCGTTATCTTTTCCCCTATCCGAATGATTAACCAAAGGTTCAGGCCAATATTTATCACCAACTTTCATGTTTGATTCAATACTAAGTTGACTTCACAACAGCACGATCAAGAGACTTAGCACTGACAGCACTTGGTTGAAAACGGTTGGAGCGGCCAAGTTGTGTAGCGCACGCACAGTGTGGCGGGCAGGCGCGGGGGAGGGGTGCGGCGCGCGGCGGGGGAACACGGCCACGGCACCGCCCGTGGGAGACGCGGCTATGCACCAGATCTGAGGGGGAGAGAGGAGTAAGGAACCTTGTAAAGTTGTAAGTATAATAAGATTGAGTATTGAAAAAGTATTTTGGTCCATATTTGTCAAAACCTTTACAGATGTTCGAGCTCAGCGATAGCCACTAGAACTTACCTACCTACACACCACACATCTCAGAAACCTTTACAGATGTTCGAGCTCAGCGATAGCCACTAGAACTTACCTACCTACACACATCTCAGAAACCTTTACAGATGTTCGAGCTCAGCGATAGCCACTAGAACTTACCTACCTACACACATCTCAGAAACCTTTACAGATGTTCGAGCTCAGCGATAGCCACTAGAATTTACCTACCTACACACATCTCAGAAACCTTTACAGATGTTCGAGCTCAGCGATAGCCACTAGAACTTACCTACCTACACACATCTCAGAAACCTTTACAGATGTTCGAGCTCAGCGATAGCCACTAGAACTTACCTACCTACACACATCTCAGAAACCTTTACAGATGTTCGAGCTCAGCGATAGCCACTAGAACTTACCTACCTACACACATCTCAGAAACCTTTACAGATGTTCGAGCTCAGCGATAGCCACTAGAACTTACCTACCTACACACATCTCAGAAACCTTTACAGATGTTCGAGCTCAGCGATAGCCACTAGAACTTACCTACCTACACACATCTCAGAAACCTTTACAGATGTTCGAGCTCAGCGATAGCCACTAGAACTTACCTACCTACACACATCTCAGAAACCTTTACAGAAGTTCGAGCTCAGCGATAGCCACTAGAACTTACCTACCTACACACATCTCAGAAACCTTTACAGATGTTCGAGCTCAGCGATAGCCACTAGAACTTACCTACCTACACACATCTCAGAAACCTTTACAGATGTTCGAGCTCAGCGATAGCCACTAGAACTTACCTACCTACACACATCTCAGAAACCTTTACAGATGTTCGAGCTCAGCGATAGCCACTAGAACTTACCTACCTACACACATCTCAGAAACCTTTACAGATGTTCGAGCTCAGCGATAGCCACTAGAACTTACCTACCTACACACATCTCAGAAACCTTTACAGATGTTCGAGCTCAGCGATAGCCACTAGAACTTACCTACCTACACACATCTCAGATACCATTACAGATGTTCGAGCTCAGCGATAGCCACTAGAACTTACCTACCTACACACATCTCAGAAACCTTTACAGATGTTCGAGCTCAGCGATAGCCACTAGAACTTACCTATGTACCTACACACATCTCAGAAACCCTCTTTCTATGCAGTCGGACATTAAGAGTGGAAGGACGATACAAACTCCGTTTGAGAACGAAATCGATGATCATAGTACCAGGCTAACATATCTTACGAGGAGTAACAACTCACCTAGCTAGAATCGGACACATGCAGCACCACCTCCAGCAGTAGTCAGAAGTACCAGGCGAACATAACTCGCAAGGAGTAGTCGCTTACCTCGCTAGGATCCGACACGTGCAGCACGGCCCGCCAGCAGTGATGCGCGAGGTCCGGCCTCAGCGCGGCGGGCAGCACCTCGCCCTCCTCGCGCCCGCCGCCCCCCGCTCGCAGCCACATCACCCGCACCCCGCGCCCGCACGCCCCGCACTCCAGTCTCCATCCGCCGGCGGCTGGTTCGGCGCTTAGGGCTGTCGCAGTGGCGCCTCCTGGTACAAGATTAATATTGATAATTGGTATATAATTGGGATAATTGATCCGATCGACACATTGGAATCGAAATATATTTTAATCTGTTTAACTTGACTAAGAGTTCCCTGTGAATCTACAGTTAGAATAAAATAAATAAATCAAATTTAAAAGACCACGCGGATGATGATTCGTGATCCACGCGGTATACACCACATGGACGCTCCTGATGTGATAGTGTGTCTGATCTTGCATGGTTCTGATTTGAACATTGTAGTTTCACGTCTTTTAAATTATTATTGCAGTGCATAAACCGCGGTTCCACACCGATTGGTGCCAAGCTAAGCTCAAGAGAAGCTTGCTACCCTAATATGAACCATCTGAACTCACCGGTAACTTTAAGTGTAACCCTCTTCAGCTCCTTGAGCCGCGAGAGGTCGGGAGGACGCGCGCCCACACATCTATACTCTCCTCCTTCCTGGTACAGCGCATCTTTGATACCTGGGAAAAGATCCGACAATATCAAATTTATTCCCATGCCTACACGATAACATTTTGTAACCAAAGTTTATTTGGTGCAACTTGGTGCAGCGTTAGGATTGGGATCCTCACTCACCGAGCACGCCGTGCGCGTGGTGCGAGCCGGCTGGCGCCCAGCTATCGCTCGAGTTGCCCACCACACGGCGCCACCAGCACCCCACGCTGCCTGCGACATACAAACTGTTAGTTTCGATGCCTCAACTAGATCTCAAGTACTTTGATAAGTTTTCCTACATGGAAGATTGTTTCGGATCCAAAATTTTGTCGAATTTCAACCTACTTACTATGCAGCAAGTTTATCTTCATCAACCAACCCTAATAAATAAATAATTAAATAATGCTGGACAAATCATAAAGCAAAAGCTAGCCACAAGCTAAGTTGAGCTACTAAGCCCCTTCAGCTTCGTGTAGAATCTGCCAGCAGTTTCTCGCAGATTATCATCCCACGGCCACTACGTTTGTCGAGGTGCGGTTTCCACCCGAGAACACGGATGCTCCACTGGCTATCGGTTCTACGGGAGATCCATTATCCCCAGGCCCACAGCCACTTCAGTTTGCTTGCTAATTCTTTGAGCTAATGTACATCTATTTACCTCCCTCTGCGCCCTCACTCCTCTAGTATTACCTTTAGGACAGTGCAGCTGCACGTTCCCCCCCACCGGCACCTCTACCCGCTGCTGGTCGCCTGGCTCCTCCTCCTCCGTGGTCGACTCCGTGCCTCCCTCCGTGCTAACTTCTAGTGCCGCTGGTGAACATCAGTTGACTCAAAATAAACACCTTTACTTTATACAGGTTAGACCTCGCACGGCTGCTAAAGTTCATGTTAGATATTGTAACTAAGTTGTGTACTAGTATCTACTAACGTTCAAGTATAAATTTATCTCTAAAAAATAAATAATTAGTCAAATACAATACTAATTACTCCATAGGTAGTACTCACACACCTACATTTGACACCTATTGATTTTTTTGGTATTTTGTTCATAGTTTGTAATTATTTTAATTAAGTATGTACATTTCCGTAATTTTTTTTGTGTTCGCTAAATGTATAAATGAAGGTCTCACCAGATTTACTTAAGATGAATCACTAGATGATGCTGCGAGAACATGTTTAGTGCCATTTGCCTATTATTTATTTGTGGACGCAGAATAGAAACTAATACTCGATAAGTAAAAAGTTTACCAAAATGCAATACAATAGTGACTCCCTCCACCAATAGTGACTCAGAAGGAACTAGGTAACTTAGAAGAGACGTTGAATATAAAGCCTGGTACTGACCGGTGATACGGAGCGTAACGTACCATTCGCAACGAGCATGAAACGTTACGTCGTGTGCTAAAATTCGTCTCTTTGCTAGTAGTAAGCGCCTTCTTTCCCCGTTCTGACTGCTCGTACGCTCGCTGTGTGTCACGTTACACTACGCCCTGTAACACGGGTCAGTGCCCGGCTCGATGGTTCACCGAAGCACAAAGCATAACAGTATGGAACAGCATCACGTCAATTCTTCCACTTTACTATGCACTAGGTACCTGAACACATTACACACAGCCGGCAAATCTGGCGTTAATCTAATAGGCTTGCATTAATAACGATCACGATAATTTACAATGATCAGGCTGATTTACGCCGACGCGGATCAGCTAATTAATGAGTATGACAGCTAGTTGACTCACTGACTCATTGACGCACTGACTCACGAATACCGCGCTGTATATTTTCGCTGATTGATAGGACGGACTAATTTATAGGCTTGGACATTGATTACGAATTTACTAAATTGAATGGTTCTCCATTCAATTTAGTAAATTCGTCGGCTTAATTTGGCGAGAAATGGTGGATATTTCATACTAAAATTCTGTTCGTTGCATCACAATGTTGGCGAGTGCGGACACTTTCTCACTTGACACTTTGCTTGGGATCGAAAGCTGAACGCACATCTGTCCGAATAGAAAGCCCGGACCTGAAGGAAACAGACAATTCGTCCGACTCGGTGTGATCAAGAATAATTGTAATCAATTGTAATAAAATTTGACTTGATGGCACGTTCCCTCGGAAAGGTCAGTTTAACTGGCGGCTGTAGTTGTACACTCACGTTGAACATAAACCTTTTATTGTATGCGAGGTAGTTACTTACGTATAACATTAAGGTAGTACCCGATGCTAGAATACTCAGCGTCGAGCCAAGTGGCGCGGCACCGGTACCAGCCCGCGTGGGCGCCACGCAGTGTGCCCCAGCGGAGCGTGGCTGAGCCGGCGCCGGAGCCGGCCTCGAGGGGCGGTGGGGAGCTGTGGAAGATAATGCGGAATGAGTCACTGGGTCGTAAGTAAACGGATAGGACGTGCATTTAGCTGAGCCAGCCTCGAACAGGGTAGGTTAGTGTGGAGTAAAGGCGGTAGAGTCGATGGGTGACTCACCACCCATCGACTCTACCGCCTTTACTCCACAAGTCGCGCGCGGGAGCACGGAGATTATGTTTTATAGGATTTATACATGAATCAAATTGCCATGCACGAGTCAGGGGCATAAGATAGATCAATGGACCTGGACCAGTTACCCATGCTGGCAAGCAAAACCATCTGCAGAGATTGTTAAATAATAGTTATTAAAATGGAATCCACTCGTTAGTCCGATAAGTCACAAGTCATGAGTTACAAGCCACGATTCATCGCTAAACCTAAATAAATGAATTGTCTAAACTTGTTACACTGTCTGGCATCGATCAGGTATCTGCCGCGGTGGCGGATACCTGATCGATGCTCTCTGGAAATCAATTATTAAAACAAAAGCAACTAGAAAATTTGTAGCCCTATTTGTAAGTAATTCTATATATACATATAATATATGTATATATAAGTAATCATAATACAAAGCTTGTTTATAAACCCAAAGGTCACACGTGTTCACAAAATAGAGAAAGAGATAATCAAACGAAAATAGGTCCCTCCAGAAGACAATTTAATAACAAAACCCGAAGCGAAACAAACGAAATTAAACCGAATATAGTTCTCGTTAGAGTTCTAAACGAATTACACAACCCTTGTCACAGAATATACAGCAGTCAATATATCAAATTTCGGTAAATAAATAATGTTAGTTTGCAATTAGTTTTAACTTTATGAGAATTAGTAAAGTTTTGGTCTGAAGGTACTGTACTGTACCGTACCGTACCGAACCGTACCGTACGACGTGTAGGCGTGAGTTGTCAGTTAGATTAGAAGTACAGTTCTCGTAAATATTTATTTAGTTTATATGTAATTAGAAATTAATAGTTGAGGTAACTGACTTTGTGATTGGAGATTACATATATAGAGGTGGAGGCCAGTACAAAATTAGAAACACGAATTTTTAGTAATTTATAGTGTTGCTACAACTTTCGTAGAGGTGCTACGAATGTTGTAGCACCTCTACGAATAATGCTACGTAATTTGTAAGTTGTAAGACATGTTTACAACTAGTTGTAAACATGAAATTGAAATAATAATTTTATTACTGATTTTATTTTATTGGATGACTTCTATAGCGCAGTGATGGAATAGCTAGCTGAGACATAAAATTAAGCGGGTTCGACTCCTTTCCCGAACAATTGACGGTTTAAGCCACAGCCCGACAGAACATGTATGTGATAACGTCCACTCACATTGCGTGTGCTGCAGTGGAAACGTAGACCCACGTTGTCAAACAAACGTACCCACGCAGCTAAATGCGCCGCGTGGCCGTGTACAACGTGCGCCGCAGTGGGCTAGAGGCTTTACAATAAATTACGCTCCTTATTAGATACGATCTACTGCAATATGATGTTTTTCTCTCAATTTTCTTTTAGTACCACGACATAACCGTTTGTAAAGAAATCAATATTATAAATTCTGATATTGCGGTATCGTCACAGCAGTGTGATTTCCAAAACACACATGTCGTGTCGTGTCGTGTCGTAGTAGCCAACATCGTAATAAATATAGCTCGTTCCAGGAACCTCTCGCGGCTGTGCGAACACTGTTAACGCTGATTTCAGTCCACATGTTTCATGAATTCTGGTAACTACATACATAGTGGCAGCTAAAATTCTGTGTATTTAGTTATAACATATTATTATGTCATAGAACTGATGCCAGTTTAGGTACCCAATTTAATAAGAATGACATCTGATAAAAATTTTGAAACCTTTGTATCTAATGTATTTCATATATTTGCCACGATCCAAGTCGAGTAGAACTTCATTCATACATCTCCGTATAGAAAACCAAAATAAATAAATAGTAGTATTCAAGTTATGTAGACCGGACGATCTTCTCGAGGACGAGTTCTTCGGGGACGAGATGTACCATATACCCAAAACTTCGATCAAATAAAGAAACTGTATATATGCAAGGCGGTTTACTTTCTGATTATTAAAAGCTTGAAGTTTTCAAAATTAACATTTAAATTCCAAAACATTTTATTAATTCACGCCACAGTCCTCGAGAGAGCGAGAGAAGTCACAGCGCGCGACTAGTTCAGAACAAAGCTCCAACTTCGTGTAATTTGGTTATGTCCAGTTAGTAATTTTCTCCGCAGAGGCTCTTGTACACGAGGTCGTCGTGACACCAAGTTTAAAGGAGTTTTCAAATACAACGCTCCTTAAGCCTACCTCTAACAAGGACGGTTTTGCCATGACCCCAACGCTGCTACCATAACCTTCCGCTGCTACCAAAACCCCCTGCTGCTACCATAGCCCCCCTCCTACCATAACCCCCCGCTGCTACCGTTTCTCTAGTAAGTTACCTTAGTCGGTGGTTATGACATCTGCGGGCTGAGGGCCTATTCCACTCTGATCCACTTTGCAGATCCACTAATGGATCAGTTTCCACTTTTTTGTCCACTCTGAGTTGCAGGGGTCGAATCTTACACCACGACCGCCAGGGGGCGCTTCTATGATCTGCAGGTATTTGTTCCGGGCGAGTGTGTATTTATATTATTAGTCTATGTGTTTTTAATTTATTTAATTTTTAACCTTTTCAAGAAAAAATGCAATTATCCAAAAAATAGCGCTACTCTCGCTATTATACAGAAGTTGGACAAGCATTCCATAGTAGATATTATCAACGTGGGACAGCCCTGACAAAGTTTTTGTCACATAACTCTTATCGGCCGTACAACATTGCAGACGAGTCAACTCGGAGGGAGCCAATCAGCCAGTCACGGGCCCCCACTATGTTATTGTGTGTGGTAGGGGCCAGGATTTACCTAGATACCACGTAAGTTTAGGGTCGGGTTCACGCTTTTTTGGTAGCCGGTCAAGTGTGAGCCGACTCGCACACGGAGGGTTTCATACCACGGTATATTTCGCAAAAGAAACCAAAAAACCATGGAGCAGGTACAGAGAGGAGGCGGCCTAAGCAACTGTGCACTGTGATTCTCAACTAGGTCCTGACTCATCACAGTAGGCGTGGCCTTAGTCGTGTATTGTCGGCGTTCGTCCTATGCACAGCTTTGTTTTGAATATAACAAAAGGACCGGGCCGTAATTAGAATCCAATGATTTTACCGATAGTCCCACGGTTATGATTTATCAATGGAAAGTAACTTTAAAAATATGAAATACGCAGGAAATAAAACAAAACCCCATTTAAATTCCATCTAAATTATTGAAGGTACTTTCACTCCGTGAGATAACTATTATAACATTTATAACAGTTGTTGTTTAGTTAATTTAAGGTAAGTGAAGCCCACCCATTAATTAAATGTTAAATTATGTATGTTCTAGATTCCCATTCGAAGATAATATTAAACAGCAGTGGATCACAAAAATTGTATCCGTCCTTGATCATATATACATATGTACATCATCATATGAGCTTCATAGTGACGAAAAAAAGACGACATGCGACTTTTGATTTAGGCGGGTATTACTTGTTTACTTTCTGGTACGAACACTCTTTGTACGTCCCTGTTACACGCTACACTTAGTGGTATCTAGTGTGAGGTAGTTAAACACGTAGTACCATCGACACAGAATTAATCTAGCAGTTTTGCTATTGTCCGGTAGATGGAAAATAAAAAAGTGGGCGGGATCTAACACCCCCACACCCCGCAAATTTTCACGCGTTGTTTTTCATGGACATCTTCTCCCTGTACCATCTCCACGCAAAAGCGGAATTTTTAAATCGAAATAAGCAAAAAAAACAATATGACGCGGTCACCCATCCAACTATTGACCGCGCCCGGACCCGCAGGGGCGCGCCGTGGCAAAAACCAGTGCTAGAAGCACAAGTGCGTCGTAGGCAGTGAAAATTTTAACTGCGGTAATCGGTACTCAACTTGGTATGGACGTTGGATCCTTTTATATAGAAGTACATATATATAGCAGCAATAGTTATACACACCCTGTCAAAATGTTAACTATCTACCTATTACCGTTCAAGAGATAAGCCTTGACAAAAGTAGAGCAAAATTGCCAAAAAAAAAAACAATGTTAGATTAATTCAATTTAATAACTACTTATTTAAATTTAATTTACCTACCTGTCTACTTTACTCTTATTGACGGCCGAAATATGAAGTAAAACTTACCTTGAAGGCACGTGGTATCTACAGCGCAAGTCTCTGACTTAGACCTCCACAATGACCAATACTTATGGCGCAGTGCTGCGCATCCAGCGATTTCTCGCGACCTTCACTACGCGGTGGACGTCGATCGACTGATATGATGAAGAAGGATGATGTAGTATGATCCTAGCAAGTGTAATCCTTTATTGTTATTTACCATTTTGTGTGCGTAAAAGCGGGTTTAGGTAATAAGTTTTCGTTTCTTAGAGTTGGGGCCGTAAGTTTCTTAGACTTGGGGCCGTAAGTTTCTTAGAGTTGTTGCAGTAAGTTTCTGGTCGATATAAGGTTCGGATATCAATATTGTTTTTGTTAGTAATAATTTCTGAGTGGTTATCATTTGTTTGTGATTGTTTGTTGTGAAGACAAGATTGTTGTTGAAATGTTCGTAACCTTGAGGCTCAGCTTTGTGAAGGTATTGCTATTATCGTCGCAGTCGTACAATAATTGTTATTGTATAATGAGAATCAACCGATTCTCATTTCCATAATCTTGGATCAGAAGAGCCCGGTCCTTTGAAAGGCAAACCTGAAGCTGAAGATAACAGCATAATAAATGCTCTATTTCCGAATTAAAAAGGTTCTGGGCCTTCATTTCTTAAGTCTTTTTATTCCAGAGGAGATTTGCCTCACTTGGTGTCAGACATGATTTGCCTCACTTGGTGTCAGACATGATTTGCCTTACTTGGTTTCAGACATGATTTGACTCACTTGGTGTCAGACATGATTTGACTCACTTGGTGTCAGACATGATTTGCCTCAGTTGGTGTCAGACATGATTTGCCTCACTTGGTGTCAGACATGATTTGCCTCACTTGGTTTCAGACATGATTTGACTCACTTGGTGTTAGACATGATTTGCTTCACAGGGTGTCAGACATGATTTGCCTCACTTGGTGTCAGACATGATTGGCCTCACTTGGTGTCAGACATGATTTACCTCACTTGGTGTCAGACATGATATACCTCACATGGTGTCAGACATGATTTACCTCACATGGTGTCAGACATGATTTACCTCACTTGGTGTCAGACATAATTTACCTTACTTGGTGTCAGACATGATTTAGCCCTCACTTGGTGTCAGACATCATTTACCTCACTTGGTGTCAGACATGATTTACCTCACTTGGTGTCAGACATGATTTACCTCACTTGGTGTCAGACATGATTTACCTCACTTGGTGTCACACATGATTTACCTCACTTGGTGTCAGACATGATTTACCTCACTTGGTGTCAGACATGATTTGCCTCACTTGGTGCCAGACATGATTTACCTCACTTGGTGTCAGACATGATTTACCTCACTTGGTCTCAGACATGATTTAACTCACTTGGTGTCAGACATGATTTACCTCACATGGTGTCAGACATGATTTACCTCACATGGTGTCAGACATGATTTACCTCACTTGGTGTCAGACATGATTTACCTTACTTGGTGTCAGACATGATTTACCCCTCACTTGGTGTCAGACATGATTTACCTCACTTGGTGTCAGACATAATTTACCTCACTTGGTGTCACACATGATTTACCTCACTTGGTGTCAGACATGATTTACCTCACATGGTGTCAGACATGATTTACCTCACTTGGTGTCAGACATGATTTACCTCACTTGGTGTCACACATGATTTACCTCACTTGGTGTCAGACATGGGTTACCTCACTTATTGGTGTCAGACATGATTTACCTCACATGGTGTCAGACATGATTTACCTCACTTGGTGTCAGACATGATTTACCTCACATGGTGTCAGACATGATTTACCTCACTTGGTGTCAGACATGATTTTAATATTTGTTTCTTACCTAGTAGGGTCATCATCATCTTTGTGCCACCAGGCCCTCGCCGGCGGGTTCGCGTCGACGTCGCAGCGCAGCGCCGCCGCCACGCCGGCTGCTAGCGCCACGCCGAACCCTGGCCAGCGGGAGATCACGAACGATGGCGGATCTGCCCAAACAACCATACATTACAGACAAGTCATTGGTTTTGAAAATATCATGGTTATTAAAACGATTTAGCATGATTTGTGTTGTTTTGGACAGTTACATGCGCACGTACCTAGCACGGATTAGGTACTCAATGATCACGAAATAACTTAACTCACTCGAGTGAGTTTGTGCTGGATATCCCGTTATAGTATTTAAATGATCATCATTATCGTTCTAATACGAGATTTAATATACCTACCCAATTATTTCAGCATCGTGATCCTTATGAATCCAACGTCCAAATCCGTCTCAAGTATCCGCACGAGTAACCTACTTAGGTCAAACTGCTGATGATGCTAAATACATACCTACGTGATCGATGTATCGAACAAAGTATATGGACAGCAGTGATAGCAGCTGACAGAACATAATTCACAGACAATCGAGGTACCTGTTATGTTTGTGGCTACCTTAAATTGTTTATAACTACACCTTAAAACATCCTCTTTCTTTACATTCTGAAAAAAGACTTCACCGAACAAAAATAAAACTCAACTAAACCGTGCTATTTCTAAAACACCCTGTAGCAAACTGTAGGAAGTAATTGCCGAGGCGGCAAACATAAAAATTTATAGGTGATTTCCACCTCCTTGGATACAAGCAAAGCTTTTGATAGAGTATCCGTCGATAAAGCTACAAAGTGCCTACAAACTAAATCCGATGTTCCGCTTACCCATAAATCTAGCGTCAGTAGCGAGGGAGCTCACGTTGCCGTCATAAACGATTTTACTGAAAAATCCACGTGTATTGAAAACATACCCGCGGCGTTCCCTGGGGGACGCGTCTGGAACCCGTTTTATATAACTCATATATCATTGTATCAAGACCAAAAACCACAGATAAGTAAAAATCTATTCCAATATTATTATTCCTAAAGAAACTCTGTTTCTTTTTCACGTTAAAACGACTAAACGGATCACATTTGACAAGGAGAAAGATGGGAACAGGACTTGTGTAGTTATAGATGGTGTATGTGAAGCCGCGGGCAGTGGGCGACATGTGAAACGAATTTCTATTAGAATTAAAATAGAGATTGTTGATCATTAGCACTAGTAATTTATATTATAATTATCGTGTTTGACTTGAGTTTCGATGATGTCCATTTACAGCAGATCTATAATTTATTTTTGTTTTGTGTCACTTACCTTCCCTGATGCTTTTAATATTAGTTTGTTCCTAATAAATACTTTTTTTTTGTAAGTGAAATGTAATATTGACGTAACCGAGTATGCGAGTTTTACGAACCTTAATTTTATGAGCATGAGAATTCATCTATGATCTAAATTAACCCGCATAAACGGAACAGTTAAAGATTTATTCAGGTTATAAATAACTGCAATAAACTTTATATCGCGTTTAACATAAAATGTGACTGAATAAATTTAATGTGCAAATCCTGCGATTGCAAATTCCCCCAGTTATCTCAACTTTTGACTCGATTTACATATTACTGAATGAAACTATTCCGACGTATACGACGGAATAGTCACTTCATCGCAATATGTATTTATAAAGTATATATAACTTATACATACGTATGTACATTATGCGGTGAAGTAATTCGTGTTGAGATAACTTTGTATTGATGTTCAGATGGTAATTTAATGTTTGAAGTTTGGATTGACGCACGTAACTACGCATGCATGGTGGGTAACCATCTCGTTATTTAGTTTATAGTTGGAACTGTATTAACTTGTCGTTACAAAGGAATATTAATGGTAGATGAGTATAACATACGATGTAGGCACAAATCCATTTTTGATTGAAATGATAAAGTTGAAATTTTAATCTTATGGCAAAATCTCACGACTGTTTTTAAGTTGCATGATTTATTTTGATTAGAACACTTTCGTAAGGCGCGTTGGCCAATAGGAGGTTATTCCATATCTAACGGACCCATTTTTTACGGACTTGAGTTTATGTTTTGGTCGATTACCGAAAGCTGGCGCGAACTCAAACCTTGCACTGTGATACAGTGCCGACAGCTTTCAGATTCATCTCTTAGGCCAGACGAGAGTAAGTACGACAAGTGCCGGCGGTCGCAGCCTGAGAACCGATCCCTCCCACTCGGTCCGTGGATGTCGTAAGAGTCCAGAGGAAGGGCAACAGCTTCCTTCTGAGTATTCTAAACACCTCTGCGATTAATCCGCTTGGCAGGCATGCCCAAACATCTCCTTTCGAAAGGAGTGCACTGACGTGTGCTGATATCATAATATCAAAGTGCTTTATTTCCTTTAGACCTTACATAAGTAAAACTAGGAAATAAAGTGATCACTTAAATTTTTTGTTCACTTCAGTCTTTTTAAAGTAAAGTAAAGAAGTGGACAAGAAACCTTTACCTTGTTAGATAGGTAGTTTTCGAGTTGGAGCAAAACTTGTTCTAAGCTTTTTATCCTCTTCTAGATAATCTGTTAAACTACAAATAGTATGTCTTTTTACAAAGGATATGTTTGACAATTAGTTTCAATTTATTTATTAATAATTTTTTCAATTAATTTGGTGTTTTGTTGTAGAAGCGCATACATTGCCCTTAATCTTGTATAACCTAGGTGGTTGTGGGCACAGCGAGTTTATTCTTATTTATTTACTTTGAATTACTAGGTACTAGTCCATATGTCTGTCCATATGTATTGATTTTCCTATGAGTGTGCAACAAGTTTTCATAAATATGTTGACATGGTACTGTCATTATGTTTATTTCTTTGAATTTATCACGTAGGGTTTCTCTGAGACCCATGTTATAGATTGCACGATCGGATGTTCGTGCAGATCAGAGCTCGTGATATCTGCAGCGTTCCCCCACAGATAGTACGTAATGTAATGATCAATCGGTAGTACTAACATGTGACGTGTATCTCCAGTTTGGCCGCTAGCTCCAGGCTGGTCCCGTCCGGCCGCCGTTGCCTCGCCTCACATTGCAGCGATGCGTTGTGCAGCTCCCTGGCGCCGGTGACGGCGGCGTGAGATGAGGCTACACCTTCTGTAGGATCAGAATCAGAGTATTATATAACTGTTTGCGTAAGTCGGTTGGATAGAAAATGCTTTTGGAAAAATGCTACCACGAACTAATTGTTTTTTAAGCCATACTTTTGGTGACTTGTAATTGAAATCTTGCATTAATTTTAATTTTATTTGACATACTTACCTTTCATACTATTTTATTAAAATAGTATTATATAAAGTATCTGGCCGTCTCATATTGCAACACCCTAAGTGGGTACATATTGTGTGTATTTCTTAATATAGTCAATAAGTCCTGACATATGTTATGTACCGTAATATGATGCAATAAATAAATTAAATAAAATAAATAGAGGAATGTTGAGAATTCAAGTAAATGTCAGGTCTCCAATACACTTCATTGTGCTGCTTTGACAAAGATCTAGGTTTTAGTTAGAGTATTGTCTCTTTATGAGATCCATCGAGAAAAAAATCTAGGCTATAAAAGTTGACGTGATGCCATAAAAAATGTACTAGTTTGACATTGTATAAGAGTAACCAATAAGCGATTAATAATCTAAAATAAGCTAACTAAAAAAAAAGCGATTAATAAGCTAAAATAAGCTAACTAAATAAGCTAGCTTTAATAAGCTAGTGATTTAGTCATTGTAGGTATTTCAATTTTAAGGATAGCATCAAAATACTTTATTAAATTAAAAAAAAAAAATTTTTCGGCAGGTTACATGTGTTTTTAAAACAAGCTTCCCAGTTCTGTTACAGGAATCCACAGTCTGCCTGCATTTAAAATGAAACTTAAACGCTGGCTTATTGAGCGAACTTTTTGTAGCTGCGATGAATGCGTAGCTTATAGGAATAAAGTGACACGTATAGTACAATACACATGCATTTAGTATTATTTATTAATTATTAAATGATTTTAGTTAGCAAGTGGCTAATCTATTTTGAATATTTATTTTGTTTTATTTGACTATTGTATGAATTGTTTTCTTTTAAACGTATTATTTTATGAATTTATAATCAGTTTTAATGTAAAATGTATTTCAACACCAAGATATCGATGAAATAAGTTGATCAAACACAACTTGTAACGTGTCTACGTTATTATATTACACTCCTTACTGGCACTAGCAGAGTCGTAGCGAAAAGCAAGCGGCGCGGCGCCATTAAGAAAGAAGTTGAAGTTTAATCTAACAATATCCAGGTCAATTTTACTGGTTTTTTACTGGTTTACTGGTTTCCTCGATACAGGCTCAGCCTAGTGAGGAAGCCGACGATAATCATCTATAAAATTAACTCACTCAGCAAATTACTAAATGTATATCTTATTTTTAGGTTAAGTTTCGATTATTTTTAATTCCGATGTTTAACTAGTCGTAAGATAGTTTAAGTTAAACTTTGCTTTTTAAAAAATAACTTTTTAAAAAATATTTATTTACAGCTAATAGCTGTAAATAAATATTTTTTACTTTACTTTACTTTAATTTGATGCCCTATTGCGAACGTTGACTTACCGATGGAGTAGTTGGTGGAGTGTATCCTCAGGTAGGGGCGGTGGTCGAGGCTCGACTCCAGGGCTGACAGTCTCCACGTTAGCTCGGGGGGTGGAACACCACCTGGATTAATTTTTTTTTAGTACTATGGTCCTAGCTAGAAAATAGGGTTTCTTACGAATCGCACGAAACGATAAATCCTTTCCCCAATTTATCTCGGGGTGGCTCGTTCTAATCTCCCTGGTTGAGCCCCTAGGAAGTTGATATGACATTTCTTGTTACAAAAATGTGTCATAAGTCGACTGTAAATAGTCAAACCTATAGAAATTAAATAACTTAGGGAGAGTCTGTAATCTCAATTACCATTTTTAGCTGATCGAACTAGTTGTAAGTACCTACATCTCAGTTAAGATCACTTAAACCTAGTCTATCAGAAAGTATGATTGAATTTATGAGGCCTGCAGGTTGTTGTCTTACCCTCGGCGACACAGCGCACCGCCAGCTCCGTCTTGTCCCGCACAGGCACCCAGGTGTTGCCGGCGTCTAGCCGCCGTCCGTCCATCGAGAGGTACACCGAGCGGACTGGTTCTGTGGACGGTTTCACATTACACGGATTGCACTTAGATTTGTACTCTTGTGGTGGCAATTTTACAAAGATGCTATCTCTGTTAAGTTTCAAGAAAATCTACTTGATAGCGCTGAGATTAACTTTGGTATGGCAAAAGTTACAGTGTTAGGCTTAGTCTGCCTTCATAAGGATATCGGGGCCAAATTTTCCCGGTGGGAAGATTTACAAAAAGTAGTGAGTTTCTATCAAGTTCCAAGTGTTAAAACAGCCTACAGAGCTGCTGATCTACAGCAGCTGTAGAATGTCTTAACAGGCGCAGCGCAACGCCACGACCCAGGAGATTCTAATGGAGGATACTCGTACACGTCGTACGCTGGAGTCAGTTAAGGGTGATAGCTGGATCAGCATAGAGAGAGATAGAGTTGCCATTGATAATAGCTGTGGCGGTCGCGGCGTTAGCATCGACCCATCTATCATTTATTTATTTACTTATTAATTTTATTGGAAAGCCAACGGCTTAAACTAACTTAAACAGGAAGTCAATTAAAGATTTTAACGTGCAGTGATAATTTAACTAACAATTGTGAACTTATATAAACAAATGTTAGCTCATGGATGTCGTAGAAGTCGGCTAAGGGAACCTACCAGAGGAAGAGCAGCTTCCTTCTGTGTACTTTTAACATCTCCACAGCAATCACCAATCCGCCCGCCAAGCGTGGTGATTATGGCTAACCCCTCCCCGCTCGCTTTGGGGAGGCATACTCAGCAGCGGATGTATGTATGCTGCTGAGGGGGTACCGTAGATGAGCAGCTGTGTAGGCTGCCCGGAGAGAGGCGGCGCGGCGCAGCGCCACTCGGCCGCGTCGCCGCGCGTAGCACGTCCCACCACGGCCCACGACACCCCGCCCGAGGATTCTCGCCACACGCTGGACCCAGTTGAGGTTGTTGGTAGGTTCAGCAGCTAGGGAGGAAAGAAGCTTTAGAAGCTACTCGCGTTTATTTGAAACGAGTGCCAAGGGGTTGTTGTCCAGTTTTCGTCTATTTGAAAACCTAGAAATCAGTTTCTTGTATTGTACTGTTATGAGATGTCGATTTAACGCTTATACCTCTAGGATTATGCGATCTTTGGTTGAAATGTATTATAGATGTTTTGTTAAAATTAATTTTTAAATTAATTGAATTAATAATTGTAGGAAAAGAATTAATTCTGGCGACATACCATTACCATATTCGAACATAATAAGTATGCATATAAGTAAGCATATTTAATAATTATGTTCGATGTGAATATGTTCATAGTTTGCATTGACTTATCTAATTCGACTTCAATTTATGTGACTCGGCGTGGATCAGCGAGTCTGTTACGATTTTGGTTCGTTAAATTAATATTTAGCTTCCCTTGGCGCATATCAATTATCTAGTACCCATAACACAAGCCCTGCTTCGCTTAATCCCCAAAAAAATGGTCTTGGTGTGTGTTACACTGTGTGTTCTTTGAAAGAGTTTGGTGGAATATGGTAACAAATATTAATTCAATGTAACTTTAGGCGTGGTAAATACTGCTTATTGGCTTGTCTGATTCGAAAGTTTTTCTCTTAATTGTTATTGAATTGTACGCAGTTCAAGTTTTGTATCGCCAATAAAACCTTGAACAACACATTTTGCTCGGAACTTGATGGAACTTCTCAATTAACATCCCGATGGAAAGATCGCAGATCTGCGCGAGACGTTTTATTGAAAAAAAAATCATTTATCATCCAGATATTAAATTAAGTGATGAATGAAAATGGCGACGAGTGGCTGGATATTAATATAAAGCGTAGAATCTGGGACTTGACCGACGACCTTCCGAAGTTATTGTCGTTATTAGAAGACTAGAGAAGCCAGTAATTGGAGTTACGTATATCTGGGTTCACAAGTGGATTATTATTATTAAATTAATAGTACCAAAGTTAGTTTAAGTACAGTATAACAAGCTTAAAGTTCGAGAGGTTTATATGACGACAAAGTTTAAATTATCAACATTCTAGTAGAGAAATTACAGTTAGCTAGCTCTTCATTCTAAAATTAACTATCTTATCTAGTATCTCTTGTTGTTATTTTCCTTCTGGGTCTCCTCTTTTGATTGTGTTTGTGTGTTTGGATATTGTTTTCGGAAGGTTATTTCGTTGTATATTGACTCCTTTGCTTTTCTTGCGCGTAGTACATAATAAAACAATCGCCGTGGACACATCAAGTGATCGATAGTGCGACTTGGGATTTCCCTTGCCTATGCAGAAGCTGTATCTGCACACGTTGTTCTAATGAAAGTTCGATATTTTTGGGCATCTTACGAAGATATCACTGCAATCTAATGAAAAAAACACAAAAAGCGCACTATCGATCACTTGATGTGTCCACGGCGAGTGACAGTAGCGACCTGATGAATGATTCCAAAAATCGTTAAAATGCCAAACTTTATTGCACCCAGGTGTTTTATTGTCAGATGCGGTTTGGGTCATTGTTTTAAGCCTTTTCAGATGCCGACAAAAGGATACTTACACAATAGGTTTGGTTTATTACTAAACTTTCCGTGCACTAGCAAAATATTTAAGGTGCTCAATACTTTTGGCCAATGCGTATATCGATAACTTTGGTTCTCTGTCGGATGTATTCGTTACGAATCCTATCCTTCAGAGAAACTCCGAGCATAGCTCTTTCCATATATCGCCGAGCGACTTTGAACTGGTGGACCAGCCCTACCGTGAGTGTCCACGTCTCAGCTCCTACAAAGAAGAGTCTGTTTAATTAAGGAGTATTGTGAATTTTAATTTTTATTCGTATAGAAGTCGTCATATTTTGACGAATTCTTTATGAATGTGAGCGGTTTAACCCGGGTTAAGAACACGAACATGGTTCGTAGCTAACCCACTCACATTCCTATTGAAGTATTGTAGATATTGTTGGCGGACAGGGGGCTACACTCGGCTCAGCTATAGCGACCATGCATGCGCTAGCAGTATGTACCTATTACGTAAAGTGTGCGAGGTGTGTAAAGTGTATGCAGCACAAACCTCTTTGTCCTTGTACCAGCGCACGTTCGTGACGTTGGCGAGGTCGCACGGGATGCGCGCCGTCGAGTGCGCCTCCACCAATAACTCGCGATCGTGCTTCGGCACCTGCACACGAAGTAAACATGAGCCAAACTAAACATGGACGCTGAAGAAATAGCCTTAGGTCGTTGTGAAAGCAAATAATAATAAAAAGAGTGATACCGTGCACCTTATAGCCAACCTATTAGCAATTTGGATGTGTGAGTGTATCTTAAGAAAACGATTTAGTACCAGTATAGTAACTATAAAACTTGCGATGTAGGATTTGAGATTTGTAAGCTTGGAATAGAAGTCCGCATAGTATCCGATGGTGGGATGCGACGGTTTGTACCGAATACCGGAGGCCATCGTGCCTATATGTGTTTGCACACTCAGTTGAACGTTCAACCGTATAGTATAGACGGATCGGCGTCCGAAGCGACACCAGCGCAGCGCTCACATTTAAATGCTTTCCTTTTTTGCAAAACAGGAAAGGGTTAGTTTAGACGCTAAAAATGTGTTTGTATATAGTGAATGAGATCCGATCAGACTATCATACAATCGGAAACAAAATTGGACGTATATCTAGCTTAATTTGGCGCCATCTAACCGGTAGGATTACAGTTCCCACTTATCTTTATTTCTTTATCTTGTTGTTGTCAGGCTGCCCTACCTGGTTGTTAGGCGGATCGGTGGGCGGAGGCGGATGGTTCGGTCGCCTGTGCGGGCGGATGACGAACGTGTCCAGCCTCGAAGACGCACGGTTGCCGGGCGCGGCTCCCGCGTCGCCGATGGCGTCTCGGACGGCACCGCGGATGTTGAGGATGGTGTCGCCTGTCTTTACGCGCCGGTCGACTGTGCTAGTCTAGGGAGGAGTTAAGCAGCTTCATCGAGGTTGCAGTGGAAAGTTGTGAAGGAGAAAACAAAAAGTAACGCTATGTTTTTAGTGAACATGGGAGCATGAAATTATTGTCTGCTTTCAAAGAAATCATGCGCGCTGGAAACTTTACATATTCAACCGTCAAAAATCTGCGTCCGCTCCCACTCCGGTTGTCCACCGAATACACACCTTTAGGAAGTAAAAGCGGATTGGATTTATTTTATAGTCCTTGCGAGAGCTAGTCACCTCCTATGGCGGAAGTACCTAGTACTTATGTATCTATAGTTATTCTGTGGCGGAAGTAAAACGAAATACCGATAGTTCTGTCTTATGCTTTTATTTATTTATTTATTTATTGAACATCATCCGCAGCCCTAATTAATACAAATATATTAAATATCAAAACTTACGGCCAAAAACCAATTTATTTTATACATGTTTTTTTTTTAATATAAAACAGACAGTCAGATGATAATTATAATTACAATAGTTAAAAAAAACTTACACTTCTCAGAATAGAAACTGATTACTTACACGTACAGAACATACGTACATACATTGAACCAAATACTATATATACAAATACTATTGTATGACTTTTAAGACGGTCGTCTACAGGTCATGCCTGAATAAATGCGAATGGGTACTAACATTACCCAGCGCTGCCGGCTTCGTGATTTGAATCCGGCGCAGCCGGTTGGATTGTATCTCCCTATTTTCTACCAACCAAGGGCTCTCGTGGCTTGCATACTTACCAAAGGAGACTAGCTCTCGAGGACTTAGTACAAAGCTAAATAAAAAGATGGCGCTTTACTTAATACTGATACTCGTTTTTTTTACTAACCTTAGCAGCCTTATCCCAAACTTGACTTCGTTTACTTCTTTGTACGTTGGTTTCGTCATCAGTCTCAGTGGTTTCTTGCTGCGTTGTGTGTTCGATATTGGTCTCTGTGTCGGTGGAGTAGGGCTCATGTTGCAGTGGCGGGTAGAGGGGAGCGTCGCGGACGAGCTCGGCGGCTGCAAGTGGGGAGAGGGGGGAGGTACGCTCGGAGCTGCTCCAATCTGCGCGGGAGGGGGGGAGGCCTGCGAACAAAAGAGAACAGAGATTAGAGTCAGAAAGAGAACAGAAATAACAAGCTACCACCATATTACTAGGTACAATTCAAAGATCATATCCATTCAATGTTGTCTGGTAGAGATTGCTCTTCAGCGATAAGATTCGCCATTGTCAATAAGTATTATTAGTAGAAAATTATTCGTTTGTTTTCTTATAAATACATATAACTTTAGATAGCTTTATTTGCAAAGAATATAACTAGGTAACTATCACTTAAGTTATTAATCCAATATAATAAATAGCCCTCACACTATATCAACAGTTGCCATCTTGATACTGAGATAAGTATTTCAAATGTATTATTTCAGTCAATTAGGGCTTCCCACCTTCACCTAGCAGTTCCTGGTTGCTGCTGGTTAGATCAGATCGGAATGGCCAAGTTGACCCTATATTTGTAAATAATGAAAAAATAATCAATGTGTTGATATGAGTATTCTCGTGACTCGGCTGACATGAGATCAGAAAATTAGATGAAAAGAAAATGGTCAAGGAAAAATACGACAGTTACAATATTTTCGAATTTCCATTCATTTACATTAAATTTTAAGTCATAATTTTTTATTTCATGCTTCGATTAAAAACAAACTCGTTAAAAACTTAGTTATTCGAATATTTTTGGTTTCCTTAACTTCCGAACAGGTACCTTAACTTTCCAAGTCGTTTTCTGGTAAATAACTATTATTAATTTTTGTTTTGCCTGTTTCCTTTCAGAAAGTTTCATAAGTTCCGGCAAGTTTGGGACAAGGTGACAGGTGGGAACGGTGTTTTTCTCTTTCACAAGGTTTCCAGAAGTAGGTACCAACCTACTTCTGGTTTTGTGGTACCTACTTCTGGTTTCTTGTTTTGCGTTGATGAATAAAAACTTTTTGCAAGGCTTTATTGGATGTGTGTTTTACATTTTATCCTAATAATAAAATTAGAATGGTGGAAGTTTATAAGAAGGTAAGTGACATGTTTGTTAGAAAAATCTACATAACGAATGAAATTATAAAGTTTGCCGAACATGTAGAATATAATCTGAATGCTATTTGATTTGAATACAGGAACTTTACAACGCGGGCAAAGCCGTGGGTAGAACCAACATATATTACATTTAATAACATCGAAAATACAAAATGGCGACCACCAACTTTGGATCTTTTTCAGCTAAGTAATTTAGCAGGGTATCAAAAACATGAAAAAATATATATAAATTGGATATTTATCTTAAGCAGACTTGTCTTAAGCCCGAACAACTCCGCTCGAATTACGCGTTATTTATGATAGCAATTATTATGAAGCAGAAAGAGTTTAATTCTGCCTCTAAATGTGAGCGGCTGTATCGCCACGGCTAATGCGCGCATTCGTCACTTGTCAGTAAGTGGAATAAAATACTGGACTTTTTGGCTCAAAATATACATAAATACTTATCTAAACATTTGGAAAGAAGATAATTTTACCAAAAATCTCACATACTATAGGTAGATAACACAGAGAGACTACTTGAGCACGGTCTACATAAAACAACACAAAATACAGGTAAACAGTGGGCACTAAGCAGCTATCAGTGGATATGTGTAACGGGTCTTGGCTCAGCGTGGTGCTCTAACACAAATAGCAGAACTATTGTGATAGGGATATGTTGATATATGTAGATCTACAAACGCTGCATACATTTCAGATGGATCGCTCTGCAAACTTTGGAGATAGTCTGGGGGGATGGGTATTTTTTTTCGAGTTTTTTCAAGAGATGTTTTTTTCCTTACCAGCTAGTTCATAAAATAATTAAGTATACAATGTCTAAATAGGTATCTATAAATAAATCTATAACTACACTATTTACATTAACGGTGCACTTTTTGTCCGGATTTTGTCCGCAGGCTTTCACCGCCAAAGGACCGCGGGGCGTTTTGGCGGGGAAAGCCTCCTCCACGCTTTTCCATTTCCGGGCAGAAACCAAGATACATTAATTAAATTAATTTATGCTCATTTATTTATTTACAAAGTCTAAAATACTAATGATGTAAAACAGGACCCCGAGATCTCAGAAATGATTATAAAACAGCGGTGTAAAGGCCAAGTCGGCCTCATTACATCCGCTTCATTTAGCTATTTTATTTAGAGCTGAAGATCTGGTCGTTTCCGGAAATTGTAATAAAATAATAAATTACACAACCGAGACTTCCGGTGGATGGTAATGAATACTGAACTTTTACGATGCAATCATTAGAATGTTTTTTTTACGATTATAGATGGCGCTGAATTTTGTAAAACATGCTATTAACGTAAATAAGAAAGTAAAAAGTATTTATTACAGCAAAAGACATATGTAATTACATTAGACCAGGTGTACATTCCTAACATGTATAAAACATAGATATCATCTCAGGTATCTTAGGAAGAGTCAGTCTTTAAGTTATCTTAATATGTAAAAGAACAAGCGATTTCCTGGAGACAACGCCCATCCCAAACCGCTGAAGCTGGACAGCTCTACACAACCTCCTGCTAAGAAGGGATTTTTGGAAACTTACAAAGAACTAAGAATACAAAACTTTAGAACAAAACTTCAGGAATTTTAAATAAAATTTTCTGAAAATGGGGTGAATCGGGTTATTAAAGTTTGTGAATCGTAATTTGGCTCCGTACTGAAATGTCTGTAATTTTTTAATGCTATGATCTGTACAAATCAAAATAATAATAAATTTACACGTATTTCAGGAATTTTCAAAAAAGCCTTATTTAAAAGGGGAAGTTATTGAGGTTTTTCTGTAACTCTTCAACCAGTGGCCCAATTTGCTTGAAACATACAGAGAATACTAAGAATACAAAACTACAAAAAACATATTTCAGGATTTTTCAAAATTTTTCTGAAAACGAGGTAAATCGGGTTATTAAAGTTTGTTATTCGTAATTCCCTAGGGGGTGTGCAATCAATTTCCACGCGGGCGAAGCCGCGGGGCGTAGCTAGTGACTTAATAACTTAGTAGGATTTGTAAAGAAACACCCTTATTAAATCACCCCCTAGGGAATTTCTGGACGAAGACGATGAGAAATCCTTTCAAAATGTAGGGGAACTTTCAGAAATCAAGTCAAAGCTCCCTTTCGTCTGGGAGATTGATTGATGGACATTGAACTAAAATGATCTCCAAAAAATAAAGAGGGTTTAATTAAAGATAAGATCTAGGCCAATGATGTACCATTGGCCTAATTCTTATCGTCATCTATGAGCTGCAGCTTAGATATTATATTATACTAGCGGGACAGCTAGGCGAACACAAGACGGTGGCACAGCTGTGTTTAGCTTGTCGCACACCTGGACATCACCGCTGCGGCACAACACAAAAATGTGCTTTCAGTAACATTTAGATGAATTTTATATTGACGGCATCAAATGACCGAAAGCTCGTGAGCCACTCGGTTTAAGCTTGTCGGAAGCAAATTAGTCACTGTAAAATTATCTAAAAATAACGAGTTTAAGCCCATATTTGAATATGTTTGTGCTTTGAGGTAACGGTATTGCATTATTGAGCGCAGAGCTGTAGTGTGTTTAGTTCATTGCTTCGAGAATTTTTAGAGAACCCTAGGTAAAAAGAATTTTCGATGTAAGACTATCCAGAATACATGTAAGTTATCTTATTGACAATAAATATTATCTATCAATGTATTGTGTAGGAGTCGTAAAGTAAATTCTAAACTCCCCCGTCGACACAGCCCGGCGGCTACTGCGACATGCAAGTGGTGGAGTCCCAGAACTACATATATCGAGTGGACCGTAGGTTTCGTTGAGTTGTCAGCGGACCGGCGGCGGCGACTTCGACGTGTAGACTCTACACATTAAAGTTACCTACTTTGATGTGTAGAGCCAGACTATTGAGGCAATCTTCATTATGATTCAGTAGAAAATATTATGTTATTATACCTATCGCAATTAGAAGGTTGTAAAACCTTTATAAGCAAACCACGCCATTTTAATGTATTTTTGGCATTTACCGTTTTAAACTTTCCGCATGGGTGAGGGAAGGAAGGGAAGGGTAAATTATCCGTTCTGTATTTTTGCTTTATAACCCCGTAATATTTTTGCTCCGTAATTTTCACGGGAAAATTACGGGGCTTTATGTTTATCAGAGATCAGTGTTTTTGTAGGACGTGGCTCGATACTAATGTTATTTTGTGAAGGTTAATTTACTGTTTATTTCCGTTTGTTGAGCAAGGTAGTAAAATGCTTTAACATAGATTTTAATATTGAGTGAAAAGTACCTAGGTTCCTACAATATAGATTCAAACAAAAAATATATTCTTAAAATATTATTTAACTTCTCTTGCTTATAAAGTATGTCATTATAGCGTAGCTTTAGCGGGACTAAAATTTGACTTTAAGCCCTAGGGCTAAAAATTATTTTTTCATTGTAATTTTTGTTTGAAGTCATCCATCAGCCAGTACAAGACATTTGTTCGCTCACATAAAGACCCGACTTTTTGGTGTTCCTTCAACAAATAACATACATTTTATTTCGATTTATTTTGAAAATGGAACTAAAATCGCCTTCTTGTTGATTGTTGGATGTTTATAAGAAGAGTGATTCTTTCTCCACAAATAATGTGTACTTAGATAACGACATTAAAAGTAGTGAGTATGAGACACGCGTAACAAAGACATTAAAAACAGTCGTTATTAGCGCGGCATCTCTTTTTGCGTGAACGTGGCTCAGGTTCAGGAAATAATTAATTTCCTGAACCTAAGCCACGTTCAAATTTTTCAATTTAATTGATAATGTCATCAAGGTAACATTAGGACAATAATATGCAAATGGAACTGAAGGACAAACAAATAATTAATATGAATCTGCTGCGGTGGAATTCACGTGAAATTATATTTAAGAATTAACGAGAAATTCGTGAAGTAGAGAAGTGAAAAACGTATGCTTTAAATTCCTGAGGTAAGTTTTTATTGTTTTATTATCTCGAAATCGAAGTGAAAAGAAGAGTGTTTAACTCGGTTCAAAACCCCCCATTAGAACTCGGTGTTGTGATCCTCCCTCCTCCCTCCTTCCTCCTCCCTCGCCGCGCTCCAGAGTATAACAACCTCGTATAAAGGGGTGGCTTAGTCCCTTGTAAAAAAAATATGTAATAAAAAATACTTATAGTGTAAATAAAACATTACAATGCTACTCGTTAAACACTATTTCAGAAAACTCTAATAAAATCATCTGATTTATTCGAGTTTTCTAAAATACGGTTTTATTTACTGAAATGAAACCAAAGTTATCTTACTTTAGTTTGATTTAAGTAAATAAAACCGTTTTGTTAGCGAGTTATTGCCCCACCCACATCTAATTCATTGCGTGGATTACCTAGATTTATTGCGGCCTAAGTACATAATGTCTCGGCGCGGCGCAGCCCTGCGAGCTGCGAGGGCATTCGGCTCGGTGGTACCTATGTACGTACCTACAGTCACTGATGAACTTAAGGCGGCTAATATTTAGACGACCTCAGTATTTCATTACATGGATAGATATTTTTTATTAGGTATACATAAAAAACACCCGGAACAAAATATCTGCAGATAGTACAAATATTTTTGTCCAGGGGAATCGAGTCCGCAACCCCCTGCGTCCCAGGCCTTCGCCCGCTGCGCCAGGTAGGTTAGGTTAGGTCGTCATGTCGTCAAATGTTTATTTAAAAGTATTATGATTAGGTAACCTTACCTCTATGTAATGTTTTTTAATGTGCAGCACTAAATCTGTAATTTAGGAAATCTTTAGGGGAGGCATATGTCCAGCAGTGGACGTCGTGCGGATGATGATGATGATGAATGTTTTAAGTTTTAATACGAATTTCTAAAATAACTAATAGAGTACTAAGGAGTAAATACAATGTTGGACAGCAACATTGAATCCGATTCATGCAAACCAAATGTTTTAGTTTAGATGTTAGAGAAGAATATTCTCGCCACTTTCAAGATATTTCCTTCACGTAGAAACAATATTTTGCGAATGCCCAACGCATTGCGTTGACATTATCAAATGCTAAAGAGCTTCGTGAATTTCATCTTGGAAAGAAACCTAAAGAAAAATAGAACTAAAAAAGAGAACTACTAAATAAAAGAACGATTTTTCGGAGTAAAAATTTCGGAAAATCGGAAATCCATCATTCCACCGGGATATCGGGATACCGTCTATACTTCTGTCAAATATACTAAACAGGTATTTTATGCTGTATGTTCTAATTATAATGTTCGGTGAATATTATTTCATCTCTGACATGCAGCAAGTGCACCTAGACTAGACCTAAAGTAATATATTTAAGGAGGCATTGAGTGATAATTTCGACCTCCAGCCCGAGTCCCCTAGTAATCTTTGATTTAGCTTAATTATCAAGCTACGCTTAGTTGGTTTTAGATTATACTAGCACCGCGCCCCGGCTTTGCTCGGGCAACGAAGCATAGATATTTTCAAACCGAGTAATTCCGTTATACATTGTTTTTATGTAACTTTACGCGTCGCACGCCAACTAAGCAGCCCAGTCGACAAAAAAATTTCCGACATCTTCAACCCTCATAGTCAACATTTCTGAGTCAATAAGTCTGGAAGAGATAAGATCGCCAATTGTCGCTTATTCCATAATTATTATTTCTGTAAGTTATTTTCAGTTTAGGTGTGCAATAAAGTATTACCGAACTGTCTATTCCAGCGAATCCACACAAAAATTATAAATTGTCTTCACACCTAAAATATTAAGCCAAAGCCAAACCTTCCTCGATATTAACGCCATCTATTTGTGAAAATAGTATGGGAATCCATTTGGTACTTGTTCAGTTGATCGCGTTCAGATAGACAGACTTTGTTTTATAACAATGTACTGATTATCTGAATTAAACGAATGAAATAAACTTACTCTAGTAGACAAGCCAGATAAATCGAGGTCTATTGAATGTAAAACTTATTTTGAAAGTTTTCATTTGAATTGAACTAAGTTTTACCATTTAGTAAGTACAACTTTGTTAAGCTATTTATTATTTTAAAGTAATGTTGAGTTTATGTCTATGTCGATAATTAAATAAAATGTCTGGTAAATGTCAGCACGGCTTACTTTATGTACTTCTTATGATTTGAAAAGTTACAGATGTAAAAAGTTTTTACGCCAATGCTATAAAACGTTTCGGATAAACTTTTGCCACTTTTCTTAAGTGCTATTTTCATAATTTGCTTTTGTCGATTTCCTGAGTAAGAAATAAATAAGGTATTAAGGTGAAAAATTATAAATATTATGTCGCTGTTGGTCGCTTCAAGTGTATTCTTAAGTGTATGAGTCACTCATACTATTTCTGAAGCTCATTGGCTGCATTTTGATTACCAATAAAAAACAACAGTAAATTATCGGTGTCGGTGTCGGTGTGTGGGTTAGGACGACAATTAAAAATTACCATTAGGAATAAAGTCCACTACACAAAATGACCACGTCTTGAAATGACCAGCTCACACAATCAAAAATAAAAACAAGATTCAATGTGCTTTATTTCCTTTAGACCTTACAGGACTCTTGGACACGTCACAAAATTCAAACTACATAAGTAAAACTAGGAAATAAAGTGATCACTTTGATTTTTGTTTACTTCAATATTATTAAGGTAAAGTAAAGAAGCGAACAAGAAACCTTTACCTTGTTAGGTTGTTAGTTTTCGAGTTGGAGCAAAACTTGACCAAGCTTTTTTTAACCTCTAGATATCTGATATATCGTAGTAAGCCTTTTTTACAAAATACCCTCTTATATTTATGACCTTTTTGGGAAATAGATAGATAGATAGAAAATACTTTTATTAAACCGAGAAACCAAGAAACAATTTAAAAAAGAAGCAATTATAACATAAGGTGACAATTGGGGGTCTTATCGCTCAAGAGCAATCTCTGCCAGACAACCCTGGAATGGATAAGATCGTCGGAAATATGTACATGTTTGGGGTTAGATCCGTGTGCATCTAATGTGGTACTACTTAATAATAAATAATAACATACTACAACATAAGTTACTAAAAATATATACATACATACATACTGCTTTAAATATAAATGACTGTTATTTAGAATTACCATAACGTAAAATGTAAATTTCTGGAAAATACCACTTTGTAAAACGACAGTTGCCTGAAATGTCCATTTCTGAAAATAGATAATTAGATGATGTTATAATGATTTTTATAACTTTATTATAAACAACTTTTTTATAATAAAGAAGAGAGAAAAACTTTTAATAATAGGTATGAGTGAAACACTCACGAATACATCTAAACCGGCTGGTTCCAAGGTAAGGGCGGCGCGGCGCTTTCGTTGTGTCTTCCGTATGTCGGTAACGACGTCGGAGGGTTCTGTACGCACACTCATATCCTCCGCTGCACTGTCTCATGTCTCCGCCTCCGATATACATAATACATAGACACTCAACTAACCTAATTTGTCAAGTTTTTTCAATCCATAATTTCCGATATCCCCAACGAATTCCCCACTGAACCGTACCCCACATCACAAAGCCCGGCTCGATATGATTCGACCTCATCCTCCTCCCATACAAGCTCACATTAAAGAGCCACGCACGACTTGCCCCCCTCCCCTCTAAGAACACCCTCCTAAAGGAGTATTGACACTGGCAGTGCTCAGTATAGCTAAGGGCTAGTTAAACATTTTAGTTTCTAGCTCCAACGCAGTAAAGTCAGAGTCCTAGGCCTTAGTATGAGTTTTGCATAGTTTACGAAAACTACAAAAGTTTACGCTTCCCTCTATACATTTAGCTCCTTGCAGAGCCCCTCCCGGACACTGATACTACTTTTAGTAGTATGACAGCGATCCAATAGTTTCATACAAACTCATTAATAGTGTTCGAATGAGTTCACGTTGGCTCGTACGAGTGCCAACTTTGCAGGTAGTGAGCTGTGACGTTCTCGAAAACTTTTTCCGTTGTGGTATTTTGCAAACTCTAACTAGATGTTCCGATGACGAGCGCCGTGCGTTAAATATAAAACGTGTTCTTTTGCTAAGCCGGCTAGCCATGCTAAGCATTGCTAAAAAAATATAAATCAAAAACATTTATTTGTAACTAACACAGATAAACTTAAAATTGTTAAAACTAAATAAAAAATACAGAAAAATGTTAAATATTACTTACAAAGAAATAAGAAATAAGTCATAATTCCATACCTAATCCAGCTTACAAATTGTAATGTTTAATATTGTGTAAAAAATTGAATACTGTGTAAAACACCCTTAAGACCTGCCCCCCCCTAAGAATACCCCTCCCCCCGAAGCGCATGTTATCCGATGTCGGATCGACTGACACGTACTTGCCTCTGAGCTATGAGGACGGGCACAATTTATTATTTCTGTTTGGATTTTGACGTAATAGTAAACTTTTAAACGTATTTTTAGTCAAAGAAATGATTCAATTAAATGTGCTTGGTTTTTCTATTCGATTTCATACAATTTTTGTTTAGTACCACACGATAATAAGCGGCGCCATAAATACAGAAGTAAAAGGTAAACTCTTATCAATTCAAACAAATTAAAACAAGATCCGTCAAGTGCGAGTGTGACTCGCGCGCCGAGGGTTTCGAAAGATCGCAAGTATAAATTATGTACTATAGGTAGGTACCGGTTAGAGACATTGCTATTTAATCAACACCTAAAAATTGAAGGTACCTACATTTTATATGGATCGGTTTGCAAACTTCGCAGTACAGAGGGAGAGGGTAAAATTTTCGACTTTTTTCTGTATATTTCGAAAAAGATGTAACCTACAGAAATTTCAAAAACTTGTTTGAGGCACAAACCGGTATTTTTCATTTGATAGCCCACTCGGCCAGGTAACCCCACTTTTGAAAATTATTCATCCCCTATTTGACAATTTTTCAAAAAGTGTTCTACTCAATTGAAAAAAATATAGATCCATAACGACAAACGTTACATACATTTCACATAGATCGCTCTGCAATTTTCTGAGATGGGGGGGAATGGGTAATTTTCGTTTTTTTTTTAAATATTTTATAAAGTATGAAACCTACAGAAATCCGAAAAACTGTTTTGAAATGTACAATCTGATACCTTTCATTTGATACCACACTTGATCTTGTTAGTCTTTTTTAAAAGTTCGACATCACAATTTGTACTGAAAATATTAATTTTAATTTTTCATTTATTTCATTTTTTTTCTTTTAGCTGTACAGGCGCACGAAATGTATTATTAATTTCAATTTATTTGCTGCTGTAGTTGCTGAGATATTAAAGACGGAAATAGCGAGACCATAAGGGTTTCGAAACTGAACTCCGATCTTCGAATCCCTAAAAATATTTCTCAAACGGCCTCTTTAAGCGGCCAAGTGCGAGTCAGACTTGTGCACCGAGGGTTCTGAGGATTCAGTAATTGACTCTAACTGCCTTTACAGCTCTAAGGAATCGCAGATCTGATTACATGATAATTAATAATTTTGACTTCTCCCCGCGCGACCCTGAGAAGAAGGGTCTTGACAGAAAGACAGACAGACAACGATGTGATCCTGAAGGGTTCATCCTTTCCTTTTGATGTACGGAATCCAAATTTATGTTTTATAAAGTTCTTTAAAGATTTGTAAAAAGTTGTTAGTATAGCTGTAGGTGAATCTTTTAAATCTGAAGTGATTGGCTCATTCACTTCATCTCAAAGAAAAACTTTAAGCCCCACTTCAAAACTACAATAACGAACTGTAGTTAGTTATTGTAGTTTTGAAGTGGGGTGGGGGGTGGGGGGTGGGGTCGTAGTTTCGAATTTATATTCCAGTACTATCAGACTCTGTGTATTTAAGCCCGGGTTGATCTCTGTTCTTTATAACTTTACTTATAATAACTTGGCTGGCGCTTTTTATTTGAGTTATAAAAATTAAAGCGAGTAGTAACTATGTGGTAAACTGCGCTTTCTGGTTAATATCTCGGAGATGGTCCGTTTACTGCGTTCTAGTAGATAAGTTGGTTAATATGCTTTCGTATCGAAGAGCCTTAACTCTTCGATTATATCACAAGACGTTGTGGAACCGCCGCCGTATGTTCAGGTTTATTGTACTCAAGAGACAGTTACCTAGGAACTCGCCTACAATGCTAAATGGTTAAACATAGTCCAAGGAGAATAGAATATACATAGTTGCGATGCTATGGAGTATATCGTCGGTTGCAGGTTCACTTGGGGTAACTAACAATCCACCTAAAAAAAGTTGACTATACAGTTTTTCTAAGGTTTTTCTGCTCTATCGAACGTAATATTAAAAAAAATCTAGCTTCAAAAAAGTCAGTTACGCTACACATTTCAGCTGTGAATTTTTCAGATTTCCTTGGAAATTATGTTGTGTGATTAAAAATTATAACAAAACATACATCACAATGAGAAAAATATTGTTTCACCAATTGACGTTACACCGATTGAACTATGTTAGAGTTTGTTGTCAGTTACACCAATTTGAGCATTGGAATAAAACATATGTTTGCCTCTATAGTTACTAGCGCGCGTGCCGAAACTATTGCTATCCTACTTTCTCCAACAGTGCCTGGCCAAGGTGCGTGAAGACAAAATGATTATTCTTTACAAATCTGCATGCGTGTTTTTGAAGAAACAGACCTAACTAAATCAGTCGGCACTGATTTAGAAAATTACCTATACCTTTCATTTGATACCCCACTCGGTGAGGTAGCCCCCTTTTTGAAAAGTTATTCCCCCACTTTTTGACCATTTTTCAAAAAGTGTTGTACTCACAGACTTTTCTATATTTTTCCTGTAAAATATAGATCCATATCTACAAACGCTATATACATTTTAGATGGATCGGTCTTCAAACTTCGAAGATAGAGGTGGGGAAAGGGTATTTGTTTGAGGTTTTTCAAAATTTATAAAAGTATGAACACTACAGAAATTTCAAAAACTGTTTTGAAATGTACAAACCGGTACCTATGTATACAAATAATTTATTTATAAATGAATCTTTGATATTACATCGAAATGAACAGCCGTAATAAATATTTTACGAGCTTACCATTGATTAATTTGATTGATTTTTTTTTTGAGCGGACCATTTTCTTTTTTAATATTCCAAAAAATCTTAACTGAAAAATAATGTAACTGCCATAAGCCTAACAAAATTAGTGTAACTGACATATATATATATATCCGAAAATAAGGCTACTAGGGACAAACTTCATATTTTTCTAGAAAATTCAATGAATTATAAGCTTTTCTGTCAAAACAGATCCAAAATAGGTAACATGCGAATAAAGTTATGCTCAATTTATTATGAAATAAACTTTGAAAACTAAAAAGTCGTGTTTTGTTGGTTCAATTGAACCTGCAACCGACGATAAAAAGTGAAAAGCCTAAAGTCGGCGGGCCGCGGCCGGCGACAAGTTCACAAAACACTGTCGGTTGCCTATAGAATTCATTCATAGACTGAAATGTCTCACCAACCCGCCGCCGCGGCGCCGCCGCCGCACCGTGCTTTGTCGCACCGAATTTGTTGTGTAGACTCCATAAACAAATATTTTCTAAATCAAAATGTATTTCGCGATATAAACAATTTATTTAAAAAGCAAATTTGAACAACTTTGTACAATAAACCTTTCTTAAAATAATTATAGCTGCATTCCAGTGCACCGCTTGACCAGGTTACTGGCGCGTTTTAAACGAGGCACCTCTTTGTGCTACTCGATACGATGTTTGTAAAGTTAGTTGTCGTAAAGCTATCTATTCGTGTTCAACCAGAGAATAGTATCCGCAGATGTATCTTATATAATCCGGAAAGGATTTAAAGGATACAGGCTTTTTATTTCAGACATTGAGTAAAGCAGATTTTGTGGACAGTACAAGTTTTGATAATTATTTTGTATTTGAAGATGGTATTATTTGATAATGCCTAAATTTAGGTTTTAAGTGCAGAACAAACTTTAAAATAAAATTTCTATGAAACATAGATAATTATAGATTTAAAATAAGACAAATGCATTGTTTAACAACTGGGAATCCACTACTTTTTAAACAAAAGTCCACTTCAACCACTCAGTATGATAATTCGAAAATTCATAAAAATCCACCAAAGCTGAAATGAAAACCTCGGTTGGGAATTTCAATAATTCTCCAATATACCCTTCGGATGTTCCCTAATTGTGACTCGGTGGTTATTCGCGACATCAAATATTCATCGTTATTGATTTATTCGCTTCTACCAATCGAGTCTCTATAAACACGGTTCTGTTTGCTTTTTTATTAATTTGTAACTAACACTTTGTTGATTATTTACAACCAATTACATTACTTTTTATAATCTATTTAATTATTATGTACAAGGGAGTGGACGGGGTCAACAATAAACAAGCGGTTAACGTAGGTAACTGTAAGATAGGTCGAGTCGAGATGTACTTGCTTACATATTTCTGATATTGTAGGAAGCATCAGTTTTCATTTGTGTGTGAAACGTAATAAAAAAACAATTTCCATATATTTTGCGGTTTGAGATATAATATATATATATGTATGGCTCGAACATTTGACGATACCTAAAAGACACAGAGAAGTCAGTAAATGCATTTCTACTAATAGTAAATTACAAAAGTCTGTTCAGGGCATACGAGTAGGTAGTACGAGGTGCTGTGCTGCAACAATTTACAATTTAGTAGTAAGTTAGAACTAAAGCACCTCTTACTGAACGTAGCACAAACAACGAATTAACTTGTTTTTTGAAGTTGCGACATTTAAGGTTAGCAAATGGATATACAACACATTTAACAACGATTTCCCCCGCGCTCTCGCCTGTTATCATTAGCAGGTGTAAAGTAGGTATACTAGTCCGCGAGTGAAGCCAGGGGCGGGTGCTAACTAGCATGAATATTGCATGACATTACCATCGCAGATGTACAGAGGAGAACTCATAAAAACACGATTCGCAGCTTCCGCTTCCGGACAGGCGAGGGCAGACGGTTAGCACACGGGTATCTTATACGTCCGTTTTCGGTGTTAGGTGTTTACCGGTGAATGTTTACGGGTTTTTCCGTCAATTATGGATCGATTTTGAATATTCTTGTGGTTTTGGGTGGACCCATAAAAAAATACAATTTATGCTGCCTTAATGCTAATTTGTTCGTTGGTCATGCGCCTGACCTCTCCCCGGTCATGTCGGTCTGCCATCCCATCGGATAACCTATGAAAGTGTGAGAAATGAGAGTGCACCTGTGTTTGCGCACACACTTGTGCACTATAATAATGTCCTGCACACCTGGCTAGACTCCGTTGAGACTGACCGCCGTGGTCGGATAGCTAACTTGATGTCGCAGCTACTCGTCAGTGATTGTGATTGTGATTGTGATTTCTGCTTGATAGCGGCTTGTCATTGATCGCTCGCTTCGAGATAGCTCGATGATCGCTCGGCATAATATGTCTGTACTTATTATGCCGAGCGATCATCGAGCTATTATTATTATTATTTCTGACAAAAATCCTAAAACTCTAGCTGTATAATGTGCTGACATATTCGTGTGTCCATTTTTCCTCCTGGATCCACTCCTTTGAAAGTGTCCCAGCTATTATGTCCTCGCCTTTTCAAGAGAACTCAGGACACTACATTATGTAAATCTGGCTCTTTTTCGAGTGCTTGTTGTTTGGTGGAGTCCACGCGGTCAGGGCCCACCCCGTGCCCTACGTGTGCCCTCTGGTGTGCCCTGGCTGTGCCCTATGGCCGTGCCCTGCGTTGTGCTTGAAGGAAGTCACAGCGGTAATGACTGGAATCACAAAGGCTTTGACTAAGTGTTCGTACAAGTTTTTTTTTGTTGGTGCAAAAGTATCACGGAAAATATTTTGTGCACTGTTTGGCTTAACGAGGGAAGATGTTTTTAAACGTTAAATCATTTTTAGGAGAAAATTCTGTCCCACCGCTGGTCAAACGCCTCCACTCTCTCTTTCCACTCCTCTCTATTTACCGAGACCCCCGTCCTATCTTAGAAGGGTGCGTCGATCGACTTTCATAAAATTTTGTGAATGCAATGTTTTTAAATTTTATTTTATAGTGGTAAGCAGCCACTATAAAATTATTTTTGCTATTTCTGTAAAAACTCATAAAATGTGTATAACAATAAAACCAAAAAGAATAACAAAAAGGATCTGGTCGGAGAACCATCACATTACCTTACATTTTAATGAAAGTCTCTTTCTATCGCGAGAGATTGTAGGTACAGTCAATTATAATAGGAAGGACTTCTTTGCTATTTGTTTTACATCTTCTCTTCAGAAATCCAATTCCAATTCAGAATTGTTTAACACTTGCATGGCCCAAGACGCACACATCCCCGCAGCCCCTTGAGGCTGGGCAGTGAATGTAGTATTTCAAATAAAAGATGTTTCATTTAATTTGGTTTTATTCTGTGTTCTCAAGTTTTTACTACTTCTCCGGCGCGCACCAGCTATAGACAATTCGCTTGTGCACTGTCGTTCTCCAATGAGGTATCTTTGTACAAAGGTTTTATCTATCTTCCATAGACTACTACAGTGAGTGCGTTAACGTAATCCGATAATATCAGAGAAGTAAACAAACTGAACATTATGGCCCCATAATTATTGGTGATAGATAGTGAAACTGAAATGCTTAAAGTTAACCTGTCAAGCCTTGGTGGACGATGGATGGTTGGACGGTGGATAGTTGGACGGTGGATAGTTGGACGGTGGATGGTTGGACGGTGGATAGTTGGACGGTGGATGGTTGGACGGTGGATAGTTGGACGGTGGATGGTTGGATGGGTACCTATCGTTATCTTTAAGAGGACCATTGACAGTGTCGCTATCACAGTCAAATCATGATGTTCCAGTTTGTTTTAATAGATTCTGTCTAAGAATTCTAACTTTCAATCCAAACATTTAGTATAGAACTTTGGATTACAAGTTAGGACCCTTCAAAATTATTACATTAGGCGGAAATGTCAAGTAACATACATACATAAAAATAAAAAAATTAAAAACATACAGACGAACTGAGAACCTCCTCCTTATTGACGTCGGTTAAAAATATAAATGGGTTTAAAAGTACATTTAAAAGATTTTTATAAAATAGCAAAAAAATTAGTAACTGCCTTCGTAACAGCATTTTCTCCAGCGAGTCTGTCGCAGTGCAATCATAGGCTTAACGCGAAGCCTGGAGAGAGGGGAAGTGGGGGGAGGAGGCTTTGCCGCTCCTCGAGTAGAACGGTGCAATGTAAGTCTTTAGTGTGTGCTTGTAAGCACCGGGGCACTGCACTGCACTGCACCGGTGCTTAGGGTCGGCAGTTTACACAAGCCTTTTAAAAGAACCTTAATAGTTTTTGTTGTTAGTAATATTTTTATGTTTGTTATAGTGCGACGTTTTGTATGGTTTAATTTGATGACCAGACGCACAACCCTGGGGATTGTGCGTCTGGTCATCAAGTCTGTGACTAACTTATATAGACTAAGTTTCCTTTCTGTTGTTAACGTAGGTATTTCATAAATTGCGTAGGTTGTTAAAATGTCTACTAATCATGTTAATTGTGACTCTTCCTAAGATACCTATCTTGTTTTATACATAGATAGTGATGAATGTGCACCTAATGTTATATATATGTATTTAGCCACGGGCTGCTGCCCGCGGCTTCTCATGTTCTTTTCCCGGATAAAAAGTAGCCTTGTCCGTCCCCCGGGATACCACCTACCTCCAGGTGCACCTTGTGTTGTGAATCTGACAAAATGAATTAAGATCCATCCGGTCGTTTCGGCGTGAACGGTAACAGACAGACAGACAGACAGAGTTACTTATAGTACATATAGAGGTATAATAATATTAGGTCCTTACATATGAAATTGGCGTTTTTCGTACTGGCCACTTTAATCACAAATTTCTCCTCTTTGGTAAGGAATTCCAAATTCAAATTAGTACAGCTATAGACTCATGTATTTGTGCTTCGATGATCGTCATTCATTTGTTTTTTTTCTTCTGTTTTTTTCTGTTTGCGTCACTCATTTTACAAAATGGAAAACTTAAAATATCGCATTATTTACGAGTACGAGTTCCGCCGTGGCACTAGTGCTGCGGAAACAACTCGAAGGGTGAATGATGTGTATGGCGGTCGTGTTGCAAAAGAAAACACAGTTCGTTTTTGGTTCCAACGTTTTCGTTCTGGAAATTTTGACCTGCAGAACAAGCCCCGTGGACGGCCTGAGACTCAAGTTGATAATGAAGAGTTGAAGGCTATTGTGGAAGCGGATCCATCGCAAAACACGTCCGAGTTAGCTGCAGGCTGCGATGTTAGTGATAAAACTGTTTTAATTCACTTGAAGCAAATTGGGAAGATTAAAAAGCTTGAAAGGTGGGTACCTCACGAATTGACTGAAGCAAACCGGCAAACGCGCGTCGACTGCTGCGTTACATTACTAAACCGGCACAATAATGAAGGTATTTTAAACCGAATCATTACCTGTGATGAAAAATGGGTTCTTTACGATAATCGGAAGCGCTCAGCGCAATGGTTGGATCCTGGCCAGCCAGCCAAATCCTGCCCCAAGCGAAAATTAACCCCAAAAAAGTTACTTGTAAGCGTTTGGTGGACTAGTGCCGGTATTGTTCATTACAGTTTTCTCAAATCTGGCCAGACTATTACGGCTGATGTCTATTGTCAGCAATTGCAAACCATGATGGAAAAGCTAGCGGCTAAACAACCTAGGCTGGTCAATCGCTCCACGCCACTGCTGCTTCACGACAACGCTAGACCACACACTGCGCAACAGACGGCTACTAAATTAGAAGAGCTTCAATTGGAAAGTCTAAGACATCCTCCGTACTCCCCGGACCTTGCTCCAACAGATTACCATTTTTTTCGAAATTTGGATAACTTCTTGCAAGGGAAAAAATTCAACTCCGATGGGGCAGTCCAAATCGCCTTCAAAGATTTTATTGATTCCCGTCCGACTGGTTTTTTTAGTAAAGGGATCAATGAACTACCTATAAGATGGCAAAAGTGCATAGAAAATAATGGTTCATACTTTGATTAATTAAATATATTATATTAAAAAATATTCGACTTTTTGTTCCTCCCATACAAAACGCCAATTTCATATGTAAGGACCTAATATTAGTATGGATGCAACCTATGTCTTTTGGTGTAATAAATATTTTTTACTATTATCTTTTTTTACTTTTTTATTTGTTTTGTGCACATAGGCTATAGGTTACGTTTCAAGCCAATCCGTATTTTTAACCGACTTCAAAAAGGAGGAGGTTCTTAGTTCGTATGTTTTTCTTAGATTTATTTGTATTTGTATTTGTATTTATTGAAACATTACGTCTATCATTACAGGTCAGACCTAATACAACAGAGTAGTCATCGGAATAAATAAATAAGTAAATTAACAAGCTAAATACAAATGTCAATAAGTCTAAAGTCTAAATAATTCAATAAATCAGTACTATCACAATCAAAATAATTAAATACACATGTCAATAATTAAAACAATTAAATAATCCATGAGCAAAAAATCCAAGTCAATAATTACATAATAAGTCGTTACGTAGGTACTTGATTTGTAACGTATAAAATCATTATTATTAAACACAGCATAACTTAAATAATATAGCCCTTACGAACTCGCTCCGTGAGACGTGAAATAAGTCAATGGTCACCGCTACCAGATTTAGAGTTCGTATGGTGCGCGTTAACGGTGCCTTGTTCAGCAGGTTAGTCCTTCCGCGAGGCACTGCGAACAGAGGCGGCCGCCTACGCCGCCCTACGAACTCGTCTGGTACGCACAGATACATCATCTCTAGGACGGTCGGATTGGATATAATCCCCCGGAACACCCTAACCACATACAGCCCAAGTGCCATATCCCTCCTGATTTCCAACTTGTTGTATCCAACCATACCCAAAATGAATAAGGTTGGATACATCAAGGGATAGAAAGGGTAGACGCCATATCTCTTCCAATATAAGTATCGCGTGAACTTGTTCTGTATGCGTTCCATCATGAGACCATATTTAGCTTCATGAGGAGCCCATACAGAAGCTGCGCTTTCCATCTGGCTTCGGACCAGAGCATCATACATTGCTGTTAAAGCTCTTAAGTTTGTGAAACCGTTTGCTCGGCGTAAAATGAATCCTAAAATTCTGTACGCCTTTTTGCAAACGCTTACAACATGCACTCTGAACCTCAACTCTGTGTCCAGTCGAACCCCAAGATCCCTTACCGATTCCACACGCTTCAACTGCGCTTCTTCTATCTTGTAGTTGTAGTGAAGTGGGGCAGTTGCTCTACTAAATGTTATAATGGAACATTTGTTCACATTAAACTGCAATTTGTTTCTTCGGCTCCACTCCACTACCCTATCCAAGTCTTGTTGCAGACGTGCGCAGTCTCCTTCCTCCTTAATTGGCAAGATCAACTTTAGGTCGTCCGCGAACAGAAGACATTTAACCTCTGTGACAACTTCGGGCAGATCGTTGATCATCACGATAAATTCTAGCGGCCCTAAGTTGCTACCTTGACTTACGCCTGTCCTCGTGAAATACGGTTCGGATTTGTATCCCGCGTAGTCCACGTACTGCTTCCTGTCCTTCATATAACTCTTGAAGAACTGAAGCAGTTTGGTGGTGCAGCCGATCGTCGCCAGCTTTGTCAATAAGATGTCATTATCGACCAGGTCAAAAGCTTTTTTAAAATCAAAGTAGGCGACGTCGACTTGAACCCCTGCGTCCACGTTCGGGAGTATGCAAGACATCGAGTTGAGGAGGTTGCTGGTCGTGCTGCGGGCTGGCCTGAAGCCGTGCTGAGCGTCCGAGAGACGGGCTGATATCTGCTGCTGCATGCTGCGCTGCACTGCCGACTCAAACACCTTTGCTGGTGTTGACAGTATCGCCACGGGTCTGAATCCGCTTACCTCAGAACCGCCTTCAGCTTTAGGTATGGGAATCACCCGGGTAACCCTCCAGCGTACTGGGAAATATGACCCTTCCAGGCATAGGTTAAATATATGGCCTAGTGGCTCCGCGAGAACCCTGCTACAATCCCTCATTACAAACACGGGAATCCCGTCTGGGCCTGCGGACTGCTTCGGTTTAAGTCGTGTGAGTGCCAACCGTACTTCTTGCTCCGTGAGCCGCGGCACGTGAACGCGCGCGCTGCTGGCGCGGCTCGAAGCCTCAGCCTGTCGCACGTCCAGGGCCGCTGCTGCGGTGCCATAAACCGAAAGAAAATACCTAGCGAATTCCTCTGCACATTCTGCCTCCGGAAGTGTATTACCATCTTTAGTAATTTTCTTTCGGTCCACCGCACCCCGTTTCGCTCTAACGAATTCCCAGAATGCCTTCGGGTCTTCCGCTAGTCGGCTCTGCACCCGCTCCTGATGATGTTGGTGTTCCGTGTGTATCATTTCCTTGACCCTCGCTCTACATGCAGAAAAGGCCTGGTAGTTCTCCTTGGACCCTCTCGTCTTGTACAATTTATGCAGCCTTGCCTTGCGTTCTATTTCCCGAATAATCTCTACCGTATACCACCTTGGGTAACTATATCTAGAGTTTACCTTTATTATCCGCTTTTTAGGTACACACTCGTTGAAGATCTCATTTAGGGTAGCATAAAAACAGTCTAAAGCGTCCTCTGGCTCTTGCATCTGATATAGAGCGCTCCAATCAACTGCCGCTATTGTCGAGTATAAGGCGTGGTAATCCGCTTTAATAAAGTTCCAACTCGGCAGTGTGGTCGCAGGCGGCGGCGGCTGCGCGGCGACGGGCTCGGCGCGCCCGCTGCGCCGCACCGTCACCGCGAGCGGTGGGTGCTGCTGGTCTACCGGCACTAGTGCCTCGTCGGCCAAGCACACTTGCACTTCGTCCATCTCCGATGAGACCAATACCAAATCTAGTAATCTGCCATTACAGTTTCTCACCTCGTTTTTCTGAGCGAATTCGCAAAAGGCTACAAAATATTCAAAATAGTTGATAACACTGTCATCACATGAATATAAATTAAAATCACCTATAACTATGCAAGACCTATAGTTAGGACACCATTTTTCCATAATTCTAAATAAAGTCAAATAATCATTTTCAGTACTATTAGGTGGAATATAAACCACACAACAAAAAAATAAAAATTTGTCTTTTAAGGACACTGCCGCGCCTATTAATTCGAACCCGCATGCATCAATATCAATGCCGTCCGGGGCCTTCGCTCGTCGTAACTGAAGCCGGTGCGACGCGGCTAGAAACACTCCCCCCTGCTTCTGCCCGTCCGCTCGGTCACATCTTAAGATCTGGTATCCTGGAGGTACTATCTCTGCATCATGTATGGACTCTACACAACCCGTCTCTGTGATAGCAAATAAAGCCGCGCCTGAGGATTCTATGCTGTTGTAAATTTTATCCAACTTAGTTCGTAACCCTCTGACATTCTGGTAGTATATTTCTGTGGTACTATTTTTCTTCGATTGGCCTATTTGCCTGTCTCCGAAACCAAAACCACTCGCCAAACTCAGAATTTACCGGCCAGACTTCCGGTTGGCAAAGTATTTCATACTCTCCTTGCGGCAGCGTGATAATAAACGAAGCATAGTCCCGCTCGGTTTTATGCTTGATCTTGTCAACATTTATCGGGGCTTCTGTGCCACATACTCTCTTTACGTGACGCGTCATACTTTCCACCGACGTTCCAATGGCCAGCCTCCATACGTGAAGATATCTCTTCACTTCCATTGCTTGGATTTCCATACTATTAGAGTTCAGGCCTTTCTTCACATTTTTTGGTTTTAAGCTCTCCCTGCCTCTAATGCTTGTATTCATGCCCGATTCTGGTCCCTTCGTTGCTTCTGGCCTACTAACTGGACCAGCGCTAGCTACTCGCATGTCTCTCCGAGGCTCGTGGCTTGTCTCTTTGGTCAACGAATTCGAGTTGTCGGTGGTACTTTTCGTGACTTTCGTTTTGGTGGTAGTTTTTTTGCAAACCGTAATCCAATCATCCTCCTCGGGTATCGGATCCTCTGGTAGTGGCGGTGGTGTGGACATAGTAGCTACCGGTAGCCTTGCAGTAGAAGCATTTGCATTAATTTTTAGGTGTTCGCGTTGTGGATCTCTAAGCCTATTTGGGCATGATTCTAAGTTTGACTGACTATTCTGCTCGCTCATTTCTACAACTCTATCACTTTGAGACAGTGAGAGTTCTTGGGATGTCACCCTGTTTATGTCTAGTGTGACAGAAGCAGTTTTCTTAGCCAGCTCGGAATGCCGGCTAGGTTGAGGCTTTTTAAGCTTAAATACCTGAGAAATTGGTTTCTCTTCCTGTTTACTGGAACCTAATTTCTTCTCTAAAGTACTTATTCGCACGTTCAACTTCTCAAAGTGTTCCAACATTACTGTGAAATTGTTGTTCATCGCAATAGTAATCTGCTCCGCTATAATTTTACTTACAGTAGACTTTAAACGTTCATGAAGTTCATCTGTGCTCTTCTGCAGCTCTACTTCAATAATATTACGGACATCTAAAGTCGACGAGTGATTGCTTGTCTGTATTGTGTAAGGAGAGACAGGAGTTTGGTGAACTCTAATTTGACGATTCTTTGTACGCTGAGTTACATTGCTATTGCCCTCGTCCGTGGTCTTAACGTCTTTAATTTTTGACGTAAAATTTCTGCTGTCTCGTACTGGTGTACGAGTATTACCACTCTTCGGGAGCTTGCTATGACATTCAGCACAAACCCAGGAACTTAAAAAACCTGTAGCAAGTGTATCGTAGTCGCTCTGGCTAATATTTGCACATAAATGGTCGTATGTGTGCTTGCACGTAGTACAAACCAAGTATCTGTTGTCCGTTATGTGGCCTCGGCATCCTGAACACACTGCACTGAGATCCGCAGTCGCAGCCATTGCGTTCAATTTCGGCACGGCCTTTATCACGGCCGCGCCACAGCTTCAGTAGTAGTACTGCAGCGATTCACGTTTGGCTAAGCACCTCGCGCGGCTGGCGGTGGCGATCGCCTGCGCGCCGGTCTGCGCTTAGCGGTTGTGTGGCGATGATGACTCACCCGCAGGAACAATGCGAGCGGGCCGCGAGTTGTCAGTTACACCAAATTATTTGAAATGTTTTGTCTGTTTATGACAAAACCACTGAGCCGATTTCAATTTTATAAGTGTCACTTGATTGGTTATTGCACTGGCTACACAGTAATATAAGTCACCATAACGTTACTTCAAATTAAACCACTTTTACGATTTAAAAACCGCGGAGCCCGCGAACGTAGATGTTGCTTTATCGAGAGTCATACGTCGTATATATATATATAGTAGATATTTTAGTGTTATATTAATATAGTTTGTTATGTGTTTTGTTTACCTAACAAAAATAATCCGTCGGTTCTCCGTCAACTATGGACCGATTGTTACAATTCTTTCGCTCCTGTATGGAATATAATCCCGCGGTGATACAGTAAAAATGTTTTACTCCGAGGTCTATTATTTGTCCCTCAAAACTAAAACAAGATCCGTCAAGTGCGAGTGTGACTCGCGCGCCGAGGGTTTCGAACGTTTGTCAAGTATACCGATATGTACTACTTATAGGTACCGGTTAGAAACTTTTCTATTTAATGAATACCTAAAAATTTAAGTAATATAAGTAAAAATTTAAATTTATTACCTACAATTCAGATGGATCGGTTTGCAAACTTCGGAGTATGTATAGATACCTCAGTGACTATTTTTAAAATACTTCAAAATGTATGAAACCTACAGAACTTTTAAAACTGTTTTGAAATGTACAAACATTTACCTTTCATTTGATAACATTTAACACTGGTACTCGTAGGCTCTTTTAAAATTTCGAGATCACAATTTGTTCTAAAAATTTACATTTTCATTTTTATTTTTTTCTTTTGGTCTGTACAGGCGCACTAAATGTATTATTATTTTAAAATTCAACTTATTTGCTGCTGTAGTTGCTGATATATTTTTTATTATATTTTTTTTTAATAATGTAACTATAATCGTGTTAGTTACTCTAGAAATAAATAAAATAAATAAATATTAAGGACGGAAAAAGGGACAGATAAAGCGAGATCATAAGGGTTTCGAAACCGATCTCCGATTTTTGAAACTCTATAAACTGAGTAAGTACTAATGAATTTGTATTTAGCTTTGGTATTTAGCTCTATCAAAACAATCAAATTATTGTCAAATATGATCTACGCGGGACAGCGTAACATTTACAATCACAATCATTCTATACGCGACTTACGCATACTGAAACAACCGCATCAAGACAGCTGCTGCTATCATTATAGAGTAGGAATTGTAATATTGATTTCTTATTTCAGATAATTTCGATTCCCAACGGTCTTTGCTTGAACACAAAGAAACGGATTCCAAACTGACCAACGTTACGTCTCCAACACAAATAACCCTAAATCTAAAGGCAATTTATCTTCGATCCTCTAACTGAAGCAGACCGAGGGACATCGTGTACATGCACATTGTAACACAACGTCCTCAGACCGCCCCGACCGCGGGGACCCGTCAGCCGGCCGCGGCCGCAGAGGAGGCCCCGACTTCACTCTTATACCTGCGATTGTTTGTATGGTTGGATGGATGTACTACTACTAACCACAGAAGGATTCAAGCTGAACTTTCGCATAGATAGGTTAAGAATATCACATGGGCTTTTCATCCCTTATGTCATTTCCCATGGGAAATAAATAACCATTAAACGATTCCATGGAAACAACGCGTGCGAAGTCGCTGGTAGAAACTAGTTTCGAATAAATCATGTCACGGTGATCTTCCCCACAGGAACTTTGTGTTGGTTAACTGTGGTTCATCAGTCGGCCCCGACCACGGAGAGCCGACCCCGGAGACAGCCCCGACCACGGTGAGCCGACCGTGTAATCAGTATGCGGTAGTGTTGGCGACATCTAGTATAAATCATGTCGCGTCGATACCGCGTCTGATTCATGTCGGTAGGCGGGGGGGGGTTAAGGAGAAGACAATACCTACTGTACCTACTGGGGATCTTAATCTATGGGCATGAGTGGACTACATTAAGGATATGCTAAGTAAGCTCTGGGTTTGGGTACCGTACCGTACCTTATTGGATGTTATCAAAAAAGTATATAAAATTAAATTTAGTTCTTAGTGTTGCTTTTCTAAATGTTCAGTTTGTCTAATCTTTACATACATTACCATGTAGGAGCCTTACATTACGGGTTCAGGCTTTGAATCGGTAAAATAATTCAAACACAAATAATTATTTTGTCAAAACTTTAGTTCTACTCGTAAGTCTACGTATCCACATTATGAAACCAGCTGCGCAGAAGGAGTTTCAGTTTCATTCATTTATTTCTCATAGGCAAATTACATGGCTTTTCAGAAAGTCTTAAAAAGAAATTAAAATAATAGAAATATTTTGTTCTTTCCTACTAAAACCAGCCAATATTACATTTTTGTATTATTTCCATTCTTCAAAGAAATTAACAGTAGCTACGAATAATTTTCCCATTTTAAGTTTTCCATTTTAGCCATTTTAAGTAGCACTTTCCTTAGCAACTTCCACAGCACGTAAAAGTGTTGCGGCTACACATTCTCTAAAATACGAATACGAATGCACGTCGCCTCGACCAGACTGAACCTCACGTGAAGGCCGAATGTTCTGTTTCAGTGTCTTCAGCTATTTGTACTTACCACTCCTGCATTTCAGCTGTCTGGATGTTTGAAGTATATGCCATATGTCCAGCAGTGGACTTGTGTAGACTGATGATGTGTGAGTGGTGATTGTTAAGAATCTATGTTTTGAAATAGTGAGATATGCTTGATGTTGAGTTTTTGGTTGCCTTGATTATTTTGGACGAATGTTAAAACGTTTTAAGAAGAAAATAGTCTGTTTATTGCGGGTTCGTGGGTTATGTATATACTCGTATCTTTGTGATAAAAGCCCTGTAAAGTCGTCTGTTGCATGTTTTGTCTCAACAATAAGACAGGGTTTTTGGGTGAAAAATAATAATAATTATAATATTTTATTTGTAAAAACCAAGGATTTATCGTTTCTGTGCAATAGTATTCAAAGGATATGGACCTGTTTTCAAAATTCTGTGGCTGACTGTCCCTCGAGTCTGAGGTAACATCTCCGTGATAACCTTTGAGCCTGTGCGTCATTTCTACGGCGTCTACGTAACGTTCACGTTACCGAGAGTGTACGAACATCTACGTTTGAACAACACACGTGGAAAACATTTGTTTGATCGTATTGTTTGTAGGTATCGTTTCTAGTTCAAAGGTACGTAAGGCTTCAAATGTTTTGTGTATTTAAATGGCTGATATTGGGCTTTATAAATATAATTTCGTAATTGGGTAATGGGAAATTTTCTTTTTACCTTAATACTGAAAAGGAGGAAGCTAACGCAATCAGAACCATTTTTTTATTTGAGTTTTAAAGGGGTTCCAAACACCACAGTCAGTGACTCAGTTTGGCAGCATGTTACTGCGACATTGCAGCGTATGAATATTGAAGGCAGCCGACAGTGTTATGACTACTTGTTGTCACTTTGGTGTGTAGACACTCCTTAACGATCAAATGGAATTCGTACTTTACAACGATTTTCAAAAGGGGAGCTTAACAGTCATTTGCTCGATCTCTCATTGGTTGTGCGATGATTTGACAAGCACTTGGAATAAGTAAAATGTATAATTAGCATTCGAACAAACGTACATAGTGTGCGAGCCTCACAACCCACGCCCGTTGGTGGTCGTGTAACAATAGCGATTGCTTAGACTTGATTATCAATCATTTAACAGACTAGTCACCAAACATTTGTTCTAAAACAACTGCAATCAGCAATAAAAGATTTGACCAGTGATAAGTTTTATTTACGTTCAAGAAGCGGTTAGTGGATATTTCTTTTTGCTATTTATTTTACACTTTTTTCCAAGTTTCCAGAGTTTTGGTATACTAATTGAAATATCAAAGCAGAAAATCTAGCACGATCTCCTTCAATAAGTGCACTCAAGCGCCTCTTGGACCTGTGGCCACAAGCACTTGAGACCACAGGCTATCTCAAACTCACTGCTCTCGAAACTCCTCAAAGTTCTGAAGCGAGTGAAATCCAAACGTGTGGTCAGCACGTGTGTGGTTGTGGTCAGCACGCGATGCTCTCTGTGTGTGGTTGTGGTCAGCTAGGAACGACCACTTTACAGTGCAGCGGTATTGCTTTGTAGTACTCGTACTTCGGGAAAGCGATCCTAGATTTATAGAAAAGGCCGTGAAACTCCGAGACGAAGCGTGCATACAAAATCTGTAAAAAATATGTAAAGCAAACTTTGATTTCGCGGCAACATTCGAGGCAAGCCAATATTATAATTTAGTGGAGGTATAACTTTGTTGATAAACGGAGTAGGTACTTTATTTGTCTCACTTGTGGGCGTATTTGGGTAAACTCAGATGAAAATATCTCTCTCTGAAACACAGACACAAGGCTAAGGCCTCTGGCTACACGAATCGCGAGACCGTTTCTACATGGTTTCTACGACTTCTACGTCTTGCAGTGATTAAACCAGAATTCCAATAAGATGATTTTCCATCGCCTTCTGTCATCTCGTAGAATGGTCTAGCGTCAAACAATACGTTGGTGATCCCATTGCTTTATAGTCTAGGGGATCTCTTTATTCATTGGGTGATCCGCATAGATAATAGGCGCATTGCAGTATAAATAAGGAGGATCCCTGTACAGGGCCTCTTAACGCATTCACTGCGAGTGGCAATATGGGTGATTAAGCCATTAATTTAATTCCGGCATACATATAACTAGGATTTTCAGAGTTGACAACTTGTTATCAGATTCTGGTTTTTTCTAAGCGTGTACAGATAAATGAACATCGTTTACAGAGAGAATCTGTTTAGTTTCGGCCGCCGCCGCTAGTATAGTATTATAAAATCTGTTCCGTTTGTAAATTGCCTTTTATTGAATTATCGTGTAGAACTGTAGACTACAACTTTAAAGTTTGTTAAAGCGGTTTCGTAAGGTAGCAAACCGACATAGAGTAGCCGCGCGCTCCCTCACATTGAGCTATTTCAGACAAAACCGAAATAACTAGTAATAGATATGTACATTAGAGAACAAGCAGAAAATACGCGTCACTATCGTAGGAATATCCACTCTATACCACAAGACTGTAGAACTTGATTCCTTTGTCCGTTCCTCGATCGATAGACGCACAGTGCAGACGTGGTCATCTTTTAGAGTTTTTATGAAACTTGCCTAGTTTTTACAGGTGTTTTATTAAGCCATGGAAACAGTGGAAGTTTGCTCGGTTTATAGCGCTTTGTATATTTTGACTGTGTTAAATAAAACTCGAAAATAAAGTGAAAAGGAAGACGAGGAAGGGGAAGACCAAGAATTAGCTAAATGAGTCAGCAAGGAGAAAGCCGCTGTCATGTCGTATAAAGAAATCAGAAGACATTTCATTGGAAAGAGAAAAGTGGAGGAAACTGCATCATTACACCGACAAGAGCTAGCTCTTTAATTTATAATAATAAAGAAAACTCTCTGAGCGAGCACTATCTAATGTAACAAGCTGGCTGAGCTGTTTTCTTTTGTTTCATTTGCCGTAACGCAGTTCGTTGTAGATTTACCACATGTTGAGCGGGTCTTCACAATTTTCATTGTTTCACACTCTTAACACAAGCTCTGCTTATAAAGCTAGGGCTAGATGATGCTGTTTGGATTGTCCAGCATTATTTATTTATTTAGAGACTTTGTTTGTTTAGGTACCTTGTGTTACTGCATGCCTACGCTGGTAGGTCCCCTTAAGTCGGCTCACGACTTACACGACGAATGGACTTTATTAAATTTCTAAAAGTGATGCGTTAACACTTTCATGGCCCTCTACGCACATGTGGAACTTGAGAGTAGCTGCGCAGTGAAAGCACGCCAAAGAGGCTAGGCAGTGAAAGCGTTTAAAAAACGGCCAGTAATTTGTTTAAATTTCCCCTTTCTCACCGCTCGCATGTTTTTTACGCATTCTTTCTTTCAAGTCAAGGAATTTTGTTCCAAGTTAAGTTGTAAATCGAAGAGGTCGAACCCCGGCCATGTTTACAACATCCGTCACCCGACTCCAGCGCACTAGCGCCCGCGCGCGGCCCTGCCCGGGATAAGGCGGTCTAGCCTCGCCGGCAGAATACTAATGCCAGCCGACGGTTTCTCTCGCTGCATACCAACATGTGCATCATGGCAGTCTTCAGCTGTGGTCCGCTCGTATATCAACACTGACAGGGGTTTTATAAAGCTGCTGGGACAAAGGATGGATATATCTGATAAAGTAGTTTTCCTAAACTGGATGTCTAAACTGAAAAACGAACGAAGTTGACGTTGGATCGCACAAAACGAAGCACGGCCGATCCGTTCTTGCGATGACCTTACTATGAAAATGATTCTGACATTTATTTCTTAGAGATCCGAAACGAAAGTTGTCACTTAGTGACGCGTCCGAAACAACTTGGTAGCAAGGTTGTTCGTTTCCACGTCATCCGACAACTTTCGTTTTTTCAAAGTAGACCTCCAGATCCGTAAGAAATACTTTAAGCAGCAGTGTGCGATGCAATTTCTTCTGTGTTGCTACTTAAGGGTCTCTAATTCACAAAAACATAAACCAGACCAGTGAATTTACCATCGTACATACTGCATTCGTATTCATTTTGATTCATATGACGAAGAAAGTCAAAGGATCTTGTAATCCTATGAGAAGGGAGAGTAGGATTTTATTAGTCATTGGCATGTATTATGGTAGCTCAGCCGCTACTGTCCGCGTCGGTCGCGGCGTAAGAATCAACCCCTCCAACTCAGCTCGTGGGTGTCGTAAGAGTCGACTAAGCGAACCTACCAGAAGTGCAGTAGCTTCTTTCTGTGTATTTCTAACACCTCACTGCGATCACCAATCCGCCTGCCCAGCGTGGTGATTATGGCTAAACCCCATCGTTTGGGGGAGGCATGTTCAGCTGTGGACGTCTGTGTGGTGAGGCATTAAGTTAGCCCCACTCACTCTAATAACTGGAGTGACTCTTCTGTTTGTCAGTAGTTCCAGTATCAGACACCAAAGCAGCCCTCCGGCACACTCTTGTTCCAGCTCGCCCCGCTCACCGGAACTGAAAGTAGAAGCTGAAACTCAACCAGTTAACCTACAAACAAAGAGATTGTCTTAAAATAAGCTGTTCTGAGATTATATAGGGTGCCACGTAACATGTCTAAAAAGTCATACTAAGTCGAAAGAGGGACCCCAAGGGAACACTTGTGCATAATGTTTTTTTTATTTTGAATATATATTATTTAAAAAAATAGTTTTCCTCCTGTTCATGTTAATTTATACGCACTTTTGCATTATTTAAAATTATAAAATACTTTACAAATTTTTTTTTGCTTGTTTTTACAGCAAAACCTGTGTCATAAAATTATTAAAGAAATATGTTATTCCTTTAAAATTTAAAATAAAGTATTATAAAAGATGGGAAACAAAAGAACATGCATACGAAGAAAAAAATCTCTAATTTTTTTCCAAGTAAAAAAGTATTCGAAATTCAAACAATCGTAGAACAAAAGCTATTATTATTAGCGAAACCGGTAAACTGAAAGGTCTTGTACAGAAGATACATCTCTAATTTTCGCCACAAAAAGAAATCACAATGGTGCGAAGACAAAAATAAATGACGTACTGGTAAGCATACATAACTATGTATCATCCATATTATACCAGACATAGAAATAAACTCACCTGTATATCAACTAGACTAGCTAGAATTAATAAGTCATTTATTCGCCAAAGCATCAAATTATATGACAAATTACCAAACTACATAATAAATCAATCAGAAAATAAATTTAAACATAATGTAAAAAACGTACTCTCTAAAAAAGCTTACTATAGTGTGAAAGAATATCTGGATGACAATAGGCCCTGGGAGCTAGGCACATGAAATTAAACTAATTAAGCTGTACAGCTGTGCTGTATTAAATGTATTTGTTTTCATAATTTTGTTGAATTTTTGTTTGTTAATAAATGTACATACCTAAAGACATTGTAAAAATGTGTGTTTACATAATGTTCACTACCTGTAAATCACTTATAAAGGATTTGAAACTGAATTCCCCTCGGGGTCCATAATCACTCCCTTTCAGCTTAGTACACACGTTTCGTGGCACCTTGCATATGTATAAAGTAGTTGAATTGAAGCAGATAAGGCAGCAAGAAGTGAACGCATTGACATGCGAGTCAGGAACGACCGCTGAATAAAGAGTTAGTTGTTAGTTGTAAGAAAACACCAGAGAATGAGAAAAGTAAACCTATTAACGAAATAGGTTAACTTTGAACTGAATTTAATGTGTAGGGTAAAATAGACGTATGCTTATGATCACTCAGCACGATTCAACAGTAAGTATGATCACTCAGCACGATTCAACAGTAAGTATGATCACTCAGCACGATTCAACGGTAAGTATGATCACTCAGCACGATTCAACGGTAAGTATGATCACTCAGCACGATTCAACGGTAAGTATGATCACTCAGCACGATTCCACAGTAAGTATGATCACTCAGCACGATTCAACGGTAAGTATGATCACTCAGCACGATTCAACAGTAAGTATGATCACTCAGCACGATTCAACAGTAAGTATGATCACTCAGCACGATTCAACAGTAAGTATGATCACTCAGCACGATTCAACAGTAAGTATGATCACTCAGCACGATTCAACAGTAAGTATGATCACTCAGCACGATTCAACAGTAAGTATGATCACTCAGCACGATTCAACAGTAAGTATGATCACTCAGCACGATTCAACAGTAAGTATGATCACTCAGCACGATTCAACAGTAAGTATGATCACTCAGCACGATTCAACAGTAAGTATGATCACTCAGCACGATTCAACAGTAAGTATGATCACTCAGCACGATTCAACAGTAAGTATGATCACTCAGCACGATTCAACAGTAAGTATGATCACTCAGCACGATTCAACAGTAAGTATGATCACTCAGCACGATTCAACAGTAAGTATGATCACTCAGCACGATTCAACAGTAAGTATGATCACTCAGCACGATTAAACAGTAAGTATGATCACTCAGCACGATTCAACAGTAAGTATGATCACTCAGCACGATTCAACAGTAAGTATGATCACTCAGCACGATTCAACAGTAAGTATGATCACTCAGCACGATTCAACAGTAAGTATGATCACTCAGCACGATTCAACAGTAAGTATGATCACTCAGCACGATTCAACAGTAAGTATGATCACTCAGCACGATTCAACAGTAAGTATGATCACTCAGCACGATTCAACAGTAAGTATGATCACTCAGCACGATTCAACAGTAAGTATGATCACTCAGCACGATTCAACAGTAAGTATGATCACTCAGCACGATTCAACAGTAAGTATGATCACTCAGCACGATTCAACGGTAAGTATGATCACTCAGCACGATTCAACAGTAAGTATGATCACTCAGCACGATTCAACAGTAAGTATGATCACTCAGCACGATTCAACGGTAAGTATAAAACTTGTTTGTATTTTAGGGATAGGAATAAGTATTAAGAAGGAATATAATAATATTACCAGCTTCAGCTCGCGACTTCGCACGCGGTTTATGGAATAACAAGAATCGACATTCAAATGGTGATTTTTTTTCCCGATGTTATAATATTTCAAATTAAACAAATAATAATATTGTAATAGTACATATTATATAAATTATTTATATTATGTTTATCCAGAACAAGATATTTATATGTACAAAATGTCACACCGATCCATTCAGTAGTCTTGTCCTTGTCTGCGGACGAACTCCTTCACAACAACGGTAAGTACATACATTCGCATTTATAATATTACTAGGATAAAGAGTTGCAATTTATTTTACTACAAAGTAAACATATAATTTCCTCGTGGTTCCTATGTGAGATCCACCGCTCACTCCGATCCCCACTTTTACCGAAATAATTAACTTTTCCAATAAATCACCAAAGGCTTTCTTTACATCCGCTGACCCTTACCTCTAATTACGTACTACCGATACCGACAGTAAAGTGCGGCCAATAACGTACATTGCGGGTTTGCGAGGCGAGTGCCAATAACGGCGGCTGGTGAGCGCGCAATGGACGCTGTGTGCCGCGATATGGTAGAATAGATGGGTTATTGGGTCGGTATTTATTTAGAGCTCTGTTGGCGTAGTGGTACCGCGGGTAACTTTATTAGCTAGCAGCTAAAGGTTTCTTTTCGCTTTAAATAACAATAATTTTATTTCTTATTGGATGCCATAAGCTTTGAAAAATTAACCTGTGCTAAGTAATTTTTTGTGAGCCTATGTAAAAAAAACGTTATTGAATCTGAATTGAATGTAGAACAGAGCTTAACGCTGTGTTCAGTGCACGGAAATAAAATGTAAAACTAGAGAAGAGACGAGTCAGCTCGTAGGGGGCGCTGTTCGGCGATAAGATTAAGCCAAAATTGTCACTTAGTATTTTTAACGTAATTTACCTAATTAGAATATTTACCAACAAAATTCTTGTGAACTATTAAAGAACTTAAAACAGGAGTTTTAAGAAATAACCCAGTATTGATAAATATTATTAATTATTGTAGAGAGGAGGCAAAGAGGAGATATCTTAAAGTTGGTGAAATATGATTATTAGCATGAAGAAGTACGGAAGTAGGTGGGACTAACAGATGTTGGAAGGTTGCCGTAATAAAATGTAAAACTAGAGAAGAGACGAGTCAGCTCGTAGGGGGCGCTGTTCGGCGATAAGATTAAGCCAAAATTGTCACTTAGTATTTTTAACGTAATTTACCTAATTAGAATATTTACCAACAAAATTCTTGTGAACTATTAAAGAACTTAAAACAGGAGTTTTAAGAAATAACCCAGTATTGATAAATATTATTAATTATTGTAGAGAGGAGGCAAAGAGGAGATATCTTAAAGTTGGTGAAATATGATTATTAGCATGAAGAAGTACGGAAGTAGGTGGGACTAACAGATGTTGGAAGGTTGCCGCGTGCTCAGGTCTACTATCGGTGTGGCTACCATGAGTTGTGACAGTTAGATCGCCTGACGTTACTACAGTAGTTACGTAAATATTAGTACCGCGCATTTTAGTACCCAACTATCCGCTAGAGGCGCTGTTCAAGTTTTCATACATTTTTTAACTACAGTCGCTAGCGAGTATAGATTGTTAAAACTCATGGTAGACACACAGTTCATTTGACATCTTTAGTTTTCTAGCATTCCGAAATATTGGAATCAATCTAGCGAGAAATCTGTTCTGGAAACTTTTTCTGGGCGATATCACACTAATCTTAATATATAAAAGAACAAGTGATTTTCTGGGGACAACGCCCAGCCCAAACCGCTGGAGCTGGAAGCTGAAATTTGAAAAGCAGGTGTGATTACACAACCTCCCGCTAGGAAATTCCACCCCTAAGGGGGTGAAAAGGAGGGTTTAAGTTTTTTGGTGTTTTTTGTAACTCTTTAACCAGTAGCCCAATTAGCTTGAAACTTACAGAGAATACTAAAAATAATAAATGGGGTAAATATGGTTATTAAAGTTTGTGATTCGTAATATAATATAAAGTAAACAATGATACACGTATTTTTTATTATTAAAAAACTACCCCCATGGGGTTGAGCAATACATTTCTACGCGCAGGGCGTAGGCGCGGGCGCAGCTAGTGTTAATATAATTTGATTGTTTTGTAAAAATACAAACCTACTTTGAATCTCTTCATTGGACACTGTTTTTAGGGTTCCGTACCCGAAGGGTGAATACGGAACCCTATTACTAAGCCTCCGCTGCCCGTCCGTCCGTCCGTCCGCCTGTCACTTGGCTATATCTCATGAACCGTAAGAGGTAGACACCTCACCAGACACCAGGACAGAAGTTTTCAGATAAAGTGTATTTCACTTGTCACTCTAACAACAAAAAATAAAATAAATATCAAAATTATAAGGGGCTTCCATACAACAAACATTTTGATTATTGATTTTTTTGGGTATTTTTGCTCTTATCATTTGTCAAGGCTGTATCTCTTGAACTACAATAATTAGACACATTAAACTTTCTATAATTAAGTAACATTTCAACTTTAATTATTATTAAAGTTGAAATACTAAAAATAAAATAAAGTTGAATGTGTTGGGTCTCCGAACAAGTGAAAATTTTATGTTCTTGAAAAAGTTGCCTGATTTTTACGGTACGGAAATCTTCGTGTGCGAGTCGACTCGCTCTTGGCGGTTTATTAATTTTCGCGGAACAAATAGTAATCACTCGAGAATAAAAATATTATGGGACCATCTCCACATCTCATACAATAGGGAAATAATTGTATAAATCGGTCCGTAATTATAATTGCCGGAGATTATTGAAAAACATAAATAAAAAAACATACAAACACCCGAACATAGAACCTACTCCTTTTTTTGAAGTCGGTTAAAAAGAGAGCTTTTAAGTGAAGAAAGCTTTTATTCGAAGTTCGATACACAACAACTAACTACTGAACGGATCAGGATTAACTCTTGCATTAGAACCTGGGTCTAGTTCAGGAACTAGATGTTCTAATCAACTACAAGCTTCGGCCCGTGTTTTCATTATTTACTGATAACAAATAATCTTTGTGGTTTTCTACTCCTCTTGTTATTGAAGTGAGTTTTTTTTTCTTGTCCGCTTGTTATTTTTAGTCATATTAGGTATATATTGTGTGTTGCAGAAGCAAATAAATTATTATCTATCTATCTATCTAGACGCCGTGGTGGTCTAGACGTAAGAATCGGCCTCTCCAACTCAGCTCGTGGGTGTTGCAAGACTCGACTAAGGGAACCTACCAGAGGGAGGGCAGCATCTTTCTTTATATTTCAACACCTCCGCTGCGATCACCGATCCGCCTGCCAAGCGTGGTGATGACGACCCCTTTGTTTGGGGGAGGGGGGCTCGTTTAACAGTGGGCGTAAGAGTGCTGATGAGTAGGTAAGTAAGTATGTGTCTATCTATTTTCAGAACTACATTAATACAAATTTCAATCCTTTCGTTCAATTGTTTTGGCTTTAAAAGGTAACCCTTCCAAACATCCATCGTAATGTTCACCTTTATAAAAGTGTGTTTCTTTGCCCTCCTCACAAACAAACAACGAACGACGCAACTGTACCGCAAGATACATAAATCTCGGAACACAACGCGCAGTGTGCCTCGTACAAGATGCAAAGTACCGGACTTTGTCAGCCATTCTAGTTTTACAGTTTTTACAGTTTCAACAATTTTGGGTTTTATTTTGATGAGCACGCTTGTTGTTGTTGGAGCCGATCTTTGTTGTTAATGGATGCTGCAATGTATCTCGGACGTTGTGGTGTCACGTACAGAGAAGCGAGGTTGTTATAAGGGACACTTTATTTGAGCTTTCTTTAAAGAAAACCGCTAAAAGAAAGAAAGTCACATCTCTTAATATTTATCAGCATCTTGCGTCGTCTACAAAAACTACTGCATGAATATGAATGACATGCTCACATGTAACATAACGTTATTAGTTGGTGGTAGGTATGCGTTGTACTTAAACCCAACCTGTGCAATAAATCCTGGCTGGTCCACCAGTTCAAAGTCACTCAGTGATCTATGGAAAGAGCTATGCTCGGAGTTTCTTTGAAGGATAGGATTCGTAACGAATACATCCGACAGAGAACCAAAGTTATCGACATAGCTCAGAGAATTAGCAAGCTGAAGTGGCAGTGGGCTGGCCATATCTTGCGAAGAACCGACAACCGCTGAAACGTGTTCTCGAGTGGAAACCGCGACACGGCCAACGTAGTGTAGGCTGCCTTCCGGCCAGGTGGGATGACGATCTGCGAAAGACTGTAGGCAGATGCTGGATGCGGCAAGCTGAAAACAGGGCGCTATGGAGCTCATTAGGGGAAGCCTACGTCCAGCACTGGTTTGACAAAAGCTGATGATGATGATGCAATAAGTGCCTCACATCAACTCATACTTAAACTTAAGAATGGATTGTATGGCATTCAGTTTAATTCAATTTGTAAAACAAACTTTTCAAATACATACCCTACAGCGAATGAACTTGAAGGCAGAACCTTCTGCAGTAAGATATTATTCCAAAGTTTACTGACCATTTCTGTAAAAGCTCCTTCGCGTACCACCAGTGCGTAACAAAACCAGCAATGTACGTACAATACTACTTGCTAGGTAGGTATTGCCAACTGCAGTGTATGCTGCAATCTCAGAGAGAGCCCTCGATGCAAACACAACTCCGCAAGTTTATCTCGCAGTTAACGTCCGTACAACGTTACGGCGACGCGGCTCGCCTTACAATGTTAAAGCACTTTATGAAGATAAATCGCGCTTGTTGTGAAAGGATTTTAAAATGCTTTTGTAAGGAAAGATACATTTAGGTTGGAAATCGATTCAGATACGTTTGCTAGAAGGCGTAGCACTTCGTAGCGGATTTCGTTGTGGATTCCGTAGCACTTCGTAGAGTGTCTACGCTGTAGACATTTGGCTACATAATTTTTTTAATAACTTCAGCCAGTGGGCTTGTTCTCATTTCGTTCGGTATTAAAATTTGCCTATTTTCTATTTCAGATATTGAATTAAACTCAAAAAAAATAAACTTTTGGCCGTAAGGAGTGTCGGACGTACCTCTGTTGGTTTGCGACTATCATTTTTGGTGTGTTTTAATTTTCGTAGTACACAAACAACTTTGTACTACAAAATGAGATTATTGGAATATTCTGGAACCCAATACTATATTTCCCAGAACTGTGTCGGGATGTTTGTGTACTCGGCTTGTATGCCCCGAATTATCGAACCTCGGTTTCGTAATCTCGTATCGACCATTCTCGATAAGGTTTCAATCTACTATTCGATATTATTACATTGCAACCTTTTTGCGGAAGGCAAATGGGACGAATCCGGAATAACTCTGTAAAATGGTGGACTTACAATAAACAAACGAACATAAAACAGTGTTAATACGATGGCCCAAGAACATAATATTTTGTCATGTTGTTCGTGATGCGACAGAAGCATATCGGCGTCATACACTTAGGCCCGCTTTTCTATGACATAAACGTCACTAAAGCCTGGATCTATGACTGAGCAATATTTCATAACACGGGCCTTAGTGTGGTTAGAAACACGTGACTACAGCGTCTCAACACCAGAATACACAGAAGTGATGACGTCCTGTAGTCGAGGGAACGCAGACAAGCCAGGTGTGCAGGACATATTGCAGTGCATGCGTGTGTGTGGGCAATCACAGGTGCAATTTCTATTCCCTCACGCTCATAATCCGATGGAACAGCAAACAGACAGGGGAGCGGTCAGGCGCAGGTCCAACGGCTAAAAGTGCGCACCTATACACCGGGGTGTAACACCGCCAACTTCGCGAGTCCCGACACAGTATAGTGCTTCCAATGATACTAAAAACTGATATATTTCTGACGCTTTACGGCACAATAGTGTGTTCCTACCTTTAGCAATTGATTGGGAGACTGGACACAGAATATAATATGTAAAAAGGTTGTAAATGTAAAGTGATCGAAGCGTATATCGCCCGTGGCAGTCCCGACTTGAAGTACTACATTGAAGCAGGCGCGTCCCTAATGCTACTTTTATTGGTACTTTATTGGCTGTTCTCGAAAGTTTACAAATAAAGGTAATTTGTAAAACTGATTTATTATATTACTTTCGCTGGATATTTTATGAAAGAGTGAGAGGGGGCGGTTGTTGAAGTATCGTTGTGCTTTATGGAGGGAGTTTGTCGCGGGCGCAACTTGTAGTCATTTGTACTGAGATGTTATAAAGTGGTAAAGTTTGTATATGTGAAGTGGGTATTCTACAGAATTACTAGACCAATTTAAAGAAATCTTTTACGAATAGAGTGCCGCATAAAGCTTAAAAAAGGTGCTAAGCTTTTAAAGCTAAGCACCTGAAAAGCACCGCTGCAGCGCAACATAAAGATGTGCATTCAAACATGGACTTTAACTCGTAACTTTTAGATTATTTTTAAAGACGGCGTCAGATGGCAGACGCAGAGCTCGCGGACCACTCGTTTGAAGCTTGTGGCAAATCATTTTGTCACTGTAAAATGTATCTGAAGATAGCCCATATTCGAATACTCGTTTTTGTGCTGTGTGGTAGTGGTAACAATACCGCTACCACACAGCACACAAACGCCAAGTCCAAAATAACGCGCGCAGAGCTTTACCTTTAAGAGCTGTAAGCTATGTTTAGGCTATGTGTATGTGTATCCTATATAAACTAGATTTGTACAAACAGCACGTATTCTTGAAAATCGCATTTGTAATTTATTATAATTGTCCAACTTGAGAATAATATAATTGGTCCACAAGCCTGTTGCTCTTCACCGGACATTGCTGACACAGCGACTGAGTTAACACGAGCAGCGCCAAGTTCTTTGTCTTTGTACACAGTGAGACATTATTCAACCTTTTGTCCGTTCGTTGTCAAACAGAGCTATATTGCACTGTACCGGACCGGGTGAAGGTAAACACCCTGTCCTTTGTCTCGTATCTGGAACAATCGTCTCTGGGCCAACACTCGCCGTTGGCCGTTGGCTGATATCTGTTGGCCTATCGTCGATATTGCCAGCTTGAGGATATTTCTCGTCTCTTATTGCAATACTGTAGCATAGACTTAAGAACATAACTATTGTTATACTGATTCTTCTTATACTTGCTTCATGGCATCGCACTAAACTCACACGTGAATAAAAATGACTCGAGAGTGACGAGCTAGATATACACAGAAGTAGGTATAGACTACTTTTTGTCCCATAAATCAATCAGTTCCCATGGGGTAGAAACAACATTTGAACGTCTTCATAGAGACATCGCGTGCGAAGCCGCGGGCAGCAATTACAAATTAAATACTAGAAGTTGTTCTAGGTTAGCACAATGTCTTCTTTAAACGCGGTTCCAGTTTTACTCAGTACAAATAATTATCTGGTTATTTGACAGAGGCTCTATGGGTCTGCGAGCGCAGGTATCTCCTCGAATTTCGCGACTAGCGAAGGTCTATAATGTCAGTAATCCTTTCGTTCAAATACAATTACCCGCGGCTCCCTTCCCCTACCCGAACCCCACAGACCCCGCGGGGCCCCAGGGACCCCTCGCGAGTCGACGTATGAACGGTGGAAGGACGTATGAACAAGTTTATTATTATAAAGGAGGTGAATTATTTTCGTTAGAAATCGCCATTATTTACCTATCTCTTTGTTCATCTTGTCTTTGTCCAAAAATCATTTAAAATGGAGGAAATCATCGTGACCCGAGAACTGGTTGGTTAATAAATTTGAAATCATAATATAAAGAAGAAACCAAATAGTAAATCCTAAACAGTTAGATGACTCTTATACAGAGCAGTCACTGATCTCGCTACGGCTGAACGCTTTTTAAGTGATATTCCACTAAGATATAAGCCAGCAATGTATCATCAACATCGACATTACTGTTGCAAAAAAAGGGTCAAAAGTCCGGTTCAATTAGACAACCGAACTACTGAGTCGTCGAGCGTCCGGACACAGAAGTCCGCTCCACTTAATTGTACCCGAACAACTGAGACTACACCATAAATTAAACTTGACCTTTGTCCAGGTTCCACGCAGGTGAAGCTGCGGCCAAATATTGTAAGAAACAAACGAGTGAAGAAACAAAACATCTTCCGATGTAACAAAGTTGTATGACCCCAAAATTCAAGGAGCAAAAAAACATAAGGTTTTCTTTTGAAACTTTTTTCGACTTTCGCGGAGGCGTCATACTAAATATCGACGAATAACTCGTCGATATTTAGTATGACGCCTCCGCGCCGCCCTCCCCTCCCCTCGCCTTGTCTCGGCATCCAATTACGAATTAACCTTCTTTAAGGGCTTAAGGAATCTGCACTGGCCTTGGGGCTTCCTTGAAACTTCCTTAAGGCTTCCTTGAGGGTTTGTTGAGACTGCCTTTAAGCTTCCATAAGGCATTTGCCAGCTGGAGGCTTTAGGGTTCCTACTTGACTTTAACGTTTTCTCGGAAAATTTTCGAAACTATAGCGATAGATGGGTTGATTTGACGGCCTCGATGGCGCTGCAGGCGATATGGTCCGTATTGGACGTAGAAAGTTAAGGGTTTGATTCCAGGACAAATGTTTGTTTGTTTGTTTGTATGGTCCGCAGATGTTATTATACGGGTCTGAGTGTATACTTATCAGATATTCTAATAGCCATAACTAAAACTTGAATACATTTTGAATAAACATTTATTTTGGATCGGCAGATTTAAATGTTTATATCTGTCTCTCTCTCTAAAAACCTCACCTTACTCTTTGCTCGATGCTGTTAAAAATGTCCAGCAGTTTAATTTATACTAATTGACTGAACAATCAGTTGGCCCACCTCTGAGTGAGTGCCTAGTATGAGTTTGCATACTACCAAAACGGAAAAAGTTTTTGTTTATTACTGCTAACTTGTCAAAATTGTACTTACTCTCAGAACTATGTGTCTCTCTAGATAAATACAGAACAAAAAATATACAAAAGTGCTTAATTCAGTTTCATGGCGTTATTACTTAAAACGGAGGAGTGAGCGAGTGTTCGCGACTGTACATGCAGGGCGCGAGCTCGGTCGGACTGACGAGGAGACAAGTGCTTGCGTGTGAATGTTTGTTTGTGACATTTGAAGGAAATGGTCGAAGAATGTCTTGTGAAGGTATAGTAGGTAGGTACTGAAAACAATGTGGGTACTATTCTGGACATGCTATTTTATTATTAAGTGCATACAGGTAACGTCGCTAGACAGATTATAATATTTCTTAAATTATATTATGACCAAAACTCGAGTTTTAACAGTTATAATAAACAAGATCCGTCAAGTGCGAGTGTGACTCGTGCGCCGAGGGTTTCGAACGTTTGTCAAGTATACCAATATGTACTACTTATAGGTACCGGTTAGAGACTTTGCTATTTAATGAATACCTACCTAAAAATAAAAGGTTAACCTACATTTCAGATGTATCGGTTTGCAAACTTCGGAGTATAGAGGATAATTAAGTAAAATTTTCGAATTTTTTTGGAATATTTAGAAAAGTATGTTACCTACAGGAATTTCAAAAACTGTTTTGAAATGTACAAGCCGATACGGTCTCCAATATTCGAAACCCTAAAAATCTGTAGTACCTCTGTACTTTTATAGGGGATTTTTAGGGTTTCGAATATCGGAGAATATTCGGGTATTCTATTGACCCCTGGTCTCTACCAGGGGTCAATAGAATACCCATATCCATACTCATATTATACAATCGAAAGTAACTCTGTCAGTCTGTTACCTTTACACGCCTAAACGGCTGAACGGAGCTAAATGAAATTTGGCAGGGAAGTAATTGGTATCCTAGGGACGGACATAGGCTAATTAAAAAGCACGTGCAAAGCCACCGGCAGCAGCTAGTACGATATGATTGACCCAATAATGTATAAAATAAACACACAATTATTAAAAGGTTCTTCATCATGAATAAAATAACTCCATGAAAAAAAATAAACGACACACAACACACCAGTCAAAACAAATAAAACGAGTTTTTCAAAATTGACGTTTAAAAATAAAATTCACTTACTTTCCCTATTATTTTTACCATGAAGTAGGGATAGAACACGAGGGAAACGCCCCACAAGTGGCGCACAACAGAACGAGCCCAAAAAGAAAGTGCTTAGCCAGGCTGCCGCCCGGCACTTCGCTCGCGTGTCTAGCTTATAGCTCAAGACTCCCGCGGGAACTCTTACCGAGATTGCCTCTTTCTTAAAACTGAACGATATTGCCTTCTTGTAATCTGTAAGATATTGCTAGCGAAGGTTTAGGTAAAGTTAAGTAAAAACGTGTTTATTTTGTTCCCAAAACTTATACATAACCAACAAAGGATACATAATTATGTGAAACTATTATTATTTATTATTATTATTATTACATAAATAATAATATGTGAAACTAACAAGAAATATGAAAACTGGCATCAATGTTTTGTACAAAAACTAAACACTGACTTCTGTATAACTGAACATTTACATAAGTAGTCCCTCGAAAATGTAATATTAATGGAACCTCGGGCTCATTTTCGCTACCAAAACGAATTAAGTATCATTAAAATCGGGTAACGATGGGTGGGGATAATCGAATAACAAACATACAGTTTTGAAAACTTTTTTTTTTTGAAGTTGGTCGAAAAAGTGCAACACTAAGCGGGTGGTACGCTTGTCTTTCACCTTGTTCTGCACGCGACTGTACACGATCGTTTACAATATATATATCTTCACCGTGTAGCTGCAGAGGGTTATCTAGATCGCGGCTGTTTGTCTTCTGTGCGTGCCTGTACGTAGTACGCACAAAAGAACTACCCATATGTTTGGTAAGCTATCCCATATAACTTATTTCCTTTCTTTCAAATAGGTATACTTAGGTAACATTTAAATAAATAAATATGTTTTCGGAAACCATAATCCAGAGTGTGCTCATTACTGTGCTGTCAAGGCGGCCGTTTGTCTGTCGGTTTGTACCTACTACGTCACAAACTTCAATGTAATCGTAAATTATATTATAAGGGAAGTTTAATTTATTACCAAATACGCGTAACACTCCTGACTGCCAGCGTCAGTAGGTATTGTTATTATCTGCTACCAGGCAACTAATGAAAAATAATAAAAACCGCTTATTTTTTTAAGATGCTCTGTTCGTTTTAATCAATAAATTAATATAGGATTTTCATAATCTAGAATATTAAATGAATTACGTACCCGATGCTTATATAAACTCGTTGGCTTTGCTCTCATTGCATCAAGCCCAACAATAGCTAGTTACAAACAGACGAACGAGTCGACATACCAGCACTTTATGTATATGTACATATGTATACAGTTTCAGTAGATAGAGGTAATTATCCAGTGGAAAGCCAGGGATCCAATCCAGGAACAAATAATAATGAGTCAAGCACGAGTCTGGCACGCTTGGTTCCGTATAGTAAGAGTACCTATATTGACCAAAGTCATATCACTATGCTTTAGGAGAGTACGTGCTATTCTGTTTATCCCACGATCTTCGTAGGACTCCGGTAGGACTTCATCATATCAGCCCAAACATGTCTACTGCTGGACACGGGCCTCACCGACAGGACTGACTTACGGAGTAATAGGTTTATTTGAACATAAAGAGATTGGAACATGAAGAGAGGTAAGTACCCCAGGACATGACGCGTTGAGCATTGAGCACTTGCATCACGCGGGGTTCCACCTACCGGGCGTGCCCGCCATGTTCCTCACCCTCTGCGTCGGACACTCGTACCTACCGGCAGCGATGAGCGGACTGTGGTTGTTTCTATCCTTAAGAACAGGCTGGTGACGCATCCAGCCTGAACACCTACAGGCCGATATCACTCGCCACGGTCATGGCGAAGGTGTGATTGATAGGCATTTAGAGAAACACCTTAAACTGCACGATGCACAGTTCGGTGCTTACACCGAACTGTCTCTGTCTGTTTTTCTCTAAATGCGGTTTCAGTGGACGTCCGGCTCTAAAGCCGGACTGTCCACTGAAACCGCATTTAGAGAAACACCTTAAACTGCACGATGCACAGTTCGGTGCTAACACCGAACTGTCTCTGTCTGTTTTTCTCTAAATGCGGTTTCAGTGGACAGTCCGGCTTTAGAGCCGGACTGTCCACTGAAACCGCATTTAGAGAAACACCTTAAACTGCACGATGCACAGTTCGGTGCTAACACCGAACTGTCTCTGTCTGTTTTTCTCTAAATGCGGTTTCAGTGGACAGTCCGGCTCTAAAGCCGGACTGTCCACTGAAACCGCGGGTCGTCGGATTCGCTGCAATCCTACGCAAGAGAACGGTCGCTGATGCGCAGGGTGCGCGGCAACGCCAACAGCTACCTGCAGGAAGGCTGGACACAGCCCCCCCTTCATGCAGCACTGGACGAAGGCCCATACTTTTTGTTAGTTTTTAGTGTGTTAATATTAGTATTATCAATTTAATTTATTTATTTAAACTTATTAAATTTATTGTAATTTGTTAGTTTCTGTGCATGTTATGTAAATGATTCTCTTTATATGGACTGTGTATATAAACTGCTGTCTGAAATAAGTATGTGATATATTTAAAGCTTTGTGCTGACCGTCCCACTGCAAATGTCATTGAGCGTACTTGTAGGAAAATATTTAAAAAAGGATGTAGAAATGCATAGAATAGATATACTATATCTTTACGACTAAAAAAACTTACGTTTGCAAAATAAATCAATGTTGAGTTCCGTTTCTTCTCATCCGCACGGAACCCCAACACAAGAAGCTCGCTTCCACAATGAAGGCGTTATTTTTGAACCGTTATTAAACGACTAATGTATTCATAGGTCAGAGTTAAAAACCGCCCGGGGGGTTGAGGGGGGTTCTAGGGGGGTCGCGGGGGGCGGACAATCTCTCATCAATATTAAACCGGAGAACAACAATTTGTTGATTACAGTATTATACAGAATCATGGTTATTCAGTGGGAACCTACTACACTGGCTGTACAGGGTGCTCCTATCTTTTAGGAACAAATTAAGGGACGAATGGATGCACCTCCGTGTCTATTTAGCAAATTTAAGGGCTAGCTTCAGATGTGAGCAGGTCTCTCTCAAGTGACGATTTTTTGACTAAACGTAATTGAAAATAGTAAAAAAGAAATTGCGACTTGAAGAAAAAAATTGCTTCCATCTGTTTTGACTTTAGGGAGGTATTCGAGCGTTACGTCAGTCATTCAGGTGGTTTCGTACCTGAAAACCTAATTGATGGTTCCTCTAAAGTTGGAGCACCCTGTGTACCAGGAGGCCGCGGTGACTCGACGCCTGCAAGTGATTTTATAGCGAGTTCGTTTGTTCATTTGTTGACGTCGGGAGCAGATACTGGTTCTAATGATAAAGGTTTTGGAAGCAACACTTGGAACTTTGCATTTATAATTGTAATCGCCACAAGCACCCTTTAATTACAACTTCGCTGAATTTTAGCAGGTAAGATACATATGTTTCAGGAAGATACTTGCATTAGTAAGTAGTTCACCCTTTTCGGCCGCGTACAGAACCGGACTTTCGAAACTGGTTCTGGTTAAGATTTTTTTTTATATTGTATACTATACCTATGTATCGAAGGATATAGCCGTATTACTTTTTTCACGACCTCTGTGGCGCAGCGAGTGAAGGTCACCTGCGACGCAAGAGGTTGCGAGCCTTCAATGCCCGCCCTTCCCGCCGGAGAAGCGAACCCTTTGTTTGTTCGATCTGTAGATTTGTTCCGGGTGTTTTCTTTGTATGATGTGTGTGACAACTATAACTGATTATAGTCATCTAGTACCTACGAATAACACAAGCTCTGCTTAGCTTGCGGTAGATGATGCTGTGCGGATTGTCCAGCATTATTTAGTTATTATCGTTGCATCAAGCTAATGTTTGTTAGCAGACTGTGCAGTGTTTTGTTTCGCTTTTTAATAAAACATTGTTATGCGACCTAACTAGACCTTTAGCTTTAAATCTAGACTTTCTAAGTGGAACAGTGTACGTGTACGACACACACAAGTGAACGAGTTATGAATCTCGCCGATTGAATCCCCAAGTTGTGTCTTACAAGTGAGGCAAACTCTCACGACTAACTGTCTCGCAACTTGCGTGTTGTCCCACTGGACTGGAGCGGGGAGGGGGGTGTACTAACGAGGGGCATTCAAGGAGAGAGCGGGCTCTCGGGCGAAGGTCTACTTTCACGGGATGTTCATCCATGCTAATATCATAAAAACGAAAGTAACTCTATCGGTCTGTTTGTCTCTCTGTTACCTTTCAGCTCTAAAAGACTGAGCGGATTTTAATGAAATTTGGTAGGGAGGCAGATAATATCCCGGGGATTGACATAGGCTACTTAAGAAGCGCGTGCAAAGCCGCGGGCTGAAGATAGTACTGTGTATAAACAATGCTGGGCGTTTTACACATCGTCAATGGGTTATCTATCATAGTAGCAGAGCTCGAGCTATACCTCTAGATACCTCACCTAGCAGACGACTAGATCACGAGGTACTCAAACATTTTGATGCTCGTCAGGGTTATTACCAAATATTAAAAAGCGTAGGTAGCTCTTGTCGGTGTAATGATACAATTTCCTTAATTTTTCTCTCTCCAATGCAATGTCTTTTACTTCTTTACACAACATGACAGCAACTACCTCCTTGATCTGACTCATATAGCTAATTCTTAGTCAATAAAATTATTCTTATTCTCGTCTTCCTTCTACATTTCCTTCTACCTCTATGATGTTACTTATGAAGCCATTATGTCGTATAAAATTTTCAGAAGAGGGAGAATGCTTCCTCTTCTGTTTTGAATGGTGTTAATCAAAAACCTTTTCTCCTCAACTCCTTTCAGCACCTCCTCATTGTTAGCCTTCTCTCCTAGAGGAGACACCACTAGTAGACTAGTGGTTCTTATATTTCTGTAGATAAGACAAACGGGCCAATGTTACCTGAACTTGAACCAGCTGTACGACCTCTGGCGCGGCGGGCAAAGGTCCGCTTGCGACTCAGAAGGTTGCAGGTTCGATTCCCGCCTTGGGACATTATGTTTGTACGATCTGCAGATGTTTGTTCAGGGTGTTCTGGGTTTTTAATAAAAACAATATAAATTTATGTAATGTATTGTATATCGTATATCAGTCATCTAGTTCCCATAACACAAGCTCTGCTCAGCTTGGGGCTAGATGATGCTGTGCGGATTGTCCAGTGTTTTATTATTATTTATACTATCCAAACACTATACGAGTGAAATAGATTTTCCGTTTATTCAGATATTCATTGTATTTTGTCTGGCGCTTCCAAAATTAAAGTATATCCGATATCCCGTTCGTCCCACCTGCTTTGTCCCACCTGCTTTGTCCCACCTGCTTCGTCCCACCTGCTTTGTCCTACCTGCTTCATCCCACCTGCTTCGTCCCACCTGCTTTGTCCCACCTGCTTCATCCCACCTGCTTCGTCCCACCTGCTTTGTCCCACCTGCTTCGTCCCACCTGCTTCGTCCCACCGGTGGAACTAATGGTACCTATTCATATATCCGTAGGTTCTGTTATATTTCAGTTGCGTGTATTGTTAGCTAGGATGCCTCCGCTCGAGCTCGAGCTCGAGCGCGAACGCTTCGGCGTGTCGGAGTTCTTGTAAGCAATCAATAGGAAAGTTGGAGTTGGAAGGGTTCACTTCGACGCCATTAATTACTGCCTATTCACTAATTTTCACTATACAGAAGGGCACGGGTAGGGCACAGAGTAGGGCATTATCTATTGAGCTTGCTTTTAAATAGATACTGGTATTAAGCGCACATAACACCCATTAGAATACAACTACGCGACGTTTCAGATTGCTATTGATGTGGATCAGTTGGCCTACTTCTAGATTGTTTGCGAGAGTCTTCAGCTAGCTCTATTCTATAGTTATTTCTCTCTCTATCTATAGTAACTACTACTTAGTCGTCTCTACTATCTATCACAACAACTAGGAAAGTGCATTTTGAGTTTGTAATTGCAGTATGTTGATGGTTTACAGTCAGTGTTAAGGTTAGGGGAGTCTAAATTTATGCGTTTTGTTTTTAGTATTTTATATATAATTTTTTGATTTTTTGTTATCTTCGGCTTTTATTACATTGTTTAGAATCTTAAGTTAAAATGGTTTCCATAGGTTGGGACAGCTTAACTTAGGAGCAATATATATAATTATATAAGTGTATTCTTTGTTTTATAATGTCCATGTAAATTTTAAGCTTTATAATTTGGCTTAAATTTTCAGTAAATTTTATTTATAGTGATAGTCAATATGTATTAAATTATACAAAAATTAAATCCGTTATTGGCCGTATGTTTTGCGAATAAGCTTGTAAATTTTTAGTTCTTAAGGGCTGTGGATTTTGTTTCTTCAATAAATAAATAAATGAGAGTTGTAATTTATTGTTATGAACAATAATATTCACTTGCAGGTGTATTGTAGATCTAAGACTTGAATGATTAATCATTCTATTTGTCCTTAGCGCCCGTGACTTTGTCCTGGTTAACGTTACATTATTCCGAAGCAACCTTCTAAGATAAAAGTTCAATGAATTCAGAAATAGCTTGTAAGATAAAGGCTCGGCTTCCGTCATTAACATTTCATTTCATAACCTCGTCTCAGTCTGCTTCTACGGAATATATCGTCAAACTTATTTTCAACCGACTGCAAAAAGAGGAGGTTCTCAGTTCGGCTGTGTGTTGTTTTAAGTTTATTTCTCGTTGTCTCCGCCAGTCGCTATCTCGTTTTGATGATTATTTCGCTTTTATATTGAGAATGATCCCGAGGAGGTCTCATAAATGTTTTACGATCGATTTCATTGTTCCGTAAAACTAAAATATCTGTAATAATATTCTAAAATTGGGTTGACCCCAAGCTTCGCAATATTTAATAGTTAAATCATTTAATTACTTGCAAATTATACTTGTTTTTGTTGTAATAGCAAATCTCCCTTTGAAAGTGATCTCTCCCCCTCGGTAGGCTCGATGCGGTAATGTGGCAGAAGCGCCACGCCGCGCCGTCTTTGTGTGAAACAATGTGTTTTACAACAATACGAGCTTTCCTAAACAACGAATCACGGACGACATAGAGTTGTTATACCCATACCATACGACGGGGGGTCATGGTATAGCATACCATACCATACGACGGGGGTCATGGACGGGGTATGGTATGCCATACCATGAAATAATTTGCTGTTTGTTAGTTCGACTGACAATCAGTCATGTTCTAATTAATGCTTTACTGATTCGATATTTTATGACAATCAATTTTGTTATGAAGAAGTTGTAATTTATTTTATTATTGTTGCTCAACATTATGTATTGTTTTACAGACTTTATTGAGGTTTTTAAATGACTTTATCTTTGGAATCAGAATATTCAATGGAATCAACTAGTATTATATTTGTTGTTTTATCTGGTACCTACTCCTGCCCACGCCGCTGCAGCACACACATATTTCGCGTTGTTGATAATAATAACTAAGTAAGACAGATGGAATTCATGTGCTAAACTATCATTTTTATACTATTTCCAATACTTGTTCGTGGATAAATCAACTAAAATAATGTTCGTTACATACTGCATATGTCGGCTCGATAAAAAGCCTTGGGTGATACGTAAGTAATACGTCATATTAATAACTTAGGCAATGGCTCCCAGGTGTTACAACAACTGGCTCCCAGGTGTTACGACAACTGGCTCCCAGGTGTTACGACAACTGGCTCCCAGGTGTTACGACAACTGGCTCCCAGGTGTTACGACAACTGGCTCCCAGGTGTTACGACAACTGGCTCCCAGGTGTTACGACAACTGGCTCCCAGGTGTTACGACAACTGGCTCCCAGGTGTTACGACAACTGGCTCCCAGGTGTTACGACAACTGGCTCCCAGGTGTTACGACAACTGGCTCCCAGGTGTTACGACAACTGGCTCCCAGGTGTTACGACAACTGGCTCCCAGGTGTTACGACAACTGGCTCCCAGGTGTTACGACAACTGGCTCCCAGGTGTTACGACAACTGGCTCCCAGGTGTTACGACAACTGGCTCCCAGGTGTTACGACAACTGGCTCCCAGGTGTTACGACAACTGGCTCCCAGGTGTTACGACAACTGGCTCCCAGGTGTTACGACAACTGGCTCCCAGGTGTTACGACAACTGGCTCCCAGGTGTTACAACAACTGGCTCCCAGGTGTTACAACAACTGGGTAAACAGAAGGTATTACAGGTAGGTATTACTTCTTATTGCGTTTTTTGGCGTTCATATTCAATCAAAGGGATTTTCAGAAAGTACTACTTAAAGAGTGACTTACAACAAATTGAGCTTAAAACCACAAAAACTGTTGCGTTTGTACCGATGTTGTACTGAAGTACCGACTTGTAGTTTGTACCGATGTTGTACTGAAGTACCGACTTGTAGTTTGTACCGACGTTGTACTGAAGTACCGACTTGTAGTTTGTACCGACGTTGTTCTGAAGTACCGACTTGTAGTTTGTACTGACGTTGAACTGAAGTACCGACTTGTAGTTTGTACCGACGTTGTACTGAAGTACCGACTTGTAGTTTGTACCGACGTTGTACTGAAGTACCGACTTGTAGTTTGTACCGACGTTGTACTGAAGTACCGACTTGTAGTTTGTACCGACGTTGTACTGAAGTACCGACTTGTAGTTTGTACCGACGTTGTACTGAAGTACCGACTTGTAGTTTGTACCGATGTTGTACTGAAGTACCGACTTGTAGTTTGTACCGACGTTGTACTGAAGTACCGACTTGTAGTTTGTACCGACGTTGTTCTGAAGTACCGACTTGTAGTTTGTACTGACGTTGAACTGAAGTACCGACTTGTAGTTTGTACCGACGTTGTACTGAAGTACCGACTTGTAGTTTGTACCGACGTTGTACTGAAGTACCGACTTGTAGTTTGTACCGACGTTGTACTGAAGTACCGACTTGTAGTTTGTACCGACGTTGTACTGAAGTACCGACTTGTAGTTTGTACCGACGTTGTACTGAAGTACCGACTTGTAGTTTGTACTGACGTTGAACTGAAGTACCGATTTGTAGTTTGTACCGACGTTGTACTGAAGTACCGACTTGTAGTTTGTACCGACGTTGTACTGAACTACCGACTTGTAGTTTGTACCGACGTTGTACTGAAGTACCGACTTGTAGTTTGTACCGACGTTGTACTGAAGTACCGACTTGTAGTTTGTACCGACGTTGTACTGAACTGCCGACTTGTAGTTTGTACCGACGTTGTACTGAAGTACCGACTTGTAGTTTGTACCGACGTTGTACTGAAGTACCGATTTGTAGTTTGTACCGACGTTGTACTGAAGTACCGACTTGTAGTTTGTACCGACGTTGTACTGAACTACCGACTTGTAGTTTGCACCGACGTTGTACTGAACTACCGACTTGTAGTTTTTGTAAGAGAGGAGGTCGTGACACGTGATAGTACACACTGCAGTTACGGTAGCGCACAATCCTTTGTGACCGACCGCAGTACCTACCGCTGTTAGCAAGCAACATTATCGGGGGAGAGTGGGGGGAGCCTGGCGCCGACATTGTTGAGTCAATGAACTATTGCTACTTTGTTTTAACCAACATTTTACCCGTAACGTAAAACGCAGTCAAGTGTCTTTGTTATTTTTCCCACTGAATAAAACCGTCTTCTATCCAAGAAAAAAGAAAATATCGTGGCAAGCCGGCTTATAATAATAAATTCATCTGGAAGATGGGGACGTCTCGTAAAATAAACTTTTTACGCGAAGTCTTCGTGCTCAAATATTTTGCCGGAATCCTTCCGCGATAACCTCTAGAGTCTAAACGATGAGTTCGCGAACTTCGCAACATTTGTTTGATGATCCCCCGCCTGCTTACCCCACCCTCCCCTACCCCCCTGCTTCCTTTAATCTGAAACAAATTATAGAGACGTCGTCAATCTGCCAGCGTGCGTTGACGTACTGGTTGCTGCCACTTTGGCAAATTGTATTATAATGACTTTACGTGCTTGAGGTTTGAAATCACAACAATTATTTAGAGGTTTGCCACAGCTATGTAAATTTACAGTAATTTTGGGTTTCTAAAACAATTATTCGTATTTGTTTCATGTTTTATTTATTAGCTAATAGGGCCGTACTAATAATGTTGTGCTAGTTACCTCTGGACATTTTATCTTATCACATTATACACTAAAGTCTATGGCCCAATTATGCCCCACCAATCGCTCCACTATGGCAACGGTGTCGTCGCAGAATCACCACGTCGAATACCTACGAAAACGTTTTTTTTTTTGCGACGATAGGTACAATAACTGTCATAGTGAAGCGATTGGTTTATCAGAATAGGCTCCTGATCAAGCCAAAATTTATCTTTGATGTATGTACGTCCTATTTGACGTCGATCGTACGAGCGAACGATGCGATTTCGTCATACGACGAGATTAAAAACATACACATTTATTTAGCGTGTCCTAATTGGTCACGCGTCATCGCGCGAGCACTAACAAAGATATCTGCTATCTGGTATAGCGCGATGCCCATCGCGCGATGGGCATCGTGCGATCTTTAGCCAGTTAGGTCGACGCACGCCTTAGATCTAGAATAACAAATAGACTGTTTTTAGTCCCAGAAAACGCGAGCGAAGCCGCAGATAGTAGTTAGTAGTATAATTATAGGATACTTGTAGTAGATTGTATTGTATTCTATTGTATTGTAATGTAGTGTATTGTATTGTATCGACACGATAGCTCTGGTTATTATCACGCAGGTGTCGATTGAATTGGCTGCGAACAAAATACGCGGTAATCGAGTTATGAACACAATCTAGTTTCCCCAAATGTCCAATTTCACTGAAATATTCCTCGTTGAAATAAATATAATGCTACTCATTGTATTTTTCTTCCTCCGTACAAAGCGCTCAATTAACATTGTTTGCGCGGGAGTTGTTTATTCTAAACAAAACCTTTATCCACATTTCATAATTACCCAACTTCGCGGCCGGTTGCTGTACATCTTCACCGATCTCGCTTTAAAGCGATTCTTTGATCTCTAGTAGCTATTGACTCCGGTTGAGCTAATATCTGCGGAACTCTGCAATTAGGGTTCCCTATAGAAAGGCCACATCAATCGCGCCGGATGGATTCACTTAGAGACATAGTACACGGCAGTAAAGCAGCGCAATGTTGGCTCTCGCGATAAGTCGAGTACTTTGAGTAGCTCTTCACTTCAGATTGGAGAGTCTCGAGAGGAGAGGTTTAGTAGCGCAGTTCAAAGAAAGCATTTGTTTGTTTGATCTGAGAATGCTCTTATAGTCCTAGAGGAGTTGGAAATGTTTACGGCTGATTTCTTGATTCTCACAGTCGAATAAAAGAGGCATCACATCACATGGCACAAGCGAAACATCGTTGTTTACCGATAGGGGTTTTAGATCTTAGCCGAGCCGTTTGTCTCTGAAAACGGTTGTTTTATTTTATTTATCTGAAGTAAATGATTGCAGCGCATTTTCACAAAGCGTCGGCCCTAAGTGCAGTTTTAGCCATATTTTGATTTAATTTTAAACCGGGCCAGATAAAACTTTTATAACGTATGTATCCTGCCACCGCCGCCGGCCAGATCAACGGGCTGAAGAAGACTCACTGAGATGCAGTACTGCACTCGTAACACACTGGCTGCCCATGCGATCCAGCCGAGTGTTCCGTACCTGTGGCTGCCGCGGGCGGCAACTCTCAATACAGCTAAATTAGATGATGAAAGGCTGCTGGAGCCGTGAGCTGACGACAGGGGTTTTAGATTGGAGATCAGGGCTGACGCTACTTCGGTAAATCAACTCAAAGATCATGTAGGTACGTATGTGTCAACTACATAAAGAAATGATCAAATAATTTATTTTATTTGTATAAAATGTAATTTCGCCTATCTCTAATTTAATTAAGTTTCCTGGGCCAGTCAATTAGACACACACACAGACAGCGGTTCCTAAAGAATAGGGAGTTATTGGCACCCTTTGCCTTTCTTACCCTAAAAACACAACGAGGTACCTGTTGAAGATTAGTTAGCTTCTCAAACTTCTAATAAAAGAATAGATTGTTACTGTCGATATATTTTCCCCTTACATTATTAGGTACGCTATTAAAATCCATTCATTAATGAGCTGTTTTTTTTAGGTCAATTATTTAAAACAAATCCAGGAGATTTAAATAATCTTCGTCAACGATGAATATTCGAGAAATAATTGTCACTAAATCCACAGACGCCGCAATCTCGGATCATAATAATAATTTACTGAACCAGAAGCGAGTCAATACACCTTCCAGCCCCGCGAGACAACCCTGCGAGTGAATGACTCAGTGAGTGAATGAACGGTAATCCGCGCCGTTTGAAATTAGAACCAGTTGTCTCTTACGGAGAGTGCTTCGCTTTCAGCCAATAAAGGAACTTTCAACTGAACATTAAAGGATGGAACGTGATTACAAGTGTTGTGTGTGAGGGTGTGTGTGTGTGTGTGAAACTGAAATGACTACTCATCCACGTAGAGTCAACGACATAAGCTGCACATTGAATTTATTCATAGTCTTGGAATTTGTCTGTATTATTTACTCGTAAAAATATTTTTGTAAGATCGACACTATATACACATTTTTTTTTTATATGACAAAAATCGATGCTTAAACGGAAAAAAAGAAAAAAATTATGAAAAACTTAAAATGGATGTTCAGCATGGAAAATGCTTGGTTTTCCTGTCTTGATAAAATTTTCCCCAAAACATACACGAACATAAAATTGATGATTACAGTTTTCTCTTTTTTTAGACCCTATAATATATGTAGGTACATGAAGTCACACATTCTGCCTGAACCTCCGGAGGGGAGGTGCGTGGCTAAGCCTGTGATATTGTTGTGTGCGTGTATGTGTGAGGGTGTGTGTGTGTGTGTGTGGCTAAGTCGACGATATTGTGGCGAACGGTAAATAGACGAGTTTATCGTCGGGATTACGCACGGCCCCGACTCAGATCAACCACATGTACAGCTCCAGGACACCAACATTTTCAAAAACTTGGGGTTTGTCATTTTAATACAGAGATTCTTTTGTGACGCAAGCTGGTTTGTTTTCTTCTGTTGTTTCTCTTACTCTTTTGCTAGTCCACTGCTGGACAGCGGCTCGCGTCATAGTGCCCTAAGCTGTCTTCAGCCGCATCCAGCATCTGCCTACAGCTACTCGCAAGCGGCATTGATCACTTGGTTACAAGGCATCCTATGTTTACCGAGTCCCAGTCTCCCCTCAAGAACATGGCAACGTCACATTTTGATGCAATCCGCGCATGTTGAACGCTTTTGTTTCAGTTGAAAAGGTTACACCCCAATCTGAGCGTGCGCGAATTATGCCCCAACTGGTGTCGAGAAGATACCAAAATATAATTAATTTAAATTTCATTTTTCTTGGGGACGCTTCCGACTGGTATTGATATGGATCAGTTGAGCTACCTGTAGATTGTTTGCAACAGTCTGCAGTTAGCTTCATTGTTTCAATTGTAAATACTAGTTCTAATTTGTTTTTATTATTGAATTGTAATTTTCTTTGCCATTAAAGGTTATCTATCTGTAATCTATGAGTTGAAATTCGTCATTTTAAAATTTGTTTTGGTATATCTGATGAGTAGGTACAGAGTCGGGGCTCAGCTTTAGTATTCAGTCGCCGCGCGCCGCGCAATTTGAGGAGCCGAGGGCTTCGGCTCGCGGTAAGTAGGCGCGCGTGATGCTGATGGTGATGATGATGACTCAAGCAGAGAATACCCAATTATAAACATTATTTGCCTCTAGAAGGTACCTACTAGCAGCTACAGCCACAGCCTGCGGATTTGCTCACGTTTTATCGGAAACAGCTCAGCCTGTGATCTCTAGAGTATAACCTGCGCCTCCTCTAACTTTTAAAATCCGATCACAAGCTAAGAGAAAACCCATTCCAAAATATGTTACAAACTTTACCTGCAAGATAAATACATTTCAAGAGTCTAGAGATCTACGTACCTATACCAGCCAGCAAAGCTTTAATTGCGTAAGTGTATTTTACTGGAAAAATGTGCAGTACCTACTTACAACCTACAACAGCCGAGTCGCCACGACAAGAAAAAACACTTTTGAAAATATAGGACAGACTTTTCTTCTAAAATAGTATCTAAACTTGTTTATTCGAGAAAAGCAATAAAGTGCAAATAAAAAGAAAAGCAAGTAAAATCGGTTCGCAAATTCAAAATTAGAACTGAATCAACAAAGCTTTGTGTTAAATCGTGGAGCACGGAGAAAGAAAACCTCTTTGTGAACCGTTTGTGGTGACACGTACAATTATACGCCTGTTTCCTACGAGAAGGTAGCACAGTCTGTGGAGGTCGGTATAATCCATTCCGATCGGAATAAAATGGGACCTTATCGAGCTATGACACGGTCGGTAGCGTCTGCAAGCTCGCGAGCGACGTTTGTAAGCTACAAAAGGAGGAAGTTGTATGTTCGGTTGTATGTATGTTTTTTTTATGTGTGTTCGTCGATTTCTCCGTTAGTTATGGACCGATTTTGAAATTATTTCGCAATTATATAGAAAAGGATCTGAGGTGGTCCTATAAAATAAAGGGTTTGAAGATTGTGGCCCTAACATCGGACACCATTTACTTGTTTTCTTTCAAATTTCCACGCAAAAAAAAATATTCATGTTAGAAGATAAAAAGACAAAAACAAATAAAAAATGTTGTTTAACATAACGTCCTAAAGCGTCAGGTTTCTGAGATATACACAGATGGAAATAACTATATGTTTTTTTTTATAAGTGTATATCTCAGAAACCTGACGCTTTAGGACATTATGTTATTCAACATTTTTTATTTGTTTTATTGTCCTATATCCAAATATTTATTTATTTTAACAATATTCAGGAACTTAACAGCTAAATTAATGGGTAGTTATATGACTAAATACTGAAGGCCACTTAAAAATTTCCACAAAAAGCGACAGAAAATAATATTAAACAAAGCTAAAGTCAAGTTTATCTATTATTGTGATTTTGCATAGAGGGTAACATCGGCCACAATTTTGTATTTTTTTTTAAACTAAGCTTATAATAAAAGTTATATATTTAGATAGACACACTAAACAAATAAAAAGTCTATAACATAATGTCCTACAGCGTCAGGTTTCTAAGATGTTCACATATGAATAAAGAATATAGTTTTTATTATATCTCAGAAACCTGACGCTTTAGGACATTATTTTAGAAAATATTTTTATTTGTTTTAGTGTCCTCCATTCTAATATATCTATAACTATTACTGTGCGCGGTAATTTAAACAAAAAATAAACTATTTCGAATATGTTTTTGTTCATGAACTCGATTCATTAATTACCTACTCTTACACTTCGAGCACTCGATGTGGTTCGATTGCTACTGATTTTCGTGTGAATTTGCAGCAACGTGAGTCGAATTGATAACCGTCTGCTAACATAAAAAAATCGAGCTCTAGAACTTCTTTCCTGATATTTTCTGTTTTAATTTCTCATTTGACGAGGTTCCATCACATTCCATTCTCATAGATGATGCGCGCAGTGGGTACAAGCGGTGTGTTGTGTACGAGAATGTACCTACAAGCAGTGTGAACGTACGTACGTGTGCGTGGACGATTAAGAAGGGAGCTCTGAGCGTTAACGTTCAATTGGTTAGCGAATACGATTGTTGGCGATATATGTCCGCGAATAATGTCTTTGAGGTTGGGACTACGCTAGGGATGGGACAGAGCGGTAGTAGTTTGTGGAAGGTGTTGCATATGAAAGATTAATAAGTAATGTTTATATTGCATTGTGAGATGAACATTTAATAGAACAGCATTCTTCAACAACAGTTCTCTTTCTCTCTAAATATTTCTCAGGGAACGGAAATGCTTTTCAATTAATTAGGTACATCCTAGTTCCCAAACAACATAAATAAATAATATGTAGTTGCAAACGTTGTCTTCAGAACGCCTGTGTTTCAAGAAAATAAAACTCGGCTTGATTGTGTAAGATTCGTACATTGTTTACCAAAATAAAAAGCTACAAGACAACGCAACGCTGGAGGAATGGCCGCTGATTGCAATGAATCTGTGCGAAGAGACAAAGAGCCGGCGCAGTGTTTTCTGTCGCCTGCAGTCTAACAAAGCAATATACGGCTGTAGCAGTGCAGCAGTCGACCGAATTATGTCTTTGATACAACCTTAGCCTTAGGGAGGGGAATCACCGATCATCGACAAAAAATATTAGGTATCGATAATTATATATAACTCAACAACTAGGTACTTTTTTCTTGGAGCAGCCATACTTTTAGATTTATTCATAAAATTGCCGAAATATATTAAACTTTTTGCTTCGATTAGATTCTTCGCAAACAATATTCGAAGTTTCTATATGAATCGATTTGGGATAATAAGGTTTGGCACTTGTTTTGTTTTCGTACAATATCGTGAAAACAATCTTAATCCCCGAAAATGTGCGGGAAAATTGTTATTACGTACCGAAACTAGCTTACTTCGAGTCGACAACTCGAGACCCCGCGCTTTACCCCCACTCTCCCCCTCGGGATCTAAATTCTGTTGATCGTGCGGATTAGCCCTCCACGGGAGCGCGACACACGAAATCCAATCCAACCCTCCAGTCTATAAGACTTTAATTTATTTGGCAATAAAACGGGACAATCACAAGCTCTCCTATTTGTTGAGTATTTCGGAACTCCGGTAATAAAGTCGAGGAGTATGTGTCAGTGTGGGCCCAACGACTGAAGGCAGCTGGGGCACAGGAAGTTCTAGCCAAAAACCATTGTATATCTAATTCTTTAGGTAGGTACATACTTAAAGAATTAGATACCTTCGATTCAATAATTGGTTGAGCTTGACCTCAGCGGGCTTGTTTCTTGATAACAAGGCTTACTTTAAGCTTGGTTATTTAAAGTATTCGTCATATATTTAGAGTAAACCTAAGTACTCAGCATAGGTACTATAAGGAAACTTAGATCGAAGACTTTTTGTTGGAACTAGATTGTCGAGACAAAACAAAACATCTATAGTCTTTTCTATCTTCTAAAGGTACCTACCATCGAACTACCTTCCCAACTACCATCCCTGAAGTCCTTCCTCACGTAATCTGACTCGTTGGAAACCCAATATTTCAATTGGCAAATGTGTAAAACATTTGTATTTCAACATTCAGCTACAGTCACCACCTCCATGGCGCATGGCGGCCGATTTTAACCGCTTCCATTTGCCAATCAATCAGCGCCATACACACGGAGCCGCGTTCCACCATTCACTCATTCATTCAGCCGTTCATTCGTTCAATCGTTCATTGAACGCGACACGCGCCCCGCAGGCTCCCGATATGAAAGGAATGTTGTTGAAATAAATGAATTTATTTGACAAATTGTGAAATAAACATTGATCAAAATCAAAGGAATTTAGAGGGGTTTTTCTTTAAATGTACATTTTGAAAGGGTCGTTCGTAGAACACTTTGTTACGCTATTTCTGTAAGTACCTATTTTACACTCTATATAAAAAAAAATGTTATGAAGTATCATCAAGAAATTCTGCCAAATTATGAGAGAAGCTGAGAAGAAAATACTTTTGGCATCTGTGAATAATAGATATTAATAATAATTGTGATGTCACTTAATGAATTCAGAATCTAGAAAAAAAACGCAAAGAAAATATCGCAGTTCATATAATATAAGTTCATAAGACCGTAAACTAAATCTAACCGAACCTTTAAAATATTTCAATATCTACCTGTTTTATTCACATCGATACTACGAGTAGGTACCTACTAACATCCGATACCGAAAATCGTTATTTGTTGGTTTCTAATCTGCCTGAGCTCATATTAACACCTAAGCTGTATACAACATGCTGGTGTGGACTTGTCATCAAAATAAATAAATCTAAATCTACATAATCAAAATGCACGCTAAAATATATATATATCGACTAGGTACTTAATACGCTCACGAACTTTGTATATTTTTTTTGTAATACTACATCGGAATCGACCTGCTGAAGCGACTGGCTGGAGCCGGTAGGACTGAGCGGCTGAACGGCCCTGACCCTGAACCAACTCGCCAGCGACTAGCGCCTGAATACAGAAATGCAACTCAGATCTAAGCACGAATTAAATCAATGAAAATCTATCACAAAATTGTCACTTGAAACGTGCTTAAACCTGATCTGCGTTTGAGTATTCTGGCGGTAGTTCTCTATTACTAGTGCTGTCCGGTACTGTCCCGGCACTGTCCCGGCAATGTCCCGGCTCCATCCCTGCCCTGCACCTCCTCTCCAGTGAGGAGACAATCGACACGTGTCTCTGACAAGCCGTGATTTATTCTACCACTTAACGACAGCGCGCGGAGGGAGGGGCGGGGGACGTATCCAGTGTCAAAACTGGGATATTTTTTTGGAATTTTTGGGGTGTTTCGTACTCGGGGGCTCTGCACATAGACCTGTTCCTGTTTATTTCTATCTAACCCTACGCCGCCGACTGTGTCTGTTGGTCCGACCATCTCCGCCACTAGCTTGATTAGAACGACTTTTACTTTCACTATGAATGTGAGCGGGTTAACTACGAACCGTGTTTTTGCTGGTAGAACACTAACGCTCCATTTCATCGCTTATCGAGTTTAATTTTTCCGTCCATACACTGAACGTACACCACATATGTATACCACTTCTGTCCGATAAAAATAAGAATAAGACAAAAACAGAATTTGAAAATGTGTTATTTGGAATGAATCTCAGCGACGGCCAATAGTTCGACTCTACAGCCCCTCTCCCCAACCCTAACTGCGCTCCTGGGTCCACCCGCGGGGCTCATTCAGTATAATGCCATCGGATTCAGATGATGCACTCGAGATGTTGATTAGAGAGGGATGCTCCTCTCGGCATCTCTCTCGAAGACCTGACAAGGAGCCATTGTTTCCATCTATACTTGGCCGTTGTCTGAACTAGGATACGATAGTGGTGATGTGATGACGTTACGTTTTTCATGGCCGCCAGTGACACACTACTATACAGGGTTATTCAAAGTCAAAGTCAAAAACTCTTTATTTCCATAAATACAATAAATATACACTTAGAAAAGGTAAAATTCTTAATAATTAAACACTGACACGGAAATAAAGTGATATGTTTGATTTCAGTCGCTTCGGAGTGTAGACTAAAGTAAAGAAGCGACGAAGAAACCTTTAGCCTGTTAGTTAGTTGTTGTTTTTCGATAATTCTCGAATATTTTATTGGTAATTCACTGACACTGCATGAACTGCAGGTGCTGTTCATCATCACGAACATGTTTGTGAAGGCGCCAGGTCTGTGGTTACACGAAAGCTATATTAAGCCAATAAAAATACGATACGATTTTTTCTGTGCTCTGGTAGAAATCGCTTTCAGCGATAAGGCTACCTAATGGTTTTATTTCATTCATTTTGTAATGTGCTTAAGGTTCTATTTTATTTTGTAATTTGTTGGTACCTACAATAACGTGTTTGTTCAGTATTTAATTAAAATCTATATCTTCCGAGTTTGGCTCAAAAACGCCACATATGGCCTTTTTATCCTAATAAATGTTGTCAATACGTAAAAATTTTTGGGAAATAAAAAGCGACCACAAAACCAAAAACTTATATAATTTTTGGGCATAGACTGAAAGCAGAGTTCAGGTTTCTGAACATTATAAATGTTCGTTCAGGGACTAAACTTAGTCATACTTACCTCAAAAAATTCTCAATAGCTGAACAGTAAAGTGGGCCACCTTCTGAAGACTTGACTTGGGTACATACCTGGAACAACAACAAACAAACGAACCGTTCATATCTCACATCACAACATTACACAACACAACATTGCACTCAGCACCAAGACAGTAAACATACAGAACAGAACATAACAGAACACCCCAACTGACATAACAACACCACACACCATCATCTGGCTTCTAAATAAGCAGAGCTTTGTGTCATGATGGGTAAGTGGCCGGAGTCGAACCCGCAACCTCTTGCGGTGCAGGCGGACCTTCGCCCGCCGTATATAAGTTTTAAATAATAAGACTGTTATAACAAACAATACTTTGTTTTAAATTTGACCGGCTAGAACTTATTAATATTCCTCGGCACATTGACCGGTGTCTGACTGAATCACAATCACAAAGGCCTCCTTTGTCCTCAACTCTAATGAGGCCTCTCCACCGAGACCGAAATGACAACTTATTGATCAATGAGCTTTATATATCACCTATAGCGGCCGCCCGTGGCTTCGCACGCGTTTTCTAATATGAGTAACACAATAATGACGTCACCAGAACTTCGCCAATGCTAAGTGACAGCCGTGCAGTAGTTTGGCGTTGTGTACGCACACATATCTCACAACTTCACAAAATGACTAATAATGATACAATAATACAGAAGGGCTGGTAATGTAACCTGCTTCGAAGGTGCGGGCGGCGAGTTTGAGCAGGAGAATACTCGCGGCTTGCGAACAGTAAATCACGCTCCGAGTGTAGTTCTTCTTCGTAAGCTACCAGTACTTTTAACGATCTCCCCTCTCCCGTAAACTGACGCGCGCTCTCCAGTACTATTATGCTAATAGATCGATTCTGATGCATTTCTCTCATTCTCTGGATGTTTTCTATGTATAATAAAAAGGGTGCTAATTAAACTGACTTTTATTTAATAGCATTATTCTCCTCTAAACATCTACATTTTCTTCTGAATTACTAAGTCAGCCTCCATCAATGCTAGTTTATAATTACTAAGTCAGCCTCCATCAATAAATAAATAAAATAAAAATTGTTTATTTCGAGTACATAGACCCATAAGATTACATTTAAAATACACAATAATATAAAATTACAAGCAAAAATCAATAAAAATGTTTCATAAAATCAAACAAAACCAAATTAAAATCAATAAAATAAAATATATGGACACCGAGAGACAGACAAATAAGCCGACACGAGGGACCATCAGTGACCAGGGCACCGCCCCTTAAAAAGGGTTGCGTGTAAGTTAAACCCCATAAACGGAGAGTCCCACCTATCCGCCAATGTGCTTACGAGTAGAATGGTGTTGGGGCTGCCACGCAGGCGTTTCAAGAGCGACGCTCAACGCTTTCTTATGATGGCGTAAAAGCCATCAGTGTGCGCCTCACTGAACATACCCGACGCACTGCAGAAGCGTGGCAACCCCATCACCACTCTAAACCCATTGTTGTATTGCACGCGCAACGCATTGTACGCCTTCTGTGTATAGTTGACCCACAGGCTGCCAATGTAAAGTGACTGACAGTATGCTTTGAAGAGCGTCACCTTCACTTCCTTGGAACTGCGAGCAAACCTGCGAGCCACCATGTTACATGGGATGGCCAACGCCCTGCGCTCTCTCTCTATGTCGTCATTATCCTCTAGGTCCTCGTTGACCCAGTGGCCCAGATATTTAAATTTTGACACGCGCTTAAGAGGAGTTCCGTCTAGGGCAATGGGTGGTACATCCCAAGCGGTCTTGGAGCCTGCCCTAAAGACCACAAATTCACTCTTTTTCTCATTATATCTGAGCCCATAGGCCATCGCGTAGGACTCACATATTTGTAGTAGCTTACGTAGGGCTCCGATCGAAGGGCTCAGCAACACTATATCGTCAGCGTAGCTAATGTTATTGATACATACCCCATCTATGTGACAGCCGACTCTGGTGCCACTGAGCTCCTCAATCAAGCTGTTCATGTACAGGTTGAACTTAACAGACTTGGAGAAGAGACCCCCTCCTGCCTCACTCCGCATTCCAGCCTGTACATGTCCGATTATGAGTCCGCCCTCTTCACAACATCAGGTTTGGTGACTATACCAGTAACGAAATAGTGACCCTAACTCTTGTGGGAAGGTCGACTCAAGCGCCAGCTTTTTCCACAGCAAATCATACGACACCAGGTCCAATGCCTTGGACAGGTCCAAATAACAGGCGTACACCGGTGTTCTTCTGCTGTATAATACTGAATAGTTTGCTTGAGAGACAAGATAGCGGTTTCTGTTGATACACCTAACCGAAACCCAAATTGAGCTTCGTTCAGTGTAACGTGCCCTCGTAAGTGTCGTTCAAGCAAACTATCCAGCACCTTAGCCACAATGGTAGCCAGTGAAATAGGCCTATAGTTGGACATGTCCGAAACATCACCCGTCTTATTTTTTACAATAGGCACCACCGTCGTATGCATCAGATTATCAGGTAGGTTAGGTACGAATGACTCAGACAAAGATTAAAAAATATTGATAGCACCTTAGGTAGATGACCGCCTGCGCACTGCAGGTGTTCGATGCTGAGGTAGTCGTAGCCCGGAGATTTACCACGTACCATGTTTTTAATTATGCTTTCAACGTCTTTCACAGAAAAACTTAGCATAATGTTATCAGTACGACCCTCATCATCCAACACCGCAGTCGACGACGATCCGAGGGGAGAGTCAACCCTAAAATGCGCCTGAAAGGCCCTAGCTATGCCAGCAGGATCGTGCACGCCAGCGACGCTCACGGGAAGACTCGGCCTCGGACTAAGTCGATTTGATGTTTTCCAAAACAGATCAAAGTCCTTGCTAGAATGATGCTGCGCAATTATGTCCTTTTTCAGTTGTTGCTGGTTGTTTTGGCACCATTTTATCTTAGACTTAAAAACTCTTCTGGACTCCAACATCTTATTGTAAACTTGCCCAGCTCTAGGTTTAAGAAAACAACGAAGCTGAAGCTGCCACATCTGAAAACAACGGCGAGACCTGACGTGCTTATTCCACCCAGCTACTTGTTTATAATTTTTACGCCTCGTCTTATTACAACAACAGTTTTTGGCACCCTTGCTTAAAATATCTACAATATCATTATAAAAAGTATTACTTAACAACTTGTGTGAACTGTCATTACAATTTTTATTGACACATCCTGTACATTCTACTGGAAAATGACCTTGCTTTAATTTAGAATTGCAAAAATCATAATATTTATCTACTTGAGAGCAATCCCTATCTCCCCAAATGACATCATTGTGAAAATTATCAGAAAAATTGATTTTCGGTTTTATTAAATTGATATCACATTTTATCTGTAAAGGACAATGGTCCGACCAATAGGTGTCATATAAAACCTTAACACTAACAACGGTATGCCGCGGGGCACCTGTCACCGCGCAGTGATCTAGCCAGCGCAAACTGCCGTGGACGTCACTGACAAATGTATGCGTATCCGCCGGTAAAAATTCTAAATCTACGCAATCTACGTCTAACAAACCTGGTCGGTTTGTTCTACACAAAAGTTCGACAATTCCACTGAAAACAGCTCTCCAGGATGTGCGTTATAGTCACCTAGCATATACACTGAGTCCACTTTTTGATTTTCCACTATAGCGCTAATTTTACTAAGGCACGGTGTAAACTCTGTTAAATTCTCAATTGAATCAGTAGGCATATAGATCGAGAAAACTAGCAACGACCGATCGTGAAGCGTTATTTTAATAGCCTTACTACCACACGGTATCACTGACACACAGATAAAGAGGGTTTTTCGCCACAATAGCGCCACACCACCAAAGGGCCTCCCGCGCAGCATGCCGGCCGTTGTATCCACTGCAGATGTAGCAGTGAACGCAAAGTTTTCATCAATGCTTCCCAAGTATGAAATGTCATGAGGTAACAACCACGTTTCCTGTAACGCGATCACGTCGCTCGCGCTGGTGCGACATAATCTCCGCACACATTCGACTGACCTTTTTACATTTTTACAATTAGAGCTTAAGAAATTTACTGTGTTTATTGTGTTATCCATTAAGATTCTAATTGAATCCCGCCTATAACTCGTTCATAGCCCTTATAGCCAAGATTGTGGAAGCGACGAAAAGCTATACCATCTGGCCAAAAGTCATCGCTAAGAAATATTTCTTCTTTACTTTTCGATCAATGCTAGTTTATAATTACTAAGTCAGCCTCCATCAATGCTAGTTTATAATTACTAAGTCAGCCTCCATCAATGCTAGTTTATAATTACTAAGTCAGCCTCCATCAATGCTAGTTTATAATTACTAAGTCAGCCTCTATCAATGCTAGTTTATAATTACTAAGTCAGACTCCATCAATGCTAGTTTATAATTACTAAGTCAGCCTCCATCAATGCTAGTTTATAATTACTAAGTCAGCCTCCATCAATGCTAGTTTATAATTACTAAGTCAGCCTCCATCAATGCTAGTTTATAATTACTAAGTCAGCCTCCATCAATGCTAGTTTATAATTACTAAGTCAGCCTCCATCAATGCTAGTTTATAATTACTAAGTCAGCCTCCATCAATGCTAGTTTATAATTACTAAGTCAGCCTCCATCAATGCTAGTTTATAATTACTAAGTCAGCCTCCATCAATGCTAGTTTATAATTACTAAGTCAGCCTCCATCAATGCTAGTTTATAATTACTAAGTCAGCCTCCATCAATGCTAGTTTATAATTACTAAGTCAGCCTCCATCAATGCTAGTTTATAATTACTAAGTCAGCCTCCATCAATGCTAGTTTATAATTACTAAGTCAGCCTCCATCAATGCTAGTTTATAATTACTAAGTCAGCCTCCATCAATGCTAGTTTATAATTACTAAGTCAGCTTCTATCAATACTAGTTTATAATTACTAAGTCAGCCTCCATCAATGCTAGTTTATAATTACTAAGTCAGCCTCCATCAATGCTAGTTTATAATTACTAAGTCAGCTTCTATCAATACTAGTTTATAATTACTAAGTCAGCCTCCATCAATGCTAGTTTATAATTACTAAGTCAGCCTCCATCAATGCTAGTTTATAATTACTAAGTCAGCCTCCATCAATGCTAGTTTATAATTACTAAGTCAGCTTCTATCAATACTAGTTTATAATTACTAAGTCAGCCTCCATCAATGCTAGTTTATAATTACTAAGTCAGCCTCCATCAATGCTAGTTTATAATTACTAAGTCAGCTTCTATCAATACTAGTTTATAATTACTAAGTCAGCCTCCATCAATGCTAGTTTATAATTACTAAGTCAGCCTCCATCAATGCTAGTTTATAATTACTAAGTCAGCCTCCATCAATGCTAGTTTATAATTACTAAGTCAGCCTCCATCAATGCTAGTTTATAATTACTAAGTCAGCCTCCATCAATGCTAGTTTATAATTACTAAGTCAGCCTCCATCAATGCTAGTTTATAATTACTAAGTCAGCCTCCATCAATGCTAGTTTATAATTACTAAGTCAGCCTCCATCAATGCTAGTTTATAATTACTAAGTCAGCCTCCATCAATGCTAGTTTATAATTACTAAGTCAGCCTCCATCAATGCTAGTTTATAATTACTAAGTCAGCCTCCATCAATGCTAGTTTATAATTACTAAGTCAGTCTCCATCAATGCTAGTTTATAATTACTAAGTCAGCCTCCATCAATGCTAGTTTATAATTACTAAGTCAGCCTCCATCAATGCTAGTTTATAATTACTAAGTCAGCCTCCATCAATGCTAGTTTATAATTACTAAGTCAGCCTCCATCAATGCTAGTTTATAATTACTAAGTCAGCTTCTATCAATACTAGTTTATAATTACTAAGTCAGCCTCCATCAATGCTAGTTTATAATTACTAAGTCAGCCTCCATCAATGCTAGTTTATAATTACTAAGTCAGCCTCCATCAATGCTAGTTTATAATTACTAAGTCAGCCTCCATCAATGCTAGTTTATAATTACTAAGTCAGCTTCTATCAATACTAGTTTATAATTACTAAGTCAGCCTCCATCAATGCTAGTTTATAATTACTAAGTCAGCCTCCATCAATGCTAGTTTATAATTACTAAGTCAGCCTCCATCAATGCTAGTTTATAATTACTAAGTCAGCCTCCATCAATGCTAGTTTATAATTACTAAGTCAGCCTCCATCAATGCTAGTTTATAATTACTAAGTCAGCCTCCATCAATGCTAGTTTATAATTACTAAGTCAGCCTCCATCAATGCTAGTTTATAATTACTAAGTCAGCCTCCATCAATGCTAGTTTATAATTACTAAGTCAGCCTCCATCAATGCTAGTTTATAATTACTAAGTCAGCCTCCATCAATGCTAGTTTATAATTACTAAGTCAGCCTCCATCAATGCAAGTTTATAAGAAGCCTTCTTATTTCCCGTGGCGTAGATAAAATCAGAGGTTGCCGAGGACGCAGAGGATTATCCGTGGTCAAAAAAAAAATCATCGCCCTGACTTATAATACCCCTAAAAAAAATATCCTTCAATGTAGTGTATTGTATTGTATTGCAGCCAGCGTCTTGAGGACGCTTCCGACTGGTATTGATATGGATCAGTTGAGCTACCTGTAGATTGTTTGCAATAGTCTGCAGTTAGCTTAATTGTTTCAATTGTAAATACTAGTTCTTATTTGTTTTTATTATTGAATTGTAATTTTCTTTGTCAATATTGTATTATGTATATCAGATGTCTAGTACCCATAACACAAGCTCTGCTTAGCTGGAGCCAGATGATGCTGTACGGATTGTCCAGCATTATTATTATTATTTCAATGACTATGATCGCATTAGGTACGTACAGGGGTCCATGCTCTCAGTGAATCGTACCCTTGTCCAAGGTTAGGGCGCCGCAGTCGTTCCTCGCCTTTATTCCGAGCGAGTGGGCGAGTGGCCTTTATCTATTTAAATGTGTCGATTGCAAAGCCCTTGGTTCCTAAAGCAGAAGGAACAGAATCCAACAAATATTTAAACGGGCGCAAGTTTTTATCTGGGTGTTGACCATTCGTTTAACTTTATGAATTAGGTGAATACTAGTAACAGAGAAATATTATCCAAAAAATGCTAAAACTTTGCAGAAAAAAAAACAAAATGAAAGATCATACATGAAGAGTAAAACCATTTATTGATCTAAATGTCTGGCTGACAGTAACTAGTCTGTCCAGCAATAATGGACGTACTCGTAGTTATCTAAACATTTGAAAGCGTTTCAAAGTCAAAGTCAAAGTCAAAAACTCTTTATTTCCATAAATACAATAAATGTATACTTAGAAAAGGTCAAATTCTTAATAATTAAACACTGACACGGAAATAAAGTGATATTTTTGATTTCAGAGTTTTATGAGCACTACTAGTTTCTTATACCTACACTACATTAAAAGAACTGGTGTAATTGCTTAAATTGTGAGCAAGGTGAACCAAGAACGTGAACAGGAGAACAAATTTTAACAAATTTACTAAAAATTTGGAAAATCCCAATTTTTTAAAAATTTTTGATTTTGTGTGGGATTGTCCTTGCCACCCTCCGCACAAGCACCTTCAAGGTTATCTACCCATTGTGGTACACCCTGTATAAAACAGTGTTGTCTGTCTGTCTGTCGTCTCTGCGTAAACATACTAATTGCTTTTACGTCTCATTCTCTCCGAACGCAAACTATCCTGAGTCTTACAACGCTAGCAATACGATTCAGTTTACAGCGGCACGCTGCGCTGGTGAATAACTGATTGAAATCGGGACGCACTTAGCTGAGTCCACAACTGACGGAGTTTACATAATTGTTTTCCTGTTGTATTGTATTTGTAGAGGAATGTACGAATTATAAACTCATAAACCATTTATACAGGGTGTCCCCCGAATAACTGCATTCCCCAGAACAGGTGAAACTTAGACCAAAAAAGAACCTCCCTTAAACGTAAAAATATTTTCATAATTGTAGAGGTATTTAAGTAAGTAAAAAATTATTTATTTTGTCATTTAAAATACACAGTACAACATATAGAGACGTGACAAAAATGGTTACCACTCAGCGTGTACATATGTATGACAGAGCTCTCATGCCGTAGCGCTGGTCTTCCGTGGAGACCGTGGTACCTGAGGTGGCTACGTCATACACATACCTTAATACAAAATAAAACAAAAACAAAGTGGACAGAGACAAACCATGAATAAATTAATAACATAAGTAGGTAAATAAAAAATTAAAATCAGCTAATAAAGAATAAAAATTTCAGTGAACAATAATGAATACTATTATAATTACTATATCAGGAGAGATGTTAATAATACTGGACTACATTATTAAACTATTGAGGCTTTGGACGACCTGTTCGGAGTGAAATATTTTGTTGAAGTACTATTTTTAATGATTTTTTGAAAGAATAAATGAAGAAAAATAAATAATAAATAAAGATAAAGAATATTTCAAGTTTCTGTGTATTTTTTCAATAGTTTTACATATTAATTTCATAGTTGTTTGTTGATTATCTACAGGTATTTCTAGCAGTAAAGGTAAGTTTTGTACTACTTCGAGGCCAACACTTGAAGAGATATGACAAGTGAAGCACGAGCGAGAAACACACTCGAGGAAAGCAAAGTTTTAAATGACTGCCATTTATTAAGGAAAAGCTTCTGGTAACTTTATCAAACATATTCGTCGATAATTTTTGGTCTTGTTTCACCTGTTTAGGGCAATGGAGTTATTTGGGGTACATCCTGTATGTGGATTGTGAATAGTTTAAGTCGCTAGGTATTTAAATAATTATTTCGTAGACGAGTCTTGCAGCACACAAGTGGCGAGGGAGCGTGATAATATTTCTGGCAGCATAATGTACTGTACATCTAGGTGGAGCGGCTTGTCTTACATAGTAAGCTGCATAATGTACTGAACATCTAGGTGGAGCGGCTTGTCTTACATAGTAAGCTGCATAATGTACTGAACATCTAGGTGGAGCGGCTTGTCTTACATAGTAAGCTGCATAATGTACTGAACATCTAGGTGGAGCGGCTTGTCTTACATAGTAAGCTGCATAATGTACTGTATATCTAGGTGGAGCGGCTTGTCTTACATAGTAAGCTGCATAATGTACTGTACATCTAGGTGGAGCGGCTTGTCTTACATAGTAAGCTGCATAATGTACTGCACATCTAGGTGGAGCGGCTTGTCTTACATAGTAAGCTGCAAAAGTCGCCAGTCGGTATTATTTTTAATTTGTGAGATGAGACCACACACCTCTAATTGATATGACAATTGTTGAGTTTGTTCTTAAATTCAAATATAAAATCAGGCTATATATATTAGGTCCTTACATATGAAATTGGCGTTTTGTATGGGAGGAACAAAAAGTCGAATATTTTTTAATATAATATATTTAATTAATCAAAGTATGAACCATTATTTTCTATGCTCTTTTGCCATCTTATAGGTAGTTCATTGATCCCTTTACTAAAAAAACCAGTCGGACGGGAATCAATAAAATCTTTGAAGGCGATTTGGACTGCCCCATCGGAGTTGAATTTTTTCCCTTGCAAGAAGTTATCCAAATTTCGAAAAAAATGGTAATCTGTTGGAGCAAGGTCCGGGGAGTACGGAGGATGTCTTAGACTTTCCAATTGAAGTTTTTCAATTTAGTAGCCGTCTGTTGCGCAGTGTGCGGTCTAGCGTTGTCGTGAAGCAGCAGTGGCGTGGAGCGATTGACCAGCCTAGGTTGTTTAGCCGCTAGCTTTTCCATCATGGTTTGCAATTGCTGACAATAGACATCAGCCGTAATAGTCTGGCCAGATTTGAGAAAACTGTAATGAACAATACCGGCACTAGTCCACCAAACGCTTACAAGTAACTTTTTTGGGGTTAATTTTCGCTTGGGGCAGGATTTGGCTGGCTGGCCAGGATCCAACCATTGCGCTGAGCGCTTCCGATTATCGTAAAGAACCCATTTTTCATCACAGGTAATGATTCGGTTTAAAATACCTTCATTATTGTGCCGGTTTAGTAATGTAACGCAGCAGTCGACGCGCGTTTGCCGGTTTGCTTCAGTCAATTCGTGAGGTACCCACCTTTCAAGCTTTTTAATCTTCCCAATTTGCTTCAAGTGAATTAAAACAGTTTTATCACTAACATCGCAGCCTGCAGCTAACTCGGACGTGGTTTGCGATGGATCCGCTTCCACAATAGCCTTCAACTCTTCATTATCAACTTGAGTCTCAGGCCGTCCACGGGGCTTGTTCTGCAGGTCAAAATTTCCAGAACGAAAACGTTGGAACCAAAAACGAACTGTGTTTTCTTTTGCAACACGACCGCCATACACATCATTCACCCTTCGAGTTGTTTCCGCAGCACTAGTGCCACGGCGGAACTCGTACTCGTAAATAATTCGATATTTTAAGTTTTCCATTTTGTAAAATGAGTGACGCAAACAGAAAAAAACAGAAGAAAAAAAACAAATGACGATCATCGAAGCACAAATACATGAGTCTATAGCTGTACAAATTTGAATTTGGAATTCCTTACCAAAGAGGAGAAATTTGTGATTAAAATGGCCAGTACGAAAAACGCCAATTTCATATGTAAGGACCTAATATATATATATATATAATATAGCGTCCCCCTCATACAGCGGGGCAATGCAGCCAGCGTCTTGGGGACGCTTCCGACTAGTATTGATATGGATCAGTTGAGCTACCTGTAGATTGTTTGCAACAGTCTGCAGTTAGCTTAATTGTTTCAATTGTAAATACTAGTTCTAATTTGTTTTTATTTCGGAATTGTAATTTTCTTTGTCAATAAAGAATATTTTATTTATTTATAAGGCTTTCGCACTTATGAGCCCCTAGGATGTTTCTCAGTTCGAGTTTATTTCATCTGTATGCTAATAGATCGATTCTGATGCATTTCTCTCATTCTCTGGATGTTTTCTATGTATAATAAAAAGGGTGCTAATTAAACTGACTTTTATTTAATAGCATTATTCTCCTCTAAACATCTACATTTTCTTCTGAATTACTAAGTCAGCCTCCATCAATGCTAGTTTATAATTACTAAGTCAGCCTCCATCAATAAATAAATAAAATAAAAATTGTTTATTTCGAGTACATAGACCCATAAGATTACATTTAAAATACACAATAATATAAAATTACAAGCAAAAATCAATAAAAATGTTTCATAAAATCAAACAAAACCAAATTAAAATCAATAAAATAAAATATATGGACACCGAGAGACAGACAAATAAGCCGACACGAGGGACCATCAGTGACCAGGGCACCGCCCCTTAAAAAGGGTTGCGTGTAAGTTAAACCCCATAAACGGAGAGTCCCACCTATCCGCCAATGTGCTTACGAGTAGAATGGTGTTGGGGCTGCCACGCAGGCGTTTCAAGAGCGACGCTCAACGCTTTCTTATGATGGCGTAAAAGCCATCAGTGTGCGCGCCCGACGCACTGCAGAAGCGTGGCAACCCCATCACCACTCTAAACCCATTGTTGTATTGCACGCGCAACGCATTGTACGCCTTCTGTGTATAGTTGACCCACAGGCTGCCAATGTAAAGTGACTGACAGTATGCTTTGAAGAGCGTCACCTTCACTTCCTTGGAACTGCGAGCAAACCTGCGAGCCACCATGTTACATGGGATGGCCAACGCCCTGCGCTCTCTCTCTATGTCGTCATTATCCTCTAGGTCCTCGTTGACCCAGTGGCCCAGATATTTAAATTTTGACACGCGCTTAAGAGGAGTTCCGTCTAGGGCAATGGGTGGTACATCCCAAGCGGTCTTGGAGCCTGCCCTAAAGACCACAAATTCACTCTTTTTCTCATTATATCTGAGCCCATAGGCCATCGCGTAGGACTCACATATTTGTAGTAGCTTACGTAGGGCTCCGATCGAAGGGCTCAGCAACACTATATCGTCAGCGTAGCTAATGTTATTGATACATACCCCATCTATGTGACCGCCGACTCTGGTGCCACTGAGCTCCTCAATCAAGCTGTTCATGTACAGGTTGAACTTAACAGACTTGGAGAAGAGACCCCCTCCTGCCTCACTCCGCATTCCAGCCTGTACATGTCCGATTATGAGTCCGCCCTCTTTACAACATCAGGTTTGGTGACTATACCAGTAACGAAATAGTGACCCTAACTCTTGTGGGAAGGTCGACTCAAGCGCCAGCTTTTTCCACAGCAAATCATACGACACCAGGTCCAATGCCTTGGACAGGTCCAAATAACAGGCGTACACCGGTGTTCTTCTGCTGTATAATACTGAATAGTTTGCTTGAGAGACAAGATAGCGGTTTCTGTTGATACACCTAACCGAAACCCAAATTGAGCTTCGTTCAGTGTAACGTGCCCTCGTAAGTGTCGTTCAAGCAAACTATCCAGCACCTTAGCCACAATGGTAGCCAGTGAAATAGGCCTATAGTTGGACATGTCCGAAACATCACCCGTCTTATTTTTTACAATAGGCACCACCGTCGTATGCATCAGATTATCAGGTAGGTTAGGTACGAATGACTCAGACAAAGATTAAAAAATATTGATAGCACCTTAGGTAGATGACCGCCTGCGCACTGCAGGTGTTCGATGCTGAGGTAGTCGTAGCCCGGAGATTTACCACGTACCATGTTTTTAATTATGCTTTCAACGTCTTTCACAGAAAAACTTAGCATAATGTTATCAGTACGACCCTCATCATCCAACACCGCAGTCGACGACGATCCGAGGGGAGAGTCAACCCTAAAATGCGCCTGAAAGGCCCTAGCTATGCCAGCAGGATCGTGCACGCCAGCGACGCTCACGGGAAGACTCGGCCTCGGACTAAGTCGATTTGATGTTTTCCAAAACAGATCAAAGTCCTTGCTAGAATGATGCTGCGCAATTATGTCCTTTTTCAGTTGTTGCTGGTTGTTTTGGCACCATTTTATCTTAGACTTAAAAACTCTTCTGGACTCCAACATCTTATTGTAAACTTGCCCAGCTCTAGGTTTAAGAAAACAACGAAGCTGAAGCTGCCACATCTGAAAACAACGGCGAGACCTGACGTGCTTATTCCACCCAGCTACTTGTTTATAATTTTTACGCCTCGTCTTATTACAACAACAGTTTTTGGCACCCTTGCTTAAAATATCTACAATATCATTATAAAAAGTATTACTTAACAACTTGTGTGAACTGTCATTACAATTTTTATTGACACATCCTGTACATTCTACTGGAAAATGACCTTGCTTTAATTTAGAATTGCAAAAATCATAATATTTATCTACTTGAGAGCAATCCCTATCTCCCCAAATGACATCATTGTGAAAATTATCAGAAAAATTGATTTTCGGTTTTATTAAATTGATATCACATTTTATCTGTAAAGGACAATGGTCCGACCAATAGGTGTCATATAAAACCTTAACACTAACAACGGTATGCCGCGGGGCACCTGTCACCGCGCAGTGATCTAGCCAGCGCAAACTGCCGTGGACGTCACTGACAAATGTATGCGTATCCGCCGGTAAAAATTCTAAATCTACGCAATCTACGTCTAACAAACCTGGTCGGTTTGTTCTACACAAAAGTTCGACAATTCCACTGAAAACAGCTCTCCAGGATGTGCGTTATAGTCACCTAGCATATACACTGAGTCCACTTTTTGATTTTCCACTATAGCGCTAATTTTACTAAGGCACGGTGTAAACTCTGTTAAATTCTCAATTGAATCAGTAGGCATATAGATCGAGAAAACTAGCAACGACCGATCGTGAAGCGTTATTTTAATAGCCTTACTACCACACGGTATCACTGACACACAGATAAAGAGGGTTTTTCGCCACAATAGCGCCACACCACCAAAGGGCCTCCCGCGCAGCATGCCGGCCGTTGTATCCACTGCAGATGTAGCAGTGAACGCAAAGTTTTCATCAATGCTTCCCAAGTATGAAATGTCATGAGGTAACAACCACGTTTCCTGTAACGCGATCACGTCGCTCGCGCTGGTGCGACATAATCTCCGCACACATTCGACTGACCTTTTTACATTTTTACAATTAGAGCTTAAGAAATTTACTGTGTTTATTGTGTTATCCATTAAGATTCTAATTGAATCCCGCCTATAACTCGTTCATAGCCCTTATAGCCAAGATTGTGGAAGCGACGAAAAGCTATACCATCTGGCCAAAAGTCATCGCTAAGAAATATTTCTTCTTTACTTTTCGATCAATGCTAGTTTATAATTACTAAGTCAGCCTCCATCAATGCTAGTTTATAATTACTAAGTCAGCCTCCATCAATGCTAGTTTATAATTACTAAGTCAGCCTCCATCAATGCTAGTTTATAATTACTAAGTCAGCCTCTATCAATGCTAGTTTACAATTACTAAGTCAGACTCCATCAATGCTAGTTTATAATTACTAAGTCAGCCTCCATCAATGCTAGTTTATAATTACTAAGTCAGCCTCCATCAATGCTAGTTTATAATTACTAAGTCAGCCTCCATCAATGCTAGTTTATAATTACTAAGTCAGCCTCCATCAATGCTAGTTTATAATTACTAAGTCAGCCTCCATCAATGCTAGTTTATAATTACTAAGTCAGCCTCCATCAATGCTAGTTTATAATTACTAAGTCAGCCTCCATCAATGCTAGTTTATAATTACTAAGTCAGCCTCCATCAATGCTAGTTTATAATTACTAAGTCAGCTTCTATCAATACTAGTTTATAATTACTAAGTCAGCTTCTATCAATACTAGTTTATAATTACTAAGTCAGCCTCCATCAATGCTAGTTTATAATTACTAAGTCAGCCTCCATCAATGCTAGTTTATAATTACTAAGTCAGCTTCTATCAATACTAGTTTATAATTACTAAGTCAGCCTCCATCAATGCTAGTTTATAATTACTAAGTCAGCCTCCATCAATGCTAGTTTATAATTACTAAGTCAGCCTCCATCAATGCTAGTTTATAATTACTAAGTCAGCCTCCATCAATGCTAGTTTATAATTACTAAGTCAGCCTCCATCAATGCTAGTTTATAATTACTAAGTCAGCCTCCATCAATGCTAGTTTATAATTACTAAGTCAGCCTCCATCAATGCTAGTTTATAATTACTAAGTCAGCCTCCATCAATGCTAGTTTATAATTACTAAGTCAGCCTCCATCAATGCTAGTTTATAATTACTAAGTCAGCCTCCATCAATGCTAGTTTATAATTACTAAGTCAGCCTCCATCAATGCTAGTTTATAATTACTAAGTCAGCCTCCATCAATGCTAGTTTATAATTACTAAGTCAGCCTCCATCAATGCTAGTTTATAATTACTAAGTCAGCCTCCATCAATGCTAGTTTATAATTACTAAGTCAGCCTCCATCAATGCTAGTTTATAATTACTAAGTCAGCCTCCATCAATGCTAGTTTATAATTACTAAGTCAGCCTCCATCAATGCTAGTTTATAATTACTAAGTCAGCCTCCATCAATGCTAGTTTATAATTACTAAGTCAGTCTCCATCAATGCTAGTTTATAATTACTAAGTCAGCCTCCATCAATGCTAGTTTATAATTACTAAGTCAGCCTCCATCAATGCTAGTTTATAATTACTAAGTCAGCCTCCATCAATGCTAGTTTATAATTACTAAGTCAGCCTCCATCAATGCTAGTTTATAATTACTAAGTCAGTCTCCATCAATGCTAGTTTATAATTACTAAGTCAGCCTCCATCAATGCTAGTTTATAATTACTAAGTCAGCCTCCATCAATGCTAGTTTATAATTACTAAGTCAGCCTCCATCAATGCTAGTTTATAATTACTAAGTCAGCCTCCATCAATGCTAGTTTATAATTACTAAGTCAGCTTCTATCAATACTAGTTTATAATTACTAAGTCAGCCTCCATCAATGCTAGTTTATAATTACTAAGTCAGCCTCCATCAATGCTAGTTTATAATTACTAAGTCAGCCTCCATCAATGCTAGTTTATAATTACTAAGTCAGCCTCCATCAATGCTAGTTTATAATTACTAAGTCAGCCTCCATCAATGCTAGTTTATAATTACTAAGTCAGCCTCCATCAATGCTAGTTTATAATTACTAAGTCAGCCTCCATCAATGCAAGTTTATAAGAAGCCTTCTTATTTCCCGTGGCGTAGATAAAATCAGAGGTTGCCGAGGACGCAGAGGATTATCCGTGGTCAAAAAAAAAATCATCGCCCTGACTTATAATACCCCTAAAAAAAATATCCTTCAATGTAGTGTATTGTATTGTATTGCAGCCAGCGTCTTGAGGACGCTTCCGACTGGTATTGATATGGATCAGTTGAGCTACCTGTAGATTGTTTGCAATAGTCTGCAGTTAGCTTAATTGTTTCAATTGTAAATACTAGTTCTTATTTGTTTTTATTATTGAATTGTAATTTTCTTTGTCAATATTGTATTATGTATATCAGATGTCTAGTACCCATAACACAAGCTCTGCTTAGCTGGAGCCAGATGATGCTGTGCGGATTGTCCAGCATTATTATTATTATTTCAATGACTATGATCGCATTAGGTACGTACAGGGGTCCATGCTCTCAGTGAATCGTACCCTTGTCCAAGGTTAGGGCGCCGCAGTCGTTCCTCGCCTTTATTCCGAGCGAGTGGGCGAGTGGCCTTTATCTATTTAAATGTGTCGATTGCAAAGCCCTTGGTTCCTAAAGCAGAAGGAACAGAATCCAACAAATATTTAAACGGGCGCAAGTTTTTATCTGGGTGTTGACCATTCGTTTAACTTTATGAATTAGGTGAATACTAGTAACAGAGAAATATTATCCAAAAAATGCTAAAACTTTGCAGAAAAAAAAACAAAATGAAAGATCATACATGAAGAGTAAAACCATTTATTGATCTAAATGTCTGGCTGACAGTAACTAGTCTGTCCAGCAATAATGGACGTACTCGTAGTTATCTAAACATTTGAAAGCGTTTCAAAGTCAAAGTCAAAGTCAAAAACTCTTTATTTCCATAAATACAATAAATGTATACTTAGAAAAGGTCAAATTCTTAATAATTAAACACTGACACGGAAATAAAGTGATATTTTTGATTTCAGAGTTTTATGAGCACTACTAGTTTCTTATACCTACACTACATTAAAAGAACTGGTGTAATTGCTTAAATTGTGAGCAAGGTGAACCAAGAACGTGAACAGGAGAACAAATTTTAACAAATTTACTAAAAATTTGGAAAATCCCAATTTTTTAAAAATTTTTGATTTTGTGTGGGATTGTCCTTGCCACCCTCCGCACAAGCACCTTCAAGGTTATCTACCCATTGTGGTACACCCTGTATAAAACAGTGTTGTCTGTCTGTCTGTCGTCTCTGCGTAAACATACTAATTGCTTTTACGTCTCATTCTCTCCGAACGCAAACTATCCTGAGTCTTACAACGCTAGCAATACGATTCAGTTTACAGCGGCACGCTGCGCTGGTGAATAACTGATTGAAATCGGGACGCACTTAGCTGAGTCCACAACTGACGGAGTTTACATAATTGTTTTCCTGTTGTATTGTATTTGTAGAGGAATGTACGAATTATAAACTCATAAACCATTTATACAGGGTGTCCCCCGAATAACTGCATTCCCCAGAACAGGTGAAACTTAGACCAAAAAAGAACCTCCCTTAAACGTAAAAATATTTTCATAATTGTAGAGGTATTTAAGTAAGTAAAAAATTATTTATTTTGTCATTTAAAATACACAGTACAACATATAGAGACGTGACAAAAATGGTTACCACTCAGCGTGTACATATGTATGACAGAGCTCTCATGCCGTAGCGCTGGTCTTCCGTGGAGACCGTGGTACCTGAGGTGGCTACGTCATACACATACCTTAATACAAAATAAAACAAAAACAAAGTGGACAGAGACAAACCATGAATAAATTAATAACATAAGTAGGTAAATAAAAAATTAAAATCAGCTAATAAAGAATAAAAATTTCAGTGAACAATAATGAATACTATTATAATTACTATATCAGGAGAGATGTTAATAATACTGGACTACATTATTAAACTATTGAGGCTTTGGACGACCTGTTCGGAGTGAAATATTTTGTTGAAGTACTATTTTTAATGATTTTTTGAAAGAATAAATGAAGAAAAATAAATAATAAATAAAGATAAAGAATATTTCAAGTTTCTGTGTATTTTTTCAATAGTTTTACATATTAATTTCATAGTTGTTTGTTGATTATCTACAGGTATTTCTAGCAGTAAAGGTAAGTTTTGTACTACTTCGAGGCCAACACTTGAAGAGATATGACAAGTGAAGCACGAGCGAGAAACACACTCGAGGAAAGCAAAGTTTTAAATGACTGCCATTTATTAAGGAAAAGCTTCTGGTAACTTTATCAAACATATTCGTCGATAATTTTTGGTCTTGTTTCACCTGTTTTGGGCAATGGAGTATTTGGGGTACATCCTGTATGTGGATTGTGAATAGTTTAAGTCGTTAGGTATTTAAATAATTATTTCGTAGACGAGTCTTGCAGCACACGAGTGGCGAGGGAGCGTGATAATATTTCTGGCAGCATAATGTACTGTACATCTAGGTGGAGCGGCTTGTCTTACATAGTAAGCTGCATAATGTACTGAGCATCTAGGTGGAGCGGCTTGTCTTACATAGTAAGCTGCATAATGTACTGAACATCTAGGTGAAGCGGCTTGTCTTACATAGTAAGCTGCATAATTTACTGAACATCTAGGTGGAGCGGCTTGTCTTACATAGTAAGCTGCACAATGTACTGAACATCTAGGTGGAGCGGCTTGTCTTACATAGTAAGCTGCATAATGTACTGTACATCTAGGTGGAGCGGCTTGTCTTACATAGTAAGCTGCATAATGTACTGCACATCTAGGTGGAGCGGCTTGTCTTACATAGTAAGCTGCAAAAGTTGCCAGTCGGTATTATTTTTAATTTGTGAGATGAGACCACACACGGCACACACCTCTAATAGATATGACAATTGTTGAGTTTGTTCTTAAATTCAAATATAAAATCAGGCTATATATATATATATATATATATATATAGCGTCCCCCTCATACAGCGGGGCAATGCAGCCAGCGTCTTGGGGACGCTTCCGACTAGTATTGATATGGATCAGTTGAGCTACCTGTAGATTGTTTGCAACAGTCTGCAGTTAGCTTAATTGTTTCAATTGTAAATACTAGTTCTAATTTGTTTTTATTTCGGAATTGTAATTTTCTTTGTCAATAAAGAATATTTTATTTATTTATAAGGCTTTCGCACTTATGAGCCCCTAGGATGTTTCTCAGTTCGAGTTTATTAACAAACAAAATTACAATTAAATAATAAAAACAAATTAGAACTAGCATTTACAATTGAAACAAATAAGCTTACTGCAGACTGTTGCAAACAATCTACAGGTAGCTCAACTGTAACCTCTTTTAAGAAAGCCAAATATGGATACATATCGTTACACAAACCAGCGATCTAGTTTATTGTCAAAGAACTTCGGCGAAAAGCAACATAAATATAAATTAGTTCTTCTTAATATTGTTGAAGCAAAACGGTTTCTCAACAAAAACAATATAATAACATTTTGTTTACTTTTTTTCGTGAAATTTCGGATAATTTGAATATAACGATTCGATAACCCCTGTTATATTGTGGATGTATTGAAGCTTTACAGTCATCGGCTCTTAATGTCGACTATTTATCTAAAATATTTTATGTTTTAAGCTGCTGCCCGCGGTTTTGCACGCGATAGTCTATATAAACTGCTCCCCATTTCACTCGGTTATCAAAACCTATAATTATCCTTTCCCAGGATAGTCTATCTACCTCCTTGTCTTTCATTATATCCGTTAAGTCGTCAAACAGAGACAGAAAGACCGAATTAATTTTGATTCCTACGTCGGGATGGATCTAAGCCATAAGATAATAAATAATGCTGGACAATCCACACAGCATGTACTCGCCCCCAAACAAAGCAGAGCTTGTGTTATGGGTACTTGATAACTGATATAGGTACTTACTCAATGAATAGAAAGATATTTTTTTCAATTCATATAAACCCCCGGCACACCCGGGACAAATATGTGCATATCGTACATTCTTGGTCCCGAACGCTGGAAATCGAACTCAAACAAATGATGATGATGCAGATGATGACGTCGCGTTTGACTGAGTACAAGATAAAGAAGAAGAGGTTAAGCACCCCTGAAGCCTCTCAAGCCAAGTTCGACTACGACGCCTTTAGACAGGAATATACATATTATTGTATCAAGTGCTTCAGTAATTTGCGTGCCTATGTTTACGACCCCTGGCGTACTGTGTCCTGAGAAGCTGCGAGGGGGCGGGTTGGCGACCCCTGCCGATCTCATCTCCACCGCGGCGTCACCGCCTGGGAGCTATCGACGTGTTAGGCTTCAGTCAGATCCTCTTCGAACCGCTTCAATAAACATGTGAGATACAGCTACCTATTCAATTCCACTCTCTTATTTTCTATTTGGTAGTTCGTCTGACTATCAAACAGCATGTCCACAGTCATAAGTAACGCTTTACCGATGCCATTTTTTATGACAATCTATTTTGTTTATGAAGAAGTTGTAATTGATTTTGTTAATGTTGCTCAACATTTTGTATTATTTTGCAGACCTTACTCAGGCATCTAAATGCCCTGTTTGGAATCAGAATACTCAATGAATAAAATAGTATTATTTTTGTTGTTTGATTTGCTACATGCTTCTGCTTCTTTAGTTGTCAAAAGTAACTGTTCCTATGAAATACTTCATTCTGTCCTTCAGTTTTCATATTCGGTCATCTGTTAATAATTAGGGAACTTCATAGTCGTTCATATACCAAACAGCAAATAAGAGAGTGGACGGGGTTTGGTTTATCTAAGGTGTGCCAATATAAAACAGTAAGTAACTGCCTATCACACACTACACAGCGATTCTGTGTTACAAAATTACAATTTGCGGTGAATTACTTGTCCACTAGTTTTATTCCGTGTAGTGTAGGTACGACACAAACAAGATCCGTCAAGTGCGAGTGAGACTCGCGCGCCGAGGGTTTCGAACGGTTGTCAAGTATGCCAATATGTACTAGGTACTGCTTAGAGACTTTGCTATTTGATGAATACCAAAAAATTAAAGGTTTTCAGATTTCAAATGTATCGGTTTGCAAACTTCGGAGTAGGTATAGAGGGTAATAGTAAAATTTTCGTCATTTTTCTAAATATTTGAAAAAGTATAAAACGTGCTGTAATTTTTGAATACAAGCCTCCCTTTTTTGACCATTTTTAAAAAAGTGTTCTACTTACAGACTTTTCTATATTGTTCCTGTAAAATACAGATACATATCTACAAACGCTACATAGGTACATATCAGATGGATCGCTTGTAAACTTCGGAGATAGCGGGGCGGGAATGGGTATTTTTTCACCTTTTATCAAAATATTTCAAAAAGTATTAAACATACAGAAATTCCAAAAACGGTTTTGAGATGTAGAAACCGATACCTTTCATTTGATATCCCACTCGGTGAGGTAGCTCCCCCTTTTGAAAATACAAACTGATACCTTTCATTTGATAACCCACTCGGTGAGGTAGCTCCCCCTTATGAAAATACAAACTGATACCTTTCATTTGATATCCCACTCGGTGAGGTAGCTCCCCCTTTTGAAAATACAAACTGATACCTTTCATTTGATAACCCACTCGGTGAGGTAGCTCCCCCTTTTGAAAATACAAACTGATACCTTTCATTTGATAACCCACTCGGTGAGGTAGCTCCCCCTTTTGAAAATACAAACTGATACCTTTCATTTGATAACCCACTCGGTGAGGTAGCTCCCCCTTTTGAAAATACAAACTGATACCTTTCATTTGATATCCCACTCGGTGAGGTAGCTCCCCCTTTTGAAAATACAAACTGATACCTTTCATTTGATAACCCACTCGGTGAGGTAGCTCCCCCTTATGAAAATACAAACTGATACCTTTCATTTGATAACCCACTCGGTGAGGTAGCTCCCCCTTATGAAAATACAAACTGATACCTTTCATTTGATAACCCACTCGGTGAGGTAGCTCCCCCTTATGAAAATACAAACTGATACCTTTCATTTGATATCCCACTCGGTGAGGTAGCTCCCCCTTATGAAAATACAAACTGATACCTTTCATTTGATAACCCACTCGGTGAGGTAGCTCCCCCTTTTGAAAATACAAACTGATACCTTTCATTTGATATCCCACTCGGTGAGGTAGCTCCCCCTTTTGAAAATACAAACTGATACCTTTCATTTGATAACCCACTCGGTGAGGTAGCTCCCCCTTATGAAAATACAAACTGATACCTTTCATTTGATAACCCACTCGGTGAGGTAGCTCCCCCTTATGAAAATACAAACTGATACCTTTCATTTGATATCCCACTTGACATTGTAGGTCTCTTTTAAAATTTCGACATCACAATATGTACTGAAAATTTACATTTTCATATTTAATTTATTTTTCTTTTAATCTGTACGAAATGTATTATTATTTAAAATTTCACTTTATTTGCTGCTGTAGTTGCTGAGATATTAAAGACGGAAAAAATGACAGAAAAAGCGATGCCATAAGGGTTTCGAAACCGATCTTCGGTCTTCGAAACCCTAAAAACTATTAAAATCTAAAATAACATGAATCTCGCGGATAACGTGAATCAAACCACCTTAACATCAAGTGATTTAATGTAGAACATTCAGTGTGATTCGTTCCTACTATTTTTGCCACTTTTTGGCTACCTACATTCTGATTTCTTTTCTATTTTTTGCAGAAAAATAACTATGTGTGTCGAAAATACCACGAGTAAGTCACTGAATGTCTTAGATAGAACAGCAGGGTAGGGCACCTAGTTTGTCCCTTCACACGAGAAAAATATTTCATGAAATGATCGATCTAAGTAAAATTCGGGAGATTAGGTACTAGGTAGAAGAACTTCTCGAAAGTGGAAGGCTGAAATTAGCTGCAATTAGGTCCACCCACCTCAGTCAATGTTGAACCGGCGCCGCCGCCGCCGGCGCGTTCGAGTTTCGCTTGTGTATTGTTGTCTCGGTCGCACTTCGGTCTAGGTACGTCTTTCCATCTTTGTTGTTCATTAGGTTGCAAAAACTCGGAAATAGCGTGTCTTTGCGTTTAGTACTTATTAACACAACACATGCCATTTGTTGAGTTGGCGCTGGGAGAACGCACAATATCTACCGAATGTTACTTAGATCTCTGACTGAAAGTGATATTTTTTAAAGGTTTTTGTTATTATAGTGCGGAAGCCCTCACTCAGCTTTATTTAATTTCTTACATATATTTTTTATTGCCATAGTATAGGACCTGAGCGTCAATATTTATTTTGATAATTTAATTAATGGTTCAAATATTCATAAAATATTGGCACAAATTATAAAATGTCCGTCAATTTGTTTCCGTTTCCGGCAATCTGTCTCGAGACGCCTAATAAATATAAATATATAGCCAACAACTTGACGGTGTCAATGGAGAATAAGCTTTATTGCATCGGTTTAAAGCGAGGCCAGAATTTACGATCTTCCAGACAATCGTAGTATTGCTTTTAATTTTGTCCCATAGGCTGCGCACTTCAGTCTGATGGCGATTTTGTTTTGCATTACTGAAAATGCATTTTTATTAGATAATCGCAGTGAGTCACACACACACATATCAAATATCAATCAAATACAATATATCAAAGGGTTCGATAGAAAACTGCATTTCATGAACCAATTGACTACTAGAATCAGAAATATATTTATTGTTGTACAAGAGATACTTTAAATAAAGTGCAGTGCTATTTTTATTTAAACGCCAAAAACCGATAGAACTTAACATGTTTCACTGCAGCTTTAAACCCCACGTTAATTTATCTCGAAGAGAGATCGTGTCTCGGAAGCTTCCTGCAATAGCTCAGGTCGTACAGGCAGGTAGATAATATCGAAGTGGCTTAAAGCGGTATCTTGAGCAAAACTAACGCCACCGCCTATTTGTAGAAATTATCAATAATATGCATATATCTAGGTACAAAAACATAATCAAAAAGCAAAGAAAATATAATAGAGGTACATATCACGTTTTCATCCCCGTTGTGTACCCGCAGCTAATTCTGGAGAAAAAGTACAGAAAATCCCTTCGCCAGGGAAAATGGCCGGCGTTTATTGGAATGAGATATTATTATCAGCTTGTCTTGTATGCCTGAAGTAGTTTTGTATAATTCAGGCCGCGTTTTCGGAAGATAGCATGAGCGAGCGAGCGAGCGGGCGAGCGAGCGAGGGCAGATTTTGGAATGTTTTCTATGGAAAGATTCCCAACGCTCGTTACTTTTGAAAACAGTCGAAAACCCGCTTCCGCTCATGCTCTCCACCGAAAACGCAGGCCGCTCTGCTCGAGCCACACCCGCATCCCGCCGGCTGCGCCTCCTAGGGGGGGACGGACCCGTTTATGAATTTTATTAGAGCTCCATTTTATTTTGATCGCGATCAAAGACGGATCCGCTTTATGTCCGCGGCCATCTTAATTCCGCATCTTTATCGCTCTGCATTTATTGCTCATCTTTCTAAGACATCAAATATAAATAAAGCCGTAAAAGTATTATTGTATAACGCTGAGTTCTTTACTTTAGCTTAAAAAGATCGAATTGAAGAAAATCACTAAAGTCATTTACCATGATTTGAGACAATCGTCATCATCAAACAATCAATAATTTTTGAAGAAAATCAAATGACATCTTGCATCATTCCTGCAAAGTAATGATATATTATTATGGTTTAATTATTTTTAGCCCTATTCTGTGTTGTGGACATGAACGTAACTTATTCTTATCTACGATGTTTGATCTATACACTTCGCTGGTAAATCCACTCGGTCGGGGTCGGGGATCACATCCGACCCCGGCCGCGTTGACCCCGCGCTATACTGTTTACTTCGGAAGCAATTGCCTGAATGACACAGAGCAATTGAGCTTCAGGAACAAGGGTTTAATTTCTGTTCCATCGATAGGTAATTAAATAAATAATGCTGGACAATCCACACAACATCATCTAGCCCCAAGTTAAGTAGAGCTTGTTGCTAGGTAATTGGTATACTTACCTAATACAATACATTACATAGATAATAGTAGATTGTATCATAAGGCAGCAAAATAATATTTTTACGGCAAAGGCGCTTTTTTTAATCCTGAACGTAGCGAGGGTTTCAAAGTACGTCGCTCGAGCCAAAAATATATTTTACACTCTACTTTTCATCACCCTATAAAACATAGAGTGACAATTATATTGAAATTAAATAGTATCTAATAATAAAACAACTAAAAACTTATATTTACATTTGAGACATTTTCGCAATTATGAAAATTTATTGTTACAGTTTTATTAGGAATAGAGATTGTTGTAGATTTTATATTCTGCGTAATGTCCGAATCTGGCTCATTTTGAGGAAAATGTGGCGGAGAATCTCGTTGTTTGGATGTAGTATCAGCGAGTCTTTATTCAAACAATATTTGCGTTCGATTTCTTTGGCGCTGAACACTAAGATGTTCCAAATTCAAAAAGTGCGCGTGCAGAGATGTGTCTACGAGGCTGCCACCATGAGGGTCCAAGTACAGGGCCAGCAGTCTAAATAAATAATAAATAAATAATAAATAATGCTGGACAATCCACACAGCATCATCTAGCCCCAAAGTAAGCAGAGCTTGTGTTATGATGACTGATAAACTTAATACAATACATAACATATGTAGATAGATATTTTTATTATATGTAAGCCCATCCAATTGCGCAGAGGAGTGAGGCAGAGGGACGTCATATCCCGAAGATATTTTTAAGACGCTGGACTGGAAAAGTAAGGGCATTAACATAAATGGCGATTATATCTCGCACCTACGATTCGCTGATGACATAGTCATATGGCAGAGTCGCTAGAGGAGCTGTACCGGATGCTGGATGGCCTAGCCACAGCCTCGCGACGCATCGGTTTTGGCATGAATTTGGATAAAACCAAAGTCGATCATGACTTTGGCCACATTTATCCAGGACCGGTCGTCGTACATGGCCACCTTCTCGAAATTGTTTCCGAGTACACTTACCTCGGGCAGTTTCTGCAGTTTGGTAAGAACATTTTCGAGAAGGAGGCCAAGAGGAGGATTCAGCTAGGCTGAGCAGCGTTCGGGAAACAATGTCGAGTCTTCTCGTCATCCATACCGCAATGCTTGAAAACGAAAGTTTCCAACCAGTGCGTCCTACCCGTTATGACCTAGGAGTCGAGACGTGGACACTCACGGTAGAGCTGGTCCACCAGTTCAAAGTCGCTCAGCAAGCTATGGAAAGAGCTATGCTCGGAGTTTCTCTGAAGGATGGGATTCGTAACGAATACATCCGATAGAGAACCAAAGGTATCGACATAGCTCAGAGAATTAGCAAGCTGATGTGGCAGTGGGCTGGCCATATCTCGCGAAGAACCGACCACCGCTGGGGTAAACGTGTTCTCGAGTGAAGACCGCGACTCGGCAAACGTAGCGTAGGACGCCTTCCGGCCAGGTGGGATGACGATCTGCGAAAGACTGCAGGCAGATGCTGGATGCGGCAAGCTGAAGACAGGGCGCTATGGCGCTCATTGGGGGAGGCCTATATCCAGCAGTGGACTAAGATAGGTTGATGATGAAAAGTTTCTTATAGAAAACACCATCTTTGGGTGCATTTAACGGCGAACCAAGTCGTCCTTTTCGAATAGACGGGATGAAAGTATGTTTTATTATACATAGAAAACACCCAGAACATCCGGTACAAATATTTGCAGACCGTACAAACATTTGTCCACAGGCGGTAATCGAACCCACAATTTCCTGCGTCGTAGACGGACCTTCGTCCGCCGCGCCACATCGGTCGTCAATTCGAACTTTGTGGTGTTTTTCCAGTGAAATCGAAGTGACGAACGGTTTAAAAACTTTTGGCACTATTACGGCTACTAACACATAACATAACATACTTTACATACAACACAAAGCCTGGTTAAGAACCCGGCAAAAAGCCGGTCGTTCGTGTGCTGACTATCTACTGAATCAACAATCATATCTGATGTCACACAGTTCTTTCCCTCGCCGCGCCGACGATTGCGCGTGACATTTGACCATTGATCAATTAATTACAGAGATGATCAGCGCACGAACAACCGGCCGGGAAAGCACGGACTTTCATGTCTATTCAATCCAAACCAAAATTAAATTCCTAATTACCACAAGGCCACATAAAATCACGTACAGGCCTTCAATCCCCTTCAGTCCCACAGAAGCCACGGGACGAAGGGGTAAATTGCACCCCCCGCACCCTGTGCACCCCCTGAGGGTTCTTATGGGAATTGCCTCGAGTTTATGGTAACGGGTAATGGTGCTCAATTTGTTGTCTCCGACACTTGCCAGGACGTGTCGTTGCGGTGAGTGTTACGAACATTAAACTCCAATGGGGAACTTTTACAATAGCTAACGACTAAATATTAAAATCAATATTGTTAATTGGTAATTATTAATTAATATTAGGTATTTAGTAGGAAAAGGAAAGTATATCTGTCTGTGACCTGTTTATGATTAATGGGATCTAAATAAAGTTGGCAAGGAGATGGATGTTCCTGGAGAAAGACATAGGCTACTTATTGTCCTAAACAAAGAAAGAGAGAAAATGTTGCAGGGGTTTATCTTAGAATAGAGCGTACGAAGTCGCGGGCCTGGTGACTCAATCAACAAATTACAACGGCAGTCCACTGCTGGACCTAGGTCTAGCACTGTGAGGCCTAGGCCTCCCCTAATATAATAGCGCCTTATTGGCTTACTAGGGGGCACCGCCAGGATCCCTGCGCTGGGCATGCGGGTTGGGGGTAGCAGAGTACGCAGGGTGCTTTTGAGCCGGCTAGGCGGGTTATTTATTTCGGGTGTTTCTGTGTGGTTGGCGGAGAGGCTCCTCTTCTATACCTCGGAGTATCGCACCGGATGAAACGATAATATAACTGAGATATCTAAATACTACTCGACTGGACTTCTGTGGTTTTTTTTACACATCACAAAAAAGTAAACACATTTTACATACCTATACATCTATGTATACATATACATTTTGCGAAAAAGTTAAAAAGCGGGAAGTGAGTGTTTACTTGTTCCACTTAGAATACTAATGGATTCATTTAATCCATTTGTAACTCTACTTGGGTCAAATAAATGTTTTATACTTGACTTTAAGACTTCATAAATGTTTGGTAACCATAATGATGCCGATGACGAAGCTGCAGCAACACAACACAACACAACACAACACAACACAACACCTACAGGCAGGGATCTGAGGTAGAAAACGGATCAACATTTCAATTCCGTTTCATTCTGCTCTAAAGGTTTCTAGAAACAATAAAAAGCTAACCATTCAAACCAAGTGGGTCTTTAAAAGATCGGGAATACCCCTCAGCACCGTTTGTTTTGAGACAGGGGGAAGTGGGGGGTAGTGGGGGTAAGGGGTCGCGGAGTTCATTATACAAAAAGCTAATTGAGAAGCATTAATTCCCGAGCTGCGTGTTGTTTGTTTGTAGCCGGTTTTTGTGTAACAACAACAACCAGGTGGCGCCACCGTCAATAACATTCATTATGTTATTAGGCTAAGCTAAGAATTTTGAGATGAATAATATTGAAATAGAAAAGTCACGCACGATTAGTCGTACAAGATGTCGTCGACAATCAGAATTAGAGTCTGAGTAACTCCGCACAACATACAGAAGGCCACATAATAATATAAAGTACTTATTGTGAGATCTAAAGGACACCTCTCACTCATGTCTCGAGGAGACTACACACGGCCACACGAACATGAACATAATGATTTATTTTAAAATATTCTTTCTATTGGAACCAAAGAACTTTGTGTTTTATAATTTAGCCACACTGACTGAAACACATCATGAAAGTAAACACGTTATTTACGGAAAGTAGGTGCCTAATTACAAAACAGTCTGTTATTTATTCATCTTGAACCCTCACATTACCGCACGGCCCGCGCACTTCCCGCGCACCGTCGTCCTCGGGTTACTAAAGTACGAACAGATCTGTCTCTATTCATAACTCAGCTAGCACACAGTTAGCTAACCCTTAAGGACATGGCTAGATGTACCTAAAGCACCGCTTTCACGCAGGTCCCGCACGCGTCCGTCTCAAATCACGCTGAACGCGTGTTTGCAGCAAACTGTACGCTAGCCAAACTCGATGTGGAAAATTTATTTGCTTGGCGTCAAGATTTACATTTAGTTAAGCAATAAATTTTATTGAAGGAAGGATCTCAAATTGACAAGTACTGTAAATTGGGTAGAAAAAGACGCGGCAACAGAGTAAAGTTTAGGTTAAGTTTTTTTTGTAAGTAAATGTGGTTGGTTTACAAACATTACACATCGAGTTTGGCTAGTATATAGCTGTTCACGATCGGCAAAGAGCCGTATGATCGTGCTACTTGCTTCAAGCAGACTGTCTGTGCAGCTACAGCGCGCGCCGCTCGCTTGAAACTAGCGCTAAGCAAGGCTTGGGCCTTGGGTTAGTTAGACCAAAAACGAGCAGCCAGGTTGCGGCAAGCTCGCGTACCGCGGCGCTGTCTACTATTTTATGCCGTCACTGTAAATTTGTCTAAACATTACTTTATTACGCCCACATGTGAAGGCTCATTTCTGTGATGGGCGGTAGCAATGCGAGATGTAGGTAGGTTTGTCCTACGTCCTTTAGCCCGTGTATTTTCCCGCCACGTGTAGTTCGTAAACAAATGTGCCTCCGGTACCTCGAGTAGTATTAGAACAGGAAGCGACTCTGGCGCCCCCGGCCCGCTGGCGACCACCATACAGACGAGACAATAACACACCTGCGTGGTAGTCTTGTCTGCTATGGAATAGAACACTCACTGTTGTCATGTCGACGTTACGTTGTCAGGTGGAAATGGTGGCAACAGTGGCATAAAAAGAGTTTGGAATAACTGACATCTGATTCATTATTTGCTACAAATCTATCTTTGGGTTATTCAATTTTCCCCGCTGACATCAGGATGCTGGACGACCGAGCTTCAGCCTTCCGATGTATAATAAATAAATAAATTTAAATCAATGCGTCGAGCTATGGAAAGAGCTTGACTCGGAGTTTCTCTGAAGGATAGGATTCGTAACGAATATATCCGACAGAGAACCAAAGTTATCGACATAGCTCAGAGAATTAGCAAGCTGAAGTGGCAGTGGGCCGGTCATTTCTCACGAAGAACCGACAACCGCTGTAGTTAACATGTCCTCCAGTGATGACCCCGACTTAACAAACGTAGTGTAGCACGCCCTCCAACCAGGTGGGATGACGACCTGCCTGTCTGTTACACATTATATTTTTAAAAATAAATGACAATAATGACGAAGACGGGAAGAAAAAACCATAAAGCAAATCGTTCACTAGCTACCAATCTATTCTAGCGCCAAAATAACTTTAAAGTACCCTCAATACGGATTTCGGATAAAGCAGTTAATTTAATGAAATGGATCCTCGGTGTAGGAGTCCGTAATTAAAGCACGTTTGCTGCAGTGCTTAGCTCGGAGCCCGTAAGCCGGCTAGGGCGCCGGGCGGCGCGCGAGGCATCGTAAACGTAAGCCGGCTAGGGCGCCGGGCGGCGCGTGAGGCATCGTAAACGTAAGCCTGCGCCGCCCTACGCGGCTGATGGGGCGCCTGGTCCCAGCGCTGATTGTACGACTCCGCGGGGTGGGGGCTCTGCCACTGTGACTTGTATTTGGGCACAGCTTCGTAGGCTATTCACAGAGCTCGCGCTTTTCTTATTTATTCCGTCGACAGTCGCTTTAGGTAAGTACCTCAACATGAAAGTAACCGGGACGGTATTTACACTCTCCTTTTGATTCCATTTTAATTTTTAAACACCTGACGCTGATAGGTTTATACAGATCTACGCTCATTCATCCAATACCGCTACCGCACAGCACAAAAACGTGCATTCAAATATGGGCTTTAACTCGTTATCTTTAGATACATTTACAGTGATAAAATGGCTTAAGCACACAAGCTTCAAACGAATGGTCCGCGAGCTGTCTGTCATCTGATGCCGTCAATATAAAATGCATCTAAATCTTACGAGTTAAAGCCTATACATATTAAAATGTATTTTTTTGTGCTGTGCTGCAGCGGTGCTTTCCAGGTGTGAGACAAGCTTAAGTGTCTAGCATATGGCTGTATGTGGCAGGCAGCTCCGTGACGTGATTGTGATCTAGTTATATGTTCGATATGAAAGTCACTGCAGCCTTTCTAATGCTTTGCTTTCTAAAATACCTTCAATAGTAATGTCGTCGGGTATTCGATTATTTGTATCAAGAATCGAATAAAATGTAAAGCACTTATTTATACCTACATACACAGTCCATAAAATGAGAAACATTACATTAAAACGGAACATTTAAACTCACACTAAACAATTTGTTTTAAAATATTAGTAAATAAAAATATTTTGTAACAATTCAGCGCAAAACCTTTTCTGATTCCTGCGAGTCTGATTTTTACCTTCTCTAATTGCATGGCGGCGTCGATTTGTGGGAGAGACGTCTCAACTAAATGCAATTCGCGTGCACGGCCCGCACGCGAATTGCATTTAGTTGTATCTCATCACATCACAGAAAGTTTTGAGCAGAATTGTTCATAAATATTTTTTAGCCTAATAATATTTATTTGCAATGGATTTCCGTAAAGTAGTAAATGAATCTTCTATTTAAAAATATGCTAGTGAAAGGAAGATGTACCTACTTGGGATGCAATTTGGATAGCATACCTACATATGTATGTCATCTAAATTGCATTCCAAGTTGGTAAACTTAGGTATGTTTTCTGGAAACCATACTTAGTCTAGGTTTTCCATAACTTAAACACGAGTGGAACAGAATAAACACAGAGCTAGGAGTGGCACAGGTCTCGACGTGTTCTCGTCGCCCGCGCCGAGTGATTGGAGCGCGGAATGGCCGATAAAAATTAACGCTCATGGTATAGTGGGGCTTTCTCTTTATCCGCTGATTCATTCCAAGATATCTCTAGGGTGAGGCTTCGGTGCATAGCGGGAGCGTGAACGGAAGCGGCTTTTAGACAGTTTTCAATAGAGCGTTTCCTTGTCGCGCGCGATACTTCCCCTATAGTCCTCCTCGCCCCCCCCCCTTCCCCTTTTAAACGCATCCTCAGACTATCTGACTAAAAAATACACTGAAGCCAAACTTTTATGAGTTGTCGCGTGTAATGCGTACTTTCTACAGAAATTAAAACTCATCGAGTCATCGTTGAACAGCTGCAGCACTTTTCTATGAAACGACTCATTTTACGCGACTCACATCTCAAAACAATACGCTCTTTTCGGCTCAGCCTTGGATATAGTTTTCAGCTATCTTTGATCTCTACAGTTACCTCAGGTTTTTGGGATATTTCCCCTGAATTGGAGTAAAACAATAATAGTACAATGTAATGTAGGAGAGGTACAATCCGCGCTGATCTCGGCAAGGAGTGTTTGTGCAGAGCTTGCGTTTCTGTGAGCTTAGTGTTCGTTCGCTTGGTTGTAGGTCACACACGCTTGCATCGTGTCGCTATGGAATGTGCACACACACACATAGCAAGATTCGAGATAATCCAAAGTACCCAGCTTTTAGGAAACACCGAACAGATCAAACCCTTTATTTTGTACCTATATCTATTTCACAAACTAAAGGATGTCTCACGCGAGACCGTGTCGGGTCCGAGCCGAGTGTCGGCCGCAGCACGGTCACGGTCCCGTGCCAGTAATTACAAAGACCTCCGCGAAGACTGCTCGGCCGCACACGCACAGTATTCATGCACCGAGCCGAGCCGGAACCGAGTTGTTTCCGACCGTTGTTCGTTGCTCGGCCGTTACTCGGTCCCGATCGGTGTAGCGTGAGTGTGTCCATCCATACTAAATATAGTAGTTAATATTAGTTGACCGTGCTACGGCCGACACTCGGCTCCCACCCGACACGGTCTCGCGTGAGACATCCTGAATAGCTTACGAGTATCTCAACTTGTTGTTTACTAGCTGCGCCCGCGGCTTCGCCCGCGTACACTTCACAATTTTATGGATTTTCATTTTTAACGCGGGACAGTTATTGTTTTGCTAAAATAAAAGTAGTTACCCGCTATACAGGGTGTCCCACGGCCACGGGACATGGAGGGATGCAATGTGTATTGGACAGATTAAATTTGATTCTTATGATTGACTTCACCGATCGGTGGTATAGAAATACAGGGTGTTTCATTTTTATTTTAATGGGTTTGATTACTGGAAGGAGCAAGTAACTTTTCAATATAACTTATTTAAAAAAATAGAGTAAAAAGTTCCTATCTTCAATATATCTGGTACTTGCCATCCATGTCCTATGGCCGTGGGACACCCTGTATATTCAGCTAGCTGCCCATGAAAGTCCCACCCATCGGCCCAGCCTTTAAGGAGATCAGCCGGATAACTAGCTTTTCCCAGCGGCTTCGTTCACTTGGTGCCTGTATAAAGTAGTCAATGTCCGCTTCTGCCGTCGGCTTTGCGCGCTTGTTTCCCGGACATTCATGGTGGTAGGTGGCGTAGTTATGTCCGTTCAGGGTAATATCTATCTCCTTGCCAAGTGTTAGTCGGTAAGATGCAGTCAGCCGTCTGGTCGTACGTAAGGGTAACAAACAGAGTGCACTTCGCACCTACGAGTATTAGTGATCTTGAATGTAAACTACCTCAAAGTACCGACTCGAAAACAAGGAAGCTGAAGAAATGTTAGAGTCGGACGTGTAGTTCTGTAGATCATCCCTCTCAGACAAACATACGACTTCATAAAATAAGATAAAGTACCATTCAGTAAAACATCTTTAGTATATGATGTAGATCATATACTGAAGATGTTTAAACATTAATCAGGAAACTACATCACTATGGAATAAGGACCACCCACCTCTTTGGATCTTCTTACATCTTATTTGAGTAATAGGATACAAAGAGTAGACATTAATGAGAAACGGTCTTCGGGGTCTGTAGTTACAATGGGTGTACCGCAGGGATCTATCCTCGGCCCTTTCCTATTTTTAATTTATATTATCGACCTGCCTCATCTTGTTAGGAATAATCACGAGATTGTATTGTTTGCTGATGACACTTCATTAATTTTTAAAATGAAACGACAAGACGAATTTCGATGATGTGAATAATGCAATCTCAAAAGTAGTCCACTGGTTTAGTGTCAATAATCTTTTGTTTAACGAAACCAAAACGAAATGTATTAGATTTATTCTACCTATTGTTAAATATGTTAAGGCTGATTTAAATGTAAAAGGAGAAACGTTAGAAATTGTTGAAAGTACCGTTTTCTTAGGAATCACCTTAGATAATAAACTTCACACATAGATAAGCTATCGAAGAGACGTAATTCTGCAGCGTATGCTGTCAAAAAAATCCGTCATCTTACAGACGTGGATACATCTAGACTTGTTTATTTCAGCTACTTCCGTAGTATTATGTCTTATGGTATACTACTGTGGGGGAACCCTGCATTATGCCCTGCATGATATTAACACCGTATTTGCGTTGAGAAGAGGGCTGTTCGTGCTATCTATAGTATGGGTCCCAGAGAATCCCTGCGTGATAAATTCAAAGAAATAAACATAATGACAGTATCATGTCAATATATTTATGAAAACCTATTGTACATTCATAGAAATATCAATCGGTTCCCTAAAAATAGCGATGTACATAATTAGAATACAAGAAATAAACATAAACTCGCTGTGCCCACAACTAGACTACACAAAATTAATGTATCTTTTAAAGGGCAATGTATACGCTTCTACAACAAAACTCCTAGTGAGTTGCAAAAATTATCATTAAATAAATTCAAACAAATTGTCAAAACCTTCTTGTGTAAAAAGGTCTACTATAAAATATCAGATTATCTAGAGGATAAAAAAGCTTGGTACGGGATTTGCTCCAACTTGAAAAATAACAACAAACTAACAGGCTAAAGGTTTCTTCGTCGCTTCTTTACTTTAGTCTACATACCGAAGCGACTGAAATCAAAAACATCATTTTATATCCGTGTCAGTGTTTAATTATTAAGAATTTGACCTTTTCTAAGTGTACATTTATTGTATTTATGGAAATAAAGAGTTTTTGACTTTGACTTTGATCATCGTGTCGCGGATCAGCGATTATAGAACCCATCGAGTTCTCGCAGGCGTAGGCGCAGGCGCATGCAGGCACATGCGCAGGCGCTGCGGTATTGGATCAATTGAACTGCTGAGCGGGCAGAGCAGCCCAACTCATAATATAATTTGAACACAACCCGTAGGTCCACCACCTGTCTTGCCGTAAATTTTTTCAGAATGTGCACTACTTGATGAATTTAGACAATTATTTCTGAAACTCGACGCCAGGAAGTAAATTTCATATTTTTGTGACAATGCTTACAAAAGTAGGTCCACCTATTAGACATGTTCGAACAAATCGGTCTATACCTAACCTATAGGTCGGATGCTAACCCGTTCATCACAGCAGGTTCGTTTAACGGTGAAACGAACGATTTTTAAAAAATATATTTTAGGTTGCCTGGGAAAAAATGCTCTCAGCGATGAGACCGCCTATAATTGCACTGATTATATTTTAAATTTGAAATTAGTTTTTTATTTTGTTATGTTTTAAGTACAACAAAGCATTCATTAATTCCTATTCCTTCCAATGCAAACTTTGGTGGGACGATTTCGTCCCAATTGTTAGTGACATTGTTGACAACTTTGCATTTCATACATTTATACGAAATGCAAAGCTGTCACTAAATATTGGGTTAATTTCACCACAAAAACCATAATGACATGAGCACTGCATGCACCGATGACGTCACTTCATGTTAGTGTCGGGTGACTGCCACGTCAGGGGTTAATTTTCAATTAAGTAAGTAAATCATTTATTTGTCACATAAAACACACACATTCAATTGTTTTACTCATTACAAAGTGACAAAATTAAAACATAACTTAAATAATAGGGGTTAAGGTACGAAATTGCCGTTTTATTGTAATAGGTATTTCGAACTGACATAGAACCTTCATGGTTTGAGATTTTTGAGCGAAACTTTCACATGGTACCTATGAGGTTCTTCTTTTAAAAAATGTGCAACATTCGATTATCGACTTTCAGTTGTTTTTTTTATTCAGCTTAGACCAGAAAGATGTATACTTCGAACATTCGAGTGGTTTTTGAATACGAGTTCCGACGCGGAACTAACGCGGCAGAAACAGCTCGCAATATCAATGTTGCGTTTGGAGAGGGGGCTGCTAATGATCGCACCGTGCGATTTTGGTTTAAACGCTTTCGTGATGGAAACTAAAATTTGAAGAACAAGAACTTTGAGTGGAAGACCGCCCAGGCCCACACAGGTGAATAACAATGAATTGAAAGAGATGGTGGAAGCCGATCCGACCCATACTACCCAGGAATTGGTGACATAGTTTAACGTTACCTTACCGACAATATTGACTCATTTGCGTCAAATCAATAAAGTGCCTCATGATTTGACTGATCTGCAGAAAGAAAAGCGTGTTGAAACTTGTGTTGCACAGATATAAAAATACATTTTTCAAAATGTATTTTTATATCTGTTTTGTACTTATTGTGTGAGGTGTTTGAGCAGCAAATAAATGATTGTCTATCTCTATGTCTAGGTCTATGTTGCCTTGTTGAATAGATACAGAAATGAAGAAATATTGGATCGAATTGTGACATGTGAGGAAAAGTGGATTCTTTACGATAACCGTATGCGAAAAATGCAATGGCTGACCCCAGGTCAAACGCCGCAACAATGTCCTAAAACAAAGCTTACCAATAAAAAGGTAATGCTAACTGTTTGGTGGTCTCAGCATGGTGTTATTCACTATAGCTTTCTCCGATCTGGTCAAGCAATAACGGCAGATGTCTACTGTGCCGAACTCCGAACAATGATAGCAAAACTAGCAGTGAAACAGCCCCGACTCATGAATCGATCTTCACCATTATTGCTCCCTGATAACGCGAGACCTCATACAGCACGAGAAAACGTTTTAACTCTACAGGAACTATAATTAGAAACCATTCGTCACCCTCCGTATTCGCCAGACCTTGCTCCAACGGACAACCATTTTTTTCGTGATTGGACAATTTTCTACGTGATAAAAAGTTTTCTTCCCAGGAGGCAGTACAACATGCTTTCACACAGTTTGTCGAATCTAGATCACCGGAGTTCTATCGCAAAGGCATAAATGACCTTCCTATTAGATGGCAGCAATGTATAGATAATAATAGTACTTATTTTGATAAAATAAAAATGATAAATTAAAAATAAACAAATTTAAATTTTTCAGTACAAATCGGCAATTTCACACTTTAAATAAAAATAATTTAACTTTAAATGAGTACCTATAGGTATGGTATGTAATAATATTATAAAATATGCGAAAGGAGCTCGGTCCGAGTCCATGTTACTCATTAGGGCGCCTATTTCGTTTAGCAGTTCGTTATTCACGACAGTTATTCATGACGACCGATGTGGCGCGGCGGGCGAAGGTCCGCCTGCGACGCAGAAGGTTGCGGGTTCGATTCCCGCCTTGGGACAAATGTTTGTACGATCTGCAAATATTTGTTCCGGGTGTTCTGGGTATTTTCTATATATAATAAAAAATATCTATCTATGTTATATATTGTATTAAGTTTATCAGTCATCTAGTACCCATAACACAAGCTCTGCTTACTTTGGGGCTAGATGATGCTGTGTGGATTGTCCAGCATTATTTTATTTATTATTTTATTTAGTTACAAATGCTACGGGTCATAATGTTTGCCGACATAACCTTTCGTCATATCCCGAGAATGGACTTAGGTTGCCTAACTGTGTCTCAAAAGTTATCTTGTACGGGGCCAACATACCGAGGGGAGGGGGCCCGAAGCCGCGGGCGGGAGCCAGTTTGCTCTCAGCCAAAATCCGTTATCAATGACCCACCTCCAACGCATCTGTGAGTACCACTCTGTAATGTGTATATAGTGGAGCCCCCGCGGTCCTCGCGGGCCGGAGGAGGCCATCGAAGGCTCGTCAGCGAGGTGATACCTTCATTGTTTGTACATCAGGAGACGTGACGTCACTGGCGTAGTGACTGCTCTGCTAGGTACGAACGTTAGAATATAATAAATGGTGCTGTGCTAGTTTTTGTAACAGACGACTTCGGCAAAAGTTGGTGGATCTATGTTCGGCTGCAATGTCATGTTTTGTTATTGCTGATCACTGAATTATATGTACTACGTACTAGAAAAGCTATTCTAAACAAAAAACGTATCGCAACTTTCTGGATGACGGATGCCAGCGGGGGCCTGCGCGCGGCGAGCGCTGCAGCGCTGAAACATATCTAAGTCGTCTAACCAAACTATTAAAGCATTCAGCGCTAGATCACCTATAGAGTACTATAGTTTTGACTTGACGCTTGACACCTTTTGTTCAACCCTATATATTTTACGCCGCGCAGAGGTGACACAGTTTTAGTTCCTACAAAACATCGTATGAATTCATTCTCTATTTTAACAAAAAATATTAAGGTGGATCGTCACGAGTTGGCGCGAGATTCATATTTTTTTAGGTTTTTAATTTATTTCGGCGTTCTACAAGGAATAAAACTACGGAAAAGTAATTTGCCGCAACTCGTAAAACATTTTCTATGAACCCATGATAAAGCCAACTTCGATCCAATTGTATTTTGGGAACATTTGGGAAAATGTTGATTTTTAGTCCAAAACTTCGTATTTTCCCAAATGCTCTAAAATACCAATGAACCGAAGTTAGTGTTCTCATAGGTTAATAGAAAATGGTTTACTATTTGCGGCAAATTACTTTTCCGTTAGTTTTATTCTTTAAAGAAAGCAGAAAAAATTATAAATCACAAGAAAATGTTAATATTAGCAAACCCGTGACGATCACCCTTAACTACCAAAAAGTGGAAAAGTAAAAGAAAATTAATTGTTATGCGTTTATTCAAACTTCAACAAGTTTACAATAGTTCAAAATCGACTTAAATAAGAAATCAAATATAATGTATTTTTGCAGTATTGAGACGCGCATGTCGCGTCGTCGTAGTTTCTGAACTCTGTTCATTGTTGTTGATATAATGTACTGAAAGGAAAAAACATTAAATAAAATTTCAATAATTTGATTGTTTTGAAAAGACTAAAACCCGACTTAGAAACCTTTAGTTTTAAACTGTATTTTTAAGTTTTGCGGGATGAATAAGAATCCCTCGGGAATAAATAAATTATGGGACCACCTCGGGAGCATCCTCTATAAATCTATAAAAAATTATCCCGTCATTTATGGACAAATCGGTCCATAAATGACGGAGAAATCGACTAACACACTTAAAAAAACATACAATACAGCCGAAAATAGAACCTCCTTGTTTCGAAGTCGGTTAAAAATATCAAACTAATTAAAACACTTTCTAAAAACACCGCCATCCATCAATCACATATTTTTACTTACAACCGGTTTTGAAATGGAACATCTGCATGTTTTGTTAAGTCTATGATTATAAATAAATGAATTTAAGTTTCCTAATGAATTTATTAGAAACACAGAAATACAATTTATTTATAAAGCCGATTTACATGTCAATAACTTTTTATAAGTATACAAAGCGTATACAAGTTCTTAAATAATTCGAATTACACTAAAAAATAATACAGAATTATGCTAGGAGTCATGGTCTCCAGTAAAATGTTAAAAAGAGTGAGTTCATTTTTTTTTTACCTAAGGGTATGAACATGAACGAGGTAGCGCCCGTTATGTTGAATGGATCTGTGCTGGAGAAGGTTGCCCAGTTCAAATATCTGGGTCACATTGTAAGTGACAACCTCAGTGATGAATTAGACATAGAGAGAGAGCCGAGGGCGTTGGCTGTAAGAACCAATGGTTCGTAGGTTCTATCGATGTTCTAAAGAGGCAAAAATAACCCTTTATAAATCCTACTGTCAGACATTATATACGAGAAGCCTATAGTATATACAGTGGTGGACACATAATTAGAGACACCCCCTAATTGATCACAATAAATATGATTTTGGCACAACCATTAGCCAAAGTAGGTATTAAATTGAATGTAATTGTTACTAAATCATACATGACGTTGTATTCTTAAAAATGGAAGACAAAAAAGTTGTATTGCTTGGTATTTTAGACACTGCTCACTATCCCAAGCCAAACTTTTTTAACGTACCTGTAGCTGGCCAGCTAATTAAAGACAGTGAACGCTATGTTCTGAATATAAAAAAAGAAACAGAACTACATTCGGTTTTTCATTGTTTTGCCGCGTATTTGCATGAAACATCGACATTAATTATAACATTTTATTTTTTGTATTCAAATTAATTCGTTTTATACCAATCGATATGGGAAAAAACAAGAGTTGCGATTCGTCCACTAGAAAGATAATCTTGAACTTTCATAGCAAAGGTTGGTCATACAGAAATATCGCAAACCATTTGAGCCGTTCTAAGGACATGGTTATGAATGCTATAACGCATTTCAAGAAGTTCGATACGACCGAAAACGTACCCAGAAAACCGTGACCTAGAAAAACTACTCCGCGGGAAGACTCTAGGATGGTATTGTTGGCAAAAAAGGAACCGTTTAAAGGACTAGAACTGATACGCTCGGAAATATATGGGGCAGGAGAGTCGACAGGTGTGTCTGCAAGGACAATTAGACGGAGACTATGTGAGGCAAACTTGTACGGAAGAGTGTCTCGGAAGGTGCCACTTTTGAAAAAGCAAAATGTTAAGGCAAGGTCAGCGTTTGCTAAAAAATATGAACACTGGACTGAACGATAGTGGAAAAATGTGCTTTTTTCGGATGAAACAAAAATTAATATGATTAATTCTGACGGAAAACAATATGTTAGACGCCCCCCGTACAAAGAAATGGATCCGAAGTACACCAAGAAAGTAGTGAAACATGGAGGGGGCAATATCATAGTGTGGGGCTGTTTTTCAGGACTTGGTGTCGGACCTGTCAGGAATATAGAAAGCAATATGGATAAATACCAGTACAAAAATATTTTACAAGAAACCATGCTGCCCTATGCTGAGCAAAATTTACCGGTAATTTGGACTTTTCAACAGGATAATGATCCGAAACACACCGCAAAAGTAGTTAAAGATTTCTTAAGGAACCAGTTTGTGACAGTTTTGGATTGGCCCCCGTACAGTCCGGATTTAAATCCAATCGAAAACTTAATGTACCAGGTGAAGAAGACAGTGGCGGCAAGAGTACATCAAACGTCGATCAACTTTACACAGCTTTTACAGAAGCGTGGGAACAAATTCCGGTACAAGTTTGTACAGAATTGATTGCTTCCATGGCTAAGAGATGTCGTGCTGTTATTGCTGCAAAAGGACATGCGACCAAGTATTGATACGCATCGGAATGCTCTATAAAAATGTGTTAGAAATCTTACGTACTAAAATAATTTCAAAGATAACTAATTTTTTGTTTAATTTCTTGTTACGAAATGAAGTGTCTTTAATTATATGGCCAGATCTTACTAATCTTATCTTTTATTTACACTGCTTACATTTAAGTTTTACCGAATAAAAGGCAAGTTTTGTTGTAAATGTTTCGTTTTAACAATACACAATAACAACACAAATAAAAATTATTTGTGCAGCAAGTTACAATGGCAGTCTGATAAAGTATATACAGGAGGAATAGCTTAGTTATTTCAATATGCTTCCAGTGTCTTTAATTATGTGACCACCACTGTATATATATATAGTATATGTTATATTACTTAAACATGTGTCATGACTAGGTACTACTAACATCAAAATCAAATCAAATCAAATCGTTTATTGGAACCATGTAGAGGTACATATTTAAAACAAAAACAATGCAACGATACTGACGCTAAAAGTATAAAACTGTGTCGCGTTCAGTATCGCCCTCCTCTGGACCGACTCATAAAGATAAAAATTTTAAACAAACCAAAAGAATTTAGCCTACGTTATCCTTAAATAATATTATAATTAGGAGGTTAGTATAAATACACATTGAAAACTACACAAGATTAATAAATATTGTTCAACTTTGCTGTGACTTGTGGTGAAAATAAATAAAATAAATATAAAAGTGAGAACATAAGTAGGTACATTCGAAGACACCTGTCTCAAGAGAGTCAGGGCAACGATTATGTACCTACCTGTCGATGAGGGGATCAGAGATGGGAGAGTGGACAATATTCATAAATTTAATATGATAAAATAACATGTGTGCAACAAGTGTGTGCAATTAAATGACAATTTAATTTATTTTCGCTATAAGAAGTTCTGTATCATCATAAGAAAGTGTTAAAAGCCAGGCAGATAATTTAAATTTTACAATTTCGCAGAGATAATGGATATATATTAAGTTTTTTATTAATTGAATTATAAAGCATCGAGCTGATGTGGGGATACTGTCGACTGGCTGTAGCAGTCCTGTGTGAAGCTATTTCTCAGACTCTGTGAAACCGTCGTTTAGTCCTGCTTGGTATAGGGTCGTACGGCACTTCGCCATGTTTACGTAAGAGGGTTTTGAGAATGAACAGTTGTCGAACAGTGTGGACTTGACAGAGTGAGTATAGGTCAATAGTAGGAAACAGTCTAGGTCTAGGTTTGCAGCTTAGAACCTTTAGAACTGCTCTTTGAGCCCTTTCCAATAGTAGAAGGCGCGTCTTAGCCTTAGCAGCTCCACCCCAAGATGTTATACAGTACGATATTATTGATTGGCCAAGCGCGAGATAAATCATCTTGAGACATTGAAAGTCAGCTGAGTGTCGGAGGTTTTTAAAGACGTAAATTAATTTCCTCACCCTTTTTACAGTAAGTGTAATGTGATCGTCCCATGATAAATAACCGTCAATGATAATTCCCAAGTATTTAATAGAAGCTACTTTAGTGACAAATTGACAGTCACATGAAACAGCAGTTTCGCATGTATGTGCGGGTAACTTAAAAATGGAGAACGGCTGGCCAGATGAATTAAGCGAAAAAGTTACAAATTTAGTTTTGTCCACATTTAAGGTAAGCAGGTTAGCTGACATCCAGATCATCACTATACGTAGCGAAGAAACTGCAGTCTGATAAGTCTCTTCCCAAGTGGGCCCCCGGATGATTAAAGCTGTGTCATCAGCATAGGTTAAGATATTGCAGTTTGGAAGACGGAGATTGCACAGGTCATTAACGTAAATCAGAAAAAGAGTCGGTCCCAATACACTTCCTTGAGGGACACCACAACAAACTGCTTCATCGTCGCTAACATGTCCATCAATAATAACACACTGTGAGCGAAGAGACAGATAGCTACTAAAAAGCTCTAGAACTGATCCACGAATGCCTATGGCCTCTAGCTTCGACAGCAGTAAATGGATGGAAACAGTGTCGAAGGCTTTGGAAAGGTCGACGAAAATACCAATGTTTTTATATCGGTCATTGAAGTTATCAGCGATGTCATTTGTCAATTCCAGAACTGCATCCTCCGTCGACTCACCCCGCCTGAAACCATACTGATCATGAAGATATTATTAGAATGTAAGAAATTAATTAGCCTACTATTTATGATTTCTTCAAATATTTTCGACAAAACTGTAAGGACAGATATGGGCCTATAATTAGATGTATTGCTTCTATCCCCAGACTTGAAAATAGGATGAACAATAACATAGAACATAGACAATAACAATAACATAGAATTAATATCTATTTTGACTAACATAATTATGGACCTAAATTGATTTTTGTGTAGTCTGAAATAAACCAATTTAATATATTTTCATAATGGCGTACATATTTATGAAAAATTATTTTCTATCTGTTGTTGTATAATGATATTATTACCTATTTATTCACATCATACAACAAATAATTTTACTTACTTGACTACTGAATTATTACTTCTCGTTATTTACGTCCAGGTTCACATTTAGACTTGGATTTTTGTATTATTAGCGCGGCTCCTTAAGCACCCACACTGCATGAATGTCGAAGCCACACTGATCACTGAAGTAAGGTGTACGGATTCCAGTACAGTTCAGTCTGACAAAATTGAGTGTTCGGAATGCGCAATCTAGTGCGTAGTACTTATATATCGATGTTGCTGATCGAATTATTTCGATTCTTTCATCAGTAGCTTTCTCTATCTCCGTGTTTTTGTAAAATGTATCCCATTGTAATTATGGAAATCAGCGAATAGTCCATAGTAATTGTAAAAATTACCTTTTTTTCATTGGTATCTGTGATAGCCTTATTTATTAAAAATAATATAGTCTCGTGATCAGTTATGCCGGCTCTATACTCACAGAAGCTCGACTAGATGATCTAGTTCTAGACAGTAAGGACAGTCGGATGAAGAAACCACGAAACATGTTCCTGATGTGCCAGATGTAGGTTTATGCAATCGTCAGCTTACGGATGAATTGAATCCCGAAACATGTTCCTGATGTGCCAGTAACAAAGTAGTATTAGTATAGCCTTTATAACCCTCAATTACATATTGTGTACCCCCACTTACCCTTCGGCGTCAGTTTTACCGAACTAAACATGTTTACGTCACGAAACTTAGTAATTTTCAGGGTATTCAATATGGCAGATTTTTTTAATAACTGCTTATTTTGTTATGTATTTTATGTAGTTTTAACACATGTGGCATACCGTTGGCATGGCCATGAACTTGAAAAGTTTTCAGTGAATTGGAAGATCAGAGAAACACTTATTTTTTTTAATTCGATCCATAGTTAAAAACTCAGTTTTTAATTTTCACTTTTCATCACTTTGCAACCCCATACTTTCTTTTATTTGCCTAGATCTCACGTTAATATTGATTTTTCAACTAGAAGACATGTGTTTCTGATTTCATCAGAAACACATAATTACTACACATTGTGACTAATCTTAACTTTATGTCTTCTAGTTCTACAATAGTGTTACTAACCAAATACCTATGGATCTTGTTATTCGATTTTTTTTTTCATAATTTCAGTGACACAACACTCCGTAGGTGTCTAGCTCATTCCCTGCTGATCTATCTATAAAGGTTGTCGTAGATCTGGACCTTACCACTGCCACACAGCACATAGATGTGCATTCAAATATGGGCTTTAATTCGTTAAGTTTAGATGCATTTTATATTGATGGCATTAGAAATAAATTTACTCGCTTGCGCTTAGCCATTTTATTACTGTAAAATGTATAGATTACGAGTTTATATTTGAATGCATATTTTTGTGCTGTGCGGTAGCGGTGCTGGATGTGTGCACTATGTCCTTTAGATTAAATAAATACCTCACTCATAATTACTTCGCCGCATACCTACATACCGCATACTGAAACAGAACCAGTGTGAGTGTGTGAGTGTGTGAGTGTGCGACGAAAACACTATGAGTGACTCACACACCCATAGGGCGAGCGAAGCCGCGGGCCGGCGCTCCTTGGACCGTAAAGTGTTCCTCTCATTGTTAGTGTCTTCCCGAGATGTAGCATGTTCTTTTAGCGCGCGCCGCTCGCCTCGCAACCCTTTGTGTAACGTACACGTTTTGCTCCACGTCGCGTCGCCTCACTCTCGCCTCACCCTTGCCTCACTTTTGCTGTTTCCCTGCCAGTTCCACTTCAGGAAATTCTTAAGGTTTCGTTTTGCGAGTTGTGAAAAACTAAAGAAATATTTTTGCTTTTTACGAGTAATACGTACCTACCTATAGCTCGGAGACGACTAGTTGTGCGCACATTGAAAACCATTTTCTTTGAATTCATGTTTGAGCAACCTTAGAGCTAACTTGTGTAGCTTAACGGCATTATCTTGATTTAATTGATAAAAAGTATTCGCTTGCAATCTGCCGGCGCCGCCGCGCCGCCGCGCCGCCGCCGCGTGTCCTGGGAGAGCCTTCAGTTCCGGATAAATATATTTCAAGTTTGCTAGATAGCATGGGTTTATATAAAATAGTTGCGGATAACTACTTATCTGCTAGCTATATTAACTTGTAGATAGTCACAGAAAATTTTAAAATCGCTAAATTGTTAGCATTTACTGCCTCTCGCGAAACGAACCACCATAAGCTCAACTGTCAAACTTTAACTTGAACTGGCCCCGTACCACGCGACCATCGCTACCATGTGGCTGCCTGTCAGTAATTCAGTCACGATTGTGTTGATATGAATAGATAACAATGCGCGTTTTGTTTGGGAATGCGTTTAGAGAGTCGCGGCGAACGAGCGATGTGCCGAAAACAAGCGAGGCAAGCGTACTCGACGCTCATTACTGTTTATTTAATTACTGTGGGGACTTTCCGCATAAGTCGGGATGAAGCTTATAGGAGGGTAAGAATCCGCATTGATTATTAAACATGATAAATTATTTATTTTTCTCTTGCTTTACCTACATTATTTCTTACACTTGCTGCATCTGTCATCTCTTTAATTAATCCTCTTGTGGAACTCTACCTTTCACCTACTTAATTACTTGTACTTTCCTGTGTTTATCTGATTATACATAAGTCTGTGCTGTTCCAGTGAAGCCAAATAAATGTATCTTTATCTTGTATGCTATATTGTCTTCTGATTTGTTCGTTTGTATTATGTAAGTTTTCGGGTGTTGTTTGTGTTTTTAGTAGATTAAGTATTGTTAAATTTGATAAACTGAAAATAATTATTATGTGGTAGTTGGGCTATAGCGCCCATCACTGTGGCGATCTTTGGGAGAGGCCTATGTTCAGCAGTGGACTTCCATCGCCTGAGATGATGATCATGTGATGGTGATTCGTTGTTATACTTTACCATCTACTTTGTATTCAAAACCTAATTAAAAATAATTACACAGAAATATAGACGTATACTGAAATAGTATACATAATGAAAGTAAAGAATGCTAGATGCTAGTCACAAGCGTACGTACTCACCGACTAGAAAGAAGAAGTAGAGTATAGAAGGGAGAAGGAGTTGCCGCGACGGCAGCCGATCAACGCGAGGCATGGCGGCGGCAACCAATGGGGACGGCGCGCGGCTACCAATCGCTCGTCGCGGCTCACAGCGCAGGGGCAGAGGGGGCGGGGGGGCTCATCTTCGTGGACGAAGCATCTGGAAATAACAACATTGCTTATAAATATTACATTATAGATATGAAGCTATGCTAGTAATTTAATAGGACAATTTTAGTGCCAGTGTGTTCATCGTTTCCGCTTTCTATCTGTCCATCTGTCACTTCACAGAGCCTGTATAATTTATAAACGTAATAAGTAGATACTTTAAATTATCACAAAGTGTGTATTACTATGGCGCCAATAATTATATACCTATGTATATATATCAACAATTTACTACAATAAAAATTCTGATGCTATCAATGGAGTTCAACCTTACTCAAGCACTTGAGTGTACACTTCTGAAATACAATAAAAGTGTACGACACTTCGTAGCAGAGCTACGATGTAGCTCTGCTACGGCGTAGGCTCCGCTACGGCAGCGGCGGCGTGCCACTTACTATTATACAGATAATTTGGCGTGTTTTAAACCGACTACAAATTCTGGTAAATAATATCCATCTGTCTCGGACGAATGAAATCACCCCTCCCTTATTTTCCCTGACGTCTTAGAATATTTACTGAACGTAGATCTATATTCACGTGCAAAAAATTGAGTTTACACTGGCGACATCTAGTTATAATTCAAGTGTAATTTAGTTTGATGACACATGGATGAAGCTGTTGAGGTCCCTTGCCATGAAAACCAAGTGTCATTAAGTTTAACGGAATAAATACTAATACCTGGGGATCATTCTCTATACAATAGTGCAAGAATCAGTAGAAAGGTTAACCATCGGCGGAGATATCAAGTAACAAAAATACATAAGTAATTAAAAACATATATACAGACGAATTGAAGACCTCCTCTTTTATGAGGTCGGTTAAAAATACATCTATGAGAAAATTGTCTAAAAATACTAACGTATAGAATGGAGATTCTTCGCCCCTTACCATTTAAAGTGTCCTCTCCCCGCATCCCGCATCTAATTCAGGTTTGATTTTGTTTGTTTTATTTACTACTCTCAAACTCACACAATCAATCCAGTGACGTCATGCAGTGACGTCACTGCACGACGTCATACCGTCGCAACACCTAACAAACAAAGAAGAAGCAGACCCTGGACATTAGGGCTTTTTGTATGGAGTTCTGATCGTTCGCTCCGGGTGTAGTGGCACCCGGAGCGAACGATCAGAACTCCATTGTTAAGTTATCTACCTCATAGAGCTCTCATTTCAATACAAGCGAGTGGTGTTGGTGTTGGTGTAGGTGTTTGGTGGTCGATGGAGGTCGACGGTCGATCCTCACATACACTGTTTACTTACAAAACGTGTCGGATATCGATATTAAACGCAAATGCCCGGTAATGGTCATTTTGTTTTTTTTTACGTAAGATTGAGTAATAGTTAATAGATTCCAGTCCATGTCTGCCGGGATTCGAACCAGGGATAATTCCGTTTTGGAATTTTGCTAACTCATATGTATATATAGATAGCAACAGATTGAACAAGTGAAAGTTTTGTTCGTTACGAAACACAAGAATCTCTCCAAAGCCAACGATAAAACAAGAAAAGAATGTGCCTGCACCAGCGCGCGCCCGCAGCCGCGCTCGCGCCTGGCAATCATTGGAAACGCTGCTTGCGCCTCGGCCCGGGTAGGCACTTGCAATTGCCAGGAAGTGGGAACGGTGGGAAACTGTGTTTTGTATACATTTTGAATGCAAAATATTATCTTTTCGAGTGCATTTACTATTACCTTAGGTATTTGAAAACTTAACGAACGGTAAAATGTCTGTGAATGACACAGATGTAGAAACTAGTCCTTGACATTTTTCATTGATAATAAAATAAATAATGTAGTTGTTCTGTTTCGTTCAGTCAAACGTTGAATAAATAGGTACCTAACCTATCTGGTTCCATAGCTTCACTCAGTCGCTTGACGTTCGAGTGAATGGAGTCGAGTAGGTAGCTCGGTGCCCTGGCTGCTGTTTATGAACCAGCCTGCCCCTGAGCCTGAGCGGGTCCTGTGTCAATAAACATTATTATTGATTCTGTGATTCTGGTAACCATCCATACTGAAGTCTGTCTGTTCTGTTTCCACGACTGAGGTTGAATATATCGGAGTGATATAGAGGTAGAGGTAGTAATGATGAACCTGATGACATGGCATTTCATCTTGCATAAACACGTGCGAAGCTGGGAACAAAAACTAGAGGTAGTTGTCCATAAACACGGAGTTGTTTTCTGGTTTTGTTATAAAAGTGTTTATAACTCGTATACAGCGTCGTTAAGTGCAGCGGAGGTGTTATTGTATGCCCCTGCTCTGTATTGATATCTATTCTCGAGGTGTTTTGAATATGTTAGCTCAACTGTTTTAATTGTAAATTCAATTGCAATTGCATTTTGTTTCTTATGTTACCAGTAACGGTAGCAACTACCCATTTATTATACCCAAAATAAAACAAAAAACCATAACGCTACAAAAGTGGCTGACCACTTTTTCCATAAATTGCTGAACATTGAAAACTAATCGCCATTACGAACCTCCTCAATTTTAAACAAAAGCTTTGAATCGTAATTTTCTTCTGTTTGAATTACTCAGAATGAGAAAAGAAAACACCGCGTTATTATAGCCATTGTTTATCGCTGAGATATTTTTATATGTAGGTAACTTTCGTTGCTGACTGTACATGAGCGGAGGGGTAAAGGGGTGCGGGGTGGTTATCGTATTTCCTTGCAGTGGGTCGAGTGGAAGGAAGGCTTCCGGCGGGCAGTGTAGTGGGTAGTGGCACAGCGTGACTATGTAGTGGTTAGGTGCCTAGTGGCGAGAGCATCGACGTCGATGGAGCTGTGTTGTAGATCCAGCTTGAGGAAACGGCTTCGCGCGCGCTTGTCTCTGACAGAAAGCAACCTATGCGAGTAGGTTATTCCTTCTTTAATAAGATCAATGCAGACTTTCAGTTCTGGAACTGGATTTTAAATCGAACGTAATGATTTCGTCTACACAGACGGATGACGTCACAGTTTGTCCCCAGCTGTAGCTGCGGCTTCACACGAGACTGGGGATAGCAACCGAACTATATGGAGCCCATGAAGTGTTAAAACGATTCATAAGTCACACTCCAAATCATTCGCAAATTTTGTCGAAACGAAGTAAATAACAACCATCTATAGAAAATAAATATTTTTAGGATGGTATTGTTGTAATACAAAAATAGACATATTTTCAATACAATTCTACGATTTGTTTTACTCTCCAAAACATGCAAAAATAACAAGAAACAAAACAAAACTTATGCATATAAATGTAATGTTTACACAAACAATCACTAAGTATAAGAATAAGTTGTTTGACATTTTAAGTTCATTATAAAAAATATTTTCGTTTTTTAAAAGAAAATCCTTTCCTTCTTTTAAACTGAATGATATAAAATATGATTACGCGTTGTAAGCTACACAATAAAATCCACGTTTTCCAGCGTAACCTATTTATTACTTGTGAGGCGGGTGCAAGATGGCCGTCGAGTGCAATTTCCCGTTGTAGTGTAAATGTTGACGAGGCAGCATAGAACGCGGCCCTCTACCCTACACCAACGTCAGCTCATTTAGCTTCAAGTTCGGAAGGTATATAAGTATAACCTGTACTATGGTCGAGGTAAAGTGGCTGCACATATGTAAACAAATATGTAAACACATCCGAACACGTCCTTGGAGTCGAGATAGACAGATAATTATAAAAAAATTTTGAAGAAAGGATCTCAAATCAACATATTGTATTTTAAAAATGAACAACAAGTAAATTTGAATTTGAAGTCGTTTACAGTTTTGATGGTGCAATAAAGTGATAATCTATCTATCTATCTACAGTCTGCCGTCGCAGCGCAGCGCAGCGCAGAGATAGGATTTCATTTTTCCGAAATAACTAGTAGATCTATTTTGTCCAATTTTATTCATATTTATTTAACCCTTGATCGTGAAAAGGACACAGACAGCAAGAGTAGCTTCGCCTTCATAATATTGGCATGGGTGAATACATAACTATCAAGCAAGGACCGCAAAAATATAATATTTAAGTTACCTATTCATATTTCTCCGAAGTATACCTCTATATGTAGTTATTTTGAAAACCTAAATCCTAATTTTATTTATTTGTTTTGGAACTTTATGAAAGCTTACAGGTAGGTACACAAAACATAATTAACTATCAGAAATATACATGCTGAGTACATGTCAGCTGAAAGCTAATTATAAATTTCCACTTATAGGTTACTAATTAGATGAAAGCAACCCCATCACTAGATCCTACATTGTCATTGGTGCGCAACGAGGAATAAAAACTTAACATTTATACCTACTGAATGAAGCGCACCGAAACGGGTGCGCTATGTGGATGTACTTTGGTGCGGTTCATCTGGGTGCGCATCATCTGGGTGCGCTATGAGGAATGCCTCAACATTGCATACTGAGAGGGTTTTTCATTAACAGAACAATAACATAACAATAAGGTGTGACGAATCATTGTGTACTATTTTTTTTTTTTTTTTTTAACTATAGACTTCGTATTCGGTTTTTTTACTCGTATAGTTATTATTGTTTTCATAATTTCAAAGGATCTATATTACTTTTTTTTGTAATAATTACAAGAAAAAACACTGGTATATGGTTTTAGGCACTAAAATGCAAATTGCTAAAATACGTTGTGACACCGATGTAAAGATCCAAGGAGTCTCGGTAGATCAGGGATGAGGCGCGGAACTTTACCTTCGGTAGCCCGCTTATGTTATAGAATCACGTACTTAGCTTAGTGAAGAATTGTTTTTATCGTCTCAAAGTGAAAATAACATTCGCAATCAGCTCTCAGGGGCGTCTCGCATGCATTGATTCTGTCGAGGTTGAATCATGGTGACGTGGTGTATGCTGTACCTCTATGCTCCACAATTGCTAGTCCGGACTCAGCAAGTGGTACATCGTGTACAGAACGCATGTTGCCGATTTTGTTTTACTATCCCGCCTCGGTGTCACATCACTCCTTACACGAAAAGTCTATGCTCATTTTTTAATGTTATTAAATTCAATAAACTAGAGTACTTTCGCTCTAACCTGAAATTTGCCACTCGAAATCTGTGGCCAATTAAATCAGCACTCTTGTATCATAACCATAAAACTGCAGCGTTCAAAGGTAGTTTTCGATATCTGGCAACGAAGTGTTGGAACAATTTATACCTCCACCCTTACGTAATCTCAACACTAAGTTCACTTTCAAAACTCGTCTTAAACCTTTACTGTTACACAAACAGATAGAGGGAATTCCTAAGCACTTCGTGTGCCAGAAGTATGTAGGAAGCACTGGGGTTGCTACTTCTACCTATTTGTGGGTTCCTAATTCGTGCTTAAGTACCAAACAATATTCGCGACACCTACGACAATTATGTTGGCGACACCTACGACAAAATTGTACCGACACAAAAAACCTATCCATATCTTTTTTCATGTGCTCTAACACTGCAAAAGCCAAAAATTTTGTGATTTAAATACTAAGAAATGACACGCAAACACATGCCGTCTTCATTTGTTTTGTTAGTGTTTCGTTTTTCTGGTCTCAGGGCAAAGCTATGCGCTGAGTTATTACCTTTCTGTCAGGCTGCAGCACACACATACTCACATCACTAAGCTATGCGCTGAGTTATTACCTTTCTGTCAGGCTGCAGCACACACATACTCACATCACTAAGCTATGCGCTGAGTTATTACCTTTCTGTCAGGCTGCAGCACATACATACTCACATCACTAAGCTATGCGCTGAGTTATTACCTTTCTGTCAGGCTGCAGCACATACATACTCACATCACTAAGCTATGCGCTGAGTTATTACCTTTCTGTCAGGCTGCAGCACACACATACTCACATCACTAAGCTATGCGCTGAGTTATTACCTTTCTGTCAGGCTGCAGCACATACATACTCACATCACTAAGCTATGCGCTGAGTTATTACCTTTCTGTCAGGCTGCAGCACATACATACTCACATCACTAAGCTATGCGCTGAGTTATTACCTTTCTGTCAGGCTGCAGCACACACATACTCACATCACTAAGCTATGCGCTGAGTTATTACCTTTCTGTCAGGCTGCATGCAGCACACACATACTCACATCACTAAGCTATGCGCTGAGTTATTACCTTTCTGTCAGGCTGCAGCACACACATACTCACATCACTAAGCTATGCGCTGAGTTATTAACTTTCTGTCAGGCTGCAGCACACACATACTCACATTACTAAGCTATGCGCTGAGTTATTACCTTTCTGTCAGGCTGCAGCACACACATACTCGCATTACTAAGCTATGTGTTGAGTTATTACCTTTCTGTCAGGCTGCAGCACACACATACTCACATTACTAAGCTATGCGCTGAGTTATTACTTTTCTGTCAGGCTGCATGCAGCACACACATACTCACATCACTAAGCTATGCGCTGAGTTATTACCTTTCTGTCAGGCTGCAGCACACACATACTCACATCACTAAGCTATGCGCTGAGTTATTAACTTTCTGTCAGGCTGCAGCACACACATACTCACATTACTAAGCTATGCGCTGAGTTATTACCTTTCTGTCAGGCTGCAGCACATACATACTCACATCACTAAGCTATGCGCTGAGTTATTACCTTTCTGTCAGGCTGCAGCACATACATACTCACATCACTAAGCTATGCGCTGAGTTATAACCTTTCTGTCAGGCTGCAGCACATACATACTCACATCACTAAGCTATGCGCTGAGTTATTACCTTTCTGTCAGGCTGCAGCACACACATACTCACATCACTAAGCTATGCGCTGAGTTATTACCTTTCTGTCAGGCTGCAGCACATACATACTCACATCACTAAGCTATGCGCTGAGTTATTACCTTTCTGTCAGGCTGCAGCACATACATACTCACATCACTAAGCTATGCGCTGAGTTATTACCTTTCTGTCAGGCTGCAGCACATACATACTCACATCACTAAGCTATGCGCTGAGTTATTACCTTTCTGTCAGGCTGCAGCACATACATACTCACATCACTAAGCTATGCGCTGAGTTATTACCTCTCTGTCAGGCTGCAGCACATACATACTCACATCACTAAGCTATGCGCTGAGTTATTACCTTTCTGTCAGGCTGCAGCACATACATACTCACTGAGAATCTGTACTTTTTTTATGTAGGTATAGGTATATGTACCGACTATTTTTTAAGTCTTTTTTTATGTTCTGATGTAGGTACCTAACTTTTTGTTGTGTATCTTTGTATTGTGTGTTGCAGTTGCAAATAAATGTTCTATCTATCTATCTGGTTTTGTTAAAAACAAGCAAAAAACATTTGTAAAATATTAAAGATTATTTATCGCGTACCTTTTGTTTTATTTTCCCCCTTTACTACTGCCGGCCCGTACCGGTTTGTAATAAAACATTTTAAACTTTCGCGATCTGTTAATATATTAAAGATTATTTATCGGAGATCGCGAAAGTTTAAAAAGATTTATTTGTAAAATATATCATAAAGTTAAATAATTTAAGAATACGTTTAAAAACTCGGTTTTCGGTTTTCAAAAATTATATATCACACACATGTTAGGTGGCACCCTGTATAAAGGTTGCTAAAGCACTGCAAACTAACAAATGTACCCGGATTCGGCCCATAATTATTATTGTTATGCATACAATCACACCATTTACTTTGACGCGTACCTACAGTGAGTTATTGTGTTACAAAACGTCACAGACAGTTGTGCATTACGTGCGTCGTGAGTAATGCTGACATGTGAGGGGTGCACACCGCGCTCACCCCTTCATGGGGCCCCAGGGACTCGAGTAAGGGACCCAGGGACTCGAGTGAGGGGCCCCGATTCATTGTAATGACCCTCTAGTTGTTAATTAGTCCGATGCGTCGGATACCACCCGTGGAGTAACGAATTGTTAATTCGTTCGGATGTTTAACGTTATCGTTATTACTCGTTGTGGTAAAGTTATTGGTTAAAATGAAGCTGTTACGTTTTATTAACTGATTTCGTTTTATTAGTGCTACTGTAGGTATTACAGTAACAAATAGTCAGTTTAAAACATGGCTCATGTGATCTTCAGAGAAATACTTTTGCACCTAACCTTTACAATTTCAACAAATACTCCGGTGTTGTTCTAACTAGCTTCAGTCCGCGGCTTCACTCACCACAGTGTAACTGTATGCTAATACTTAGTCTTTGTCACTCAGGAATTATATGTATAGCTACATATCTATTAGAGGAAATTTTAAAACTATAATAGTAGTTCCATGCTGTTCGAAACAAACTGGCCAATTATATACGTCCCTTACTTATTTTGAATTGTTCAGATGGCTTTTATGGTAGTGGGTTTGGTAACTTTGCAAGTATTAAGCCGATTTAAACTAAAAACAGTAATTAATAGTTCCTTAACAAGGGTTAACACGGACGGTCGTGTTACTTAAGTATCTCATGAGCAAAACTGCAGACAAAGTATTGCTAAAAATAATATTTGGTAAGTTCAAACAAACGTATCATTGTTCGCAGTGTACGAGTAGGTACAGGTGGAACTGTGTCCAGTTTCTGATAACTCTTTTGTAAAGTTGAGTAACTGGGGGTGACAGTTGTCGGAGCCCGATTGTCCGCCGAGTTGTGGGGTCTCCGAGTCCCGGGGGTAGGCACTGTGGGGCCCCCGGGGTGCAGAGAGGGACACACGGTTAAACGACGCGACGACGCGGAGATTGCACATTTATATCTTCAGTAGCTTCTGCCCGCGGCTATGCTCCTACCAAGCACCTTTTTATTCATGAAATCACAAGATGTCTAATATTATATGTTATTCCAGGTCTAAAACTTTACATAATGTAAGTATGCAAATTAACTATACAATGTATTTATTTAGTTTGTGTTACGGATCGCGCTGTCCGATACAGAACAGTCGTGTGTCCTACGAGTAGACCAGGTATGTATGTGTTGAAATCCATGTTTTTCATCCGAACTTTAATTTGAATGTTGGTTTTATATTAGGTATACACAAGACTCAAAACACGACATTTTTATCCAACATTCTGAAAAGAGAACATTCGTCATGTCCTTTCTTTGTTCATTCAAAGAAATTCCTTCACTTACTTAGCCTAAAAATATTAATGTATATTTGTCCGTCCTTCCTAAAGCCAGTGCCGCTGTGCCCGCGGCTCCCCTCGCCTCATAAAATAAAACAATATCATTTATCTTTGCACAGTGCAGTGGTAGCACATCCAGTAGGGCAGCTCTATCTGATCGCAGTAAATACTTTCCGCACCTCCCCTTCTGAATGCGACGCGCTGCAGATAAGCCGCGCGTGCTTCAATCACGGAGACGTTGTACAAACCATGCAGAGCTGCAACTTCTTAATTATGTGTTGTTCGTGAGCGGAATTAACCGTTACCTCTACACCGGATAACTACCAAAACATTCCTAAAAGCTCATTAAGCTTATTATTAGGGTTCCGTACCCGATGAGTGAAAAACGGAACCCTATTACTAAGCCTCCGCTGTCCGTCAGCCCGTATCTATCTCATGAACCGTAGAGGTAGACAGTTAAAATTTTCAGATAATGTGTATTTTTCTTGCCGTTATAACAACAAATAATAATAATTTAATAAATATCCAAATTAAAGGGGGCTTCCATACCAAAATCGTGTTTTTTTTTGGCTTTTTTCTTTTTTTGGCTCTTCATTTGTCGAGGCTGTATCTCTTGAATTTCAATAGGTAGACACATGAAACTTTCTATGAATAAGTAACACTTCAACTGTAATAACAAGAAATACTAAAATATAATACAATTTAAAATTTAAAGGGACCTCTGAACAAGGGAAAATTTGATGTTCTTTGAAAAAGTTGCTTGATTTATATGGTATACGGAACTCTTCGTGTGCGAGTCAAGTCGCTTTGGCGGTTTTATTTTATAATTTTTAAATTTTCAATAATAAATAAAATAAAATTATTTTATTTCAGATAATTTGTTGGTAGCAGAAATCTCTTATATTAAATATTCTTCCGTCTTTTTCCGGAGGATGGCAGCAAACCACAGACTTATTTTCTGATATCTGTGCAGCAAACCCATCCGTCTCATACTCAGCAAACATCCCTGATGCACTGATGCACTGCAGAAACGAGGCAGTCCCAACATCATCCTAAAGATATTATTATATTGTACACGCAGGGTCTCCAGCGGTCGTTTGGTGTAGCTTACCCATAGGTTCCCGGTGAAGAAGCTTTGACAGTACGCTTTAAACAGCGTTAGTTTTACTTCTTCTGTACACCGGGAAACCCTACGTATCAGCATACTATCTCTTACCGCCAGAGCCCTACGCTCTCTTTCTGTCAGCATTGTCCCTGAGGTCGTCGGTAATAAAATGTCCGAGATATTTGAACGAAGTTACTTTTCTAATGCTCATGCCGTTTAGGGTTACTTCTGGGAATTCTTTTAGGTTACAGCCGACACGCATGCCGCCGAGCTCAACAATCAGATCATTTACATACAGGTTGAAGAGCGACGGAAAGCTAACCCCCCCCCCCCCCTGTCTTACCCCGCACTCCAACCTATATGTATCCGAGAGAGCATTGGACCACTTGATGACGTTGCTCTGGTGTCCGTACCAGAAACGAAACACATTCAACAGGTCCGGCGGTACACCCCTGTCCCTCAACTTTCCCCACAGCACATCATAGAGACGAGATCAAAAGCCTTGGATAGGTCGAGGAAACAGGCGTACACCGGCGTCCTGCGACTTGTGTAGTATTGAACAGTATGCTTGAGTTAATATTGCGCTTTCGCTGGATAGTCCGGGTCTAAACCCGAACTGTGCGTCATGTAACTCTATGTAGTTTTGTAGAATAGAATGAAGCATACTGTCCAACACCTTGGCTTTGGTAGCGTCTAGAGAAATTGGCCGGTAGTTCCCTTTGTCCAATATGTCTCCGGTTCTGTTCTTCACAATGGGCACCACTATCGTCTTCACGAGGTCAGCAGGCAGGTACGCATGACTAAGACACATTGTGAAGAACATGGAGAGGAGACCGGGCAAGTGGTTACCCGCGTGTTTGAGATGCTCGATGCTGAGCCCATCTTGTCCAGGAGACTTGCCTCGCGTCGTACCTTTAATTGTAGCGCGGACCTGGTCCGCCGACACATGCTACCTCTATAGAGTTTCGTCACCCCGAACGTAGAGATCAGCATCGATCATCTCCGAGGAAGGGCCGAGGGGGGAGTGAACTTTAAAATGCTCGCTAAGCAATTGCGATATTTCCCTTCGGTCACTCTTGCCCTCCACACTCACAGGGGGCCAGGCCCAATGTTAAGCTTACTAGTAGACTTCCAAAAGGTTTTAAAGTCTTTTGATGCACGCTCTTTAGCTATTTTGTCCATAATAAACACCACTTCAGGCGGCTTTTAAAGATTTTGCTAGTAAAAATAATAAATAATAATAATAATAAGATATTTATTTACAAAATGGTACAGGTAGAAGGTAGAATATACAATATACAAAGTACTATGGGTACCTATACGTGTAAGAGTTAATGACACCTCGCTTTAAGTTTACATTAAACTTGTATTTAGACACGAGGGCTCAAACCTCCGGCTACTTTTAGGTTCATATTTTGATATATTATATTAATTGTACAACACTTACTATTAAATACTTATAATAAATGCTTCTAAGTGTGACTAAAAAGGAGACTTATAACTAACACAGAAAATAAAGCTCATTATAGTAAAAGTAGCTGAAAAAATTAATACATAATACATTTAAACACACAATACAATTAAACACACAAAGCCAAAAATTTAAGAATGGACATCTAACAACTGCTCTACCGGGGAGTAGTCAAGGTTTTGTAAGAATCGTGTGACATATCGCTTACATTCTAAGTGGGTTTTAAGGTGCAAAGATCCTATTTTATTAAGCTTGTTAAAAACATACGGAGCTAAGAATTGCGCGTGATGGTGAGCGAAGGATGTTTTATAAGAGTTTATTGCGAATACTTTATTTTTCCGTCGTTTGTATGAAACGTCATAGTGGGGTGTTATTTTAGTATCGCAGATTTACTCATAAACCTCGCCTGAAGTAGGTCTATTACTCAGCAGCCAGCTATTAAATCTAAACCTGGCCAGCCCGTGCGCGCTAACTACATATTTGTTCCAGCCACACAAGCTTTTACCCTTCCTAGGTCTCGCACCACCACTCTGCCTCTAATAATGTTCATTAATTTTATTATTATTATTTTATTTTGTTATTTGAAAACAAATTGTGGCGTATAATTTGACAAATTACAAATAAAATATTTATCTGTTTATGTAAAGTATTTTCCCTAGTATACGCCTTCAAAATGTATTACTTTTTATCACATAGATAATCAAAAAATGACTTAACAGTGACATTAGGAATGTTGTCACTGTGTCTACGACTTCTAGAACATTTCTTGTGTTCTCGACAGACGTTGGTACATTGACAGCGAGCAATTGTGACCGGGGAATCGCAACAAGCAATCGCTCAACAGCTGTCAAAGCAAATCACAGGTCCCCTTTGAGTTAGAATTCTTGCCTAGAACTCGAATTATTTCTTTTCTTAACACACGATTGTGAGTGACTTTATCTCCAAACGAGAATAAACAATAAATAAACAAGAGCTTACTACTAGACAAGTTCATTATTCTCGTGTACATACACAATGTGCGTACACACAACAGCAATCAGAAGTTGTGAGACTGCATCTCGCTGCGCTGCGCCAAACTACACTAGTATGTGTATCGCAGAGCTCTTAATGAAGAGCTCTGCGGCCTTGGTATGAGTTTTGCATATATTGTTTACGAAACCTGTGAAAGTTTACGCTCCCTTCCATACATTTAGCTCCACCCCTACCAATTCAATAGTTTCATACGAAGACACATATAGTTCTCGAATGCAAAAAAGGGCCATACGAGCGATGGTATGGATACGCAGCGATGTCTAAGCCAGGCCGCTCTTTAAGAGCCCAGGCCTCCTTACACTGCCCTGCAAAGCCATCTCGCAGGTAGCGCTGTATGTGAGGAGCAACTTCGGCTCCTACGCGACGCACGGCGACTTCGCATACCGCACTCGTAACCAGCACAATTGGTGTTACTAGCGCGGTCCCTGACTACGTCGTCGAAGCTAACTCATGCATGTTATGGGTCCGCAAGTTACCAGGCTTGATATAGAGGGCTGCAGGCTATGCTATTTTTAAACGTCGCCTAAAAACATGGCTTATGTTTTATATCGATATTATCGCGCAAATGTTTCATAGCTATGATGAGTTCATAAGCTCAAAATTATAGTTTTATTATTAATTCTAATGAATGTTGTTATTTATTTATCTTTTTCTTTGTTTATGTTGTGTTTAAGTAGGTACAATTTAGGAATTGTATATTGTATATCATGCTTAGGTAATTAATGACTTCCATTAATTACCTAAGCATTAATACAATGTAATTTTTTTTCTGTTATAAATAAAAAACTGAACTATGAATGATTTGTTGAATTTTAGCAGTACCATGCCAACTTTGACACGTAAGCGGTAGTAAGCCGTCACGTTTCTTCCGTTTTGGTAAATTGCAAACTCATTCTCGACGTACACTATGCCCCGCGGGTCCACACGATGCCACGCGACGCGATCTAAGGACGCGACGCGACGTCGTCGCGTGCATCACCTACCGCACGCGTCCCGCGCGTGCCGGCGGCGGGGCGCCACCTATTGACATTGCTTGATGAGAAAACTTTTATAGTTAAAGACTGTTCGTTCGGCAACCCGCTCCGTACTGCCGGCGTAGAGACGCACGCGCGCACGAGAGGCTGGCTGTTGTCACGAGGGTGGCGCGAGGCGGTACATTCCATCGGTTCACCACAGCGCGGCACAACCCCCGAAGCGATACTTTTCAAAGAAGGGATCTGGGTGTTCTCTAATTTAAGATGGTGCAATGTTGGTTACATAAGGTGAAGGCTCTCAATTTCGAGTTTATTAACTACAGAGTGTTTAGACTCTGAACAACATCTCGGGTGGTATATAAGGGTGTGTGGATGTTTATCTATTTATATTGTCAGTTGGGGAATTATTCTAAACATCGACTTGTTCCAGTATATACCCTCCAAGTTTCAAATATTCTAAATAACTATATAGCCTCTGTAGTACTCTGTAGTAGAGGCTTCCAAATTAAATACTTGATGGTTATTTATTATTATGTTCTGATGACTTGCTAAGCAAATAATGAGCGCCATAGCGTCCCGTCTTCAGCTTGTCGCATGTAGCAACTGCTTGCAGTTTATCGCAGGTCGTCACCCCACCTGGCCGGAGGGCACTACATTTGCTGAGTCGCGGTCTCCACTCAAGAACACGTTTGCTTCAGCGGTTGTCGGTTTTTCGCGAGATATGGCCGCCCCATTGCCACTGCAGCTTGCAAATACTTTGAATAACCCAAATACAAACAAAAAAATCTAATAATTAGATGTGAAAGTGACATCAATCATAGTTACAAGAAGACAAGTATTCCTGAGAGCATACGGGAACCTCCTGCCCCCTTATTTCGTATGAACTGTTATCGTGATTGTAATCGTAATTGCTGTCACTTTATACGCGACAGCAATCTTTACGGGATAGACACGCCGCGCCGCGCCGGTGATGTAACAACAAGATTTTTAGGAAAAAATAGCTTTTCTAGTGTTTTATCTATCACATGACAATATTATAAACTTGTTCCTGCCCACGCCACGGCTACGCACGTGATGTTTGTATGGAAAAATAGTTTAAAGGTTTTATTGAAACGGGAACTGATGTATGGGATGAAAAGTCGTTTTGGTGGAAACAAGTAACAAACATGTAAATGTACAAACGCGCACGTGTAACGTCTCAACGAGGGGGCTTCTACTTCCCTCAAACGACGCGTGCGAAGCCGCAGGCAGACACTCGTATGTAGTCAAACCAAATCTTTATTATGAAGAGAGTCGCGCGCGGGGAATGCGACACAGACACACATCCCTGTCCTCTAAACATCGATACTCCAAGACTTAGTGAAACACTTCCTTATTATCCGAATGTCCAGCATTATTATTATTATTATATTATTATTCATCGATGTCATAATATTATGTATCAACTACTTGCTAACTTATAATTTGAACTCCGTAACAGGGAGTTTTTGTGCAAGAGCCCTGTTCTCCGCCCGCGGGGGAGGAGGGGGGAGACAAGGGATAAACATGTTTTTCTCATTCAGGGAACAACGGAGCGCGCTCTCTCCTGATTGTACCCGATGTGATATAGGTACCTACTTGCTGTATCTGGGTTCTTACTCTCGTATCAAGCAGTCTATTTTGTATTCACATAATTTGTAAATGAAATTCAGCTCAGTCCAGAGTGGCTTCAAAAGTAAGGCTTCATTCTTTCCTTCAAAGGTCCTAAGGTAAGCTTTAAAAATAACATATCATCGAGTAGATCCACACGGCGCGGCCTCAACAAAAGGGTTTCTGTACAGCCAGCTGTGATAGTATCGGTATGAATGCGGCGGCGGCGGTGGCGGCGGCGTTTGTGAACCATTCGTAACGACGTCGGAGGTGACCTCTACGATGTATGTACGTGTAGGATAAACGAACCGAAATAAATACCGAGTAATCGACGCCCCGCACCCCCGCCCCGCACCCACCGACTCGCGCGTCACGTTCACGAGGAGACATAGAAAGCCGTTTCTCAATACACGTGCAAGCTCACTCGACCTGGTATTGAAACAACAATACGATGGGCGGGAAAGATTTCTCCTTTAAAGAATGAATACCTATCATCATAATCATGCTTACAGCCGAATGACGTCCACAGCTTCAAAGTCAAAGTCAAAAACTCTTTATTTCCATAAATACAATAAATGTACACTTAGAAAAGGTCAAATTCTTAAAAATTTAACACTGACACGGAAATAAAGTGATATTTTTGATTTCAGTCGCTTCGTTATGTAGACTAAAGTGAGAAGTGACGAAGAAACCTTTAGCCTGTTAGTTGGTTGTTATTTTTCGAGTTGGAGCAAATCCCGTCCCAAGCTTTTTAATCCTCTAGATAATGAGTGCAGATGAGCTGGGCCCAGCGCTCCACATAGATCGTCTCAATGACCGCATCTGCGCCCCCTGCTACTGAATATACCTCTACTGAACCAATATTTAAATTAGGCAACCAACATTCCTATGCAGCCCTTGGCAGAACACTAGCGCTGCAGCATGGCGACATGCTGCACATCATCCTGAGCAATAGACCATTTCTCTGCCGCGTATTATAATCATTAGATACCTCTTTGTTTTATTCTTTTGTTCTAAATAGTAATTCCACCTCGAAGTATTATGAAGACAGTCAAAATATAATGATCGGTAGCTCGCTATACGTTCACGACTCGCGGACCGTGTCCCAAACGTGACGTCAAATATTTACTACTAGCTGCTGCCCGCGGCTTCGCACGCATCGCGATAAATAGTAGCCTATGTCCTTTCCCGGGGAACTATTCCTTTGCCAAATTTCATTAAGATCCGTAATACCCAAAGGTATTACGGACAGATAGAGAGACAGAAGACTTACGAATTTATAAAATGGGACGCAGTCTTGTGTCTTGTGGCTTGCGTCCCATTCTGTAGCGTACGGATTGTACTTGATTCTATTTGTACAAAAAACAGGGGACCTGGACCTACTCGGAAAACGAAATTCGAAGTTTCTGATTCGTTTTCGTACAAAACCAACTCTAATGTCATATTAGCGTTTGCACTACAACGAAACAGAAACTTCGATTTAGTTTTTACGAGCACGGGCTCAGTTTAGTTTGTAGATGTCGTCGTCACGTCGTCACCTGCAGCAATGCGCCTCGTCTCGACTCAATACACACGGAGTGGAATAAGGTGAAGTGTTGAGTTGCGATCAAGTAAGGGTGAGGGAGATGGGTGCTGAGCGTGTCATGTCCCGGGATTGGAGATGGGTGCTGAGCGTGTCATGTCCCGGGATTGGAGATGGGTGCTGAGCGTGTCATGTCCCGGGATTGGAGATGGGTGCTGAGCGTGTCATGTCCCAGGATTGGAGATGGGTGCTGAGCGTGTCATGTCCCGGGATTGGAGATGGGTGCTGAGCGTGTCATGTCCCGGGATTAGAGACGATCGTATAGGCAGGTAATAACAGTAGGTACATTCGATATTACAATCAAATAATAAAAACAAATTAGAACTTTGTACAATTTCAATTGAAACAATTGAGCTAACTGCAGACTGTTGCAAACAATCTACGGGTAGCTCAACTGATCCATATCAATACCATTCGGAAGCGTCCCCAAGACTCTGACTGCATTGGCCCGCTGTATGGCAATGATGATGCGCTGCTTCAGATGCTCACCTCGGGTCGGGTCTCAGGTCACGCGTCGCTTCGACCAGACACTCTGATATTTTTTTAAAACCGTTTGTTTCTTGAATCTATTTGTAGATCGAAACATATGTACATGGGTACCTACACATTAACGTACATTACATACCTACCTAAATATTAAGTTCTCTAGCTTAATAATTATAAAAAATTTAAATATCACAATTCAGAGAAGACAGGGAAACGGACAGAGAAGACAGGCGCTCATTATGGGAGGTGTTCGGGTAAACCGACCACTCAGCAGATATGCGTTTAGCTGCGCTTGCAGTTGAATGCGTATTTGCTCGCGGTTACCTAAATTTACTCAGTTCGCGATCGACCGCCATCGTCACGAGTTCAAACCAGCACTTATAGCCATTTCACACCATTTACCATTTATACCATAAGTTGGCGGCAGTAACTTAATTTACCATAACGTGTCTTGAGAATATAGTCCGTACCATACCACACCAGTGACTTTCCTTGACCACCAACCAAGCATCATACCAACTACCAATCTCAAAGGGCAGTTTGGGGATCAACCAGCACCATCTACCACAACCCCCAAACCATACCCTTTTCAGGAGGGCTATGTCCAGCAGTGGACTAAAATAGGTTAATGATATACTCGTGGTATACCCACGCAGTGGCACTTGTATCTATACTCGTGGTATACCCACACAGTGGCACTTGTATCTATAGGTACTCGTGGTATACCCACACAGTGGCACTTGTATCTATAGGTACTCGTGGTATACCCACGCAGTGGCACTTGTATCTATCTAAGTGGCACTTGGAACAAACCTAAAGTGTGCGCTACGTCGCGTCGTCGCGTCGAATCGCTAAAAAATACTTCGCAAAATAAAACCTTTCCCATGCAAAAGTCCCCACAACGCATACCTAAAATGTCGACGTTGCAGACCGAGCTTTGAGTCGCAGAGAAAAAAAAGGCCTTGAACACCTGCACTCGACTTCTCGACTGTTTACTGATGTTAGGAACGACCTCGAACTTTTAACACCTAACACCTCATTAAAACTGCAAAGGTTTGTATTTTTGCAAAATTTCTACTCGTACTGTTTTACGCATAAAATACTGAATGTACCTGCGCCTACGAAAAAATAGCTGGTACTAACTTTAGCCCGCAGTTTTGTACACTTTGCTGGCAAATAAGTAAGACGGTTAACGAGTTGGATCAGAGAAGGGCGCGGGGTGTAAGGGCTCCGGCACACTGCTTACCCTATTCCACTCTGTTCCACTGGATTAAACCACCAATTAGATTTTTGGAGAGAAGACTGATCGCATCATTAGCCCCATATGCTAAGCGGAGCTTGTGTTATGAGAACTAGATAAGACATCGAATATTCTTAATACAATACCTAGTTCGATATTTTTTATAACACATAGAACACCCGGAGTTCGGCTTCAAGTATCTCTCGTGGATGCCGCCCTGATGCGGGGAACGAAGGCAATCCCCCAGATGGTGGTGACCCCGTCCATGGCGATGGATAACTTTTGAAGCTAATTTGGCAATATTAGATCAAAGGCATATAAAAGCTCGCCACGAAACCATCGTTTCCATTACGTTGTCGAGATACTAAAACCTATAGTATAAGTTTATATCCTATTGATTGATTGAAAATATATATAAATATACCTAAGTCCGCTCAATCCCCTCGCCAGTGTGAGCGAGGTGTCACTGTTAGTCCTCGAGGAATGAATCCGTCGACCCGCTGAAGACGGTCTCGACAACTGTAACGTCTCTAGATATCGTGACGACTTCAATGTGTGTGTGAGCACACAATGCAGTGTGCGAGATCACAGATCGTTTCAACGAAGCTGGCTAGAACAGAATCAGTAAATTTTTTGATTGCTGTGTAACTAGGTGGCAATGTGTACATTGGTCTTATGTCAATCTTTATTAGGTATCTCTAGCCTACTGGTCAGGCTCACAAAAAGAGAAATTTAACAATAAATTAAGCTAACGTTTTACAAATCAAAAAAATATCGGTTTCAATGTAGGTAGAGTCATTCAATAGCACAATATTAAAATATGAATTAAAATGCCAATAATGTATATTAATGAATGACAACGATAACATAAAAAATATAATTGGATGTCAAAAGTAAATACAGAATTACAATTACAATTAAAGAAAATTACAATTCAATAATAAAAACAAATTAGAACTAGTATTTACAATTGAAATAATTAAGCTAACTGCAGACTGTTGCAAACAATCTACAGGTAGCTCAACTGATCCGTATCAATACCAGTCGCAAGCGTCCCCAAGACGCTGGCTGCATTGCCCCGCTGTATGGCAATGCTGATGCGCTGCGCCAGGTATCCGCCAGCTCTCAGGTCACGCGTCGCGTCGACCAGACGCTCAGATAACTTTTTAAAAACCCGGAGAGCCTCGGTACCCCACGGACCTAGGGTCTCGACCCCAAAGGGAGCAAATGTGTAGGTTCTTTCGACCTGCATATTTGCGTCTCTTGAGATCCTCGGCCAAATCTGCCGCCGCACCAGCCCTTACGGATGTCCTCGGAAGATGGGAAGGCGCAAGTGTGTCGACTCATGTAGCGTCCCACACAATGGGCCTCCCCAACTGAGACTAGTGTAATGCCGTCAGGCCTCTTACCATCGTCACGCAACAGACCTTTCGGTATTATTATTACAATTTATTATTATTATTATACACATCATTTATTTTAAATCTCGTTATAAAATACATTTTTTACTATAGAAAATAAAATATTATAAAACTATTCTACAGTAAAAAATATAGGTATTAAAACAGTGAATCACCGGCCGCGAAGCTAGCCTCAAGCGGCCAGTGACTCGGGCAGCAGAAAGAGGATCCTCCTGACGATGCGCGCCGAGTCCAGGAGTACCGCCTTTTGGATCTGACCCTTGATCCATCTTCCTAGCGAGAGACTCTTGAGATGTTGATCGAGGCTCTTCGCTATTACGCCGGTAACCTAAACGACTATCGGGACGACGATTGCTGAATCAACATCCCACATGCTGACAACCTTGTTGGCCAAGTCAAGATATTTGCTAAGTTTATCTTTCTCAGCTTTAACGAGGTTAACATCATGTGGTATGGTGACATCAACGAGCACCACCCTCCGTTCTAACCGATCTATCAGTGCAATATCAAGTTTATTCGCAAGAATGGTCCTGTCTGTCATTACAGACAGGACCATTCTTGCGAATAAACCGTAAAAATCTATCATTATAGATCGGTCCCAATAGAGCGTGGTACGGCCATTTTCTAGAACTGGCGCCGGTGTGTACTTATAGTACGGAACTATCGGAGAGCAAATTGCTGATGTATAATTTTGGCTACTTGGTTGTGTCTGTGCAAGTACTGAGAGTTACCATGGTGCGAACAACCCGAAAGTATATGACGGAGGGTCTCCCCAGGATGATGACACGCTCGACAAATATCGATCGTGCCATCTTTCATTATATACCTTCGGTAACTGTTCGTCTTTACCACCTCATCCATAATTGCACAGACAAAACCTTCGGTTTCCCCAAAGAGGTCACCGAAGCGTAGCCAGTTTACGGAGCTTAAGAGATCTACATCAGGTCCTGTGAGGACTTTGTAGAATCTCCCTTGCAGTTCTTTGCTCTCCCATATAGCCTCCCTGTCCTGAATGCTTATCACCTTAGGTATGCGCCAGTTCTCGTTAGCTAAGGAGAGAGGAGTAAGGTTCTTATCAACTGCAACCACATCACGATTTATCTGGTATTCGGCTTGATGAAATTGATTTCTGAGATTGCATACCTCACGGTTGTGTAGGGTCTTGGCGTTTAAAAAGCCTCGACCACAACATTTCCGCGGGATATACAATCTCATTACCAAATCTCGGGGGTATCGCATGCGATGAGTGGTTAAAAGTTGACGAACCTTACAGTCCAAGGCGTCTAGTTGTTATGCTATTATGTTTTTTGGGTAAATAAATGATTTTTTTTTTTTATCTTTATCTTTTTTTTAGTTCAGTCTGAGTCCATCTTGGTATGCCAAAGGTATAAATGGCATAACCCAGCCGTTGAAGGCACGCACCTTGTTGCCACCTGACAAAAGGCTATTTAGCACTTTTGTGAGGCGGCAAAAGAAGCGCTCCTTCACCGACTGTTTTATGTCCCCGTCTACTATACCCAACGCTTCTGGCATACCAAGATATTTGTAGGTTTTACCCTCTGAGAGATATCTGAGGGACATTCTCTCTGAAAGTTGTAAATTATTAGAATTCACAACTTTCCCTCGCTGTATTTGTATGACCGCACACTTATCAACACCGAACTCCATGTTAATAGCACTACTGAATATCTGTGTGACATTCAGAAGCGCCATTAACTGTGTTTTATTCGACGCGAACAGCTTGAGGTCATCCATATACAACAAGTGAGAAATGACCTTACCATCCCTCCGAAGGCGATAGCCTATTCCTGAATCTTTCAGTAGAGTACTGAGTGGATTCAGAGCTAGGCAAAACCACAAGGGACTGTCGCCCTGGAATATACCCCTCTCTATTCTTATCAGATGATTGGTGGCAGTTGGATCCATTCGGCTCCCTGTATGACGAAGAACAGTGGTCCACTGCCTCATACATGGGCCCAAGAATGATCGTAGAGTAGTATCTACTTTATACAACTCTAAGACAAGTTCCCTCTGTCACGTTTGACCTGTCGGCCTCGCCGCACAGGTGTTCGCGGTGGTCGAGGCGACGGCGACAGCTCGTCTTCGCTGCTCAACACATCACTTGTCTCAGGCGGCGATTGAAAATCCTCTTCATCTGAGGACGAGGATGGGGAGCTAGTCGAGGTGGGCTGCGGTGGTGTTGTGGGGAGCGCTTTTGTAGCCGCCCTAGCTCGTGCTCTTGTTAACATTTACAGCATTTTTATTGCTTTTTATTGCTTTTTAATGATTGAAACGTAAATAAATAAAAAAAATCCAAAAGAGACGTGTGTAACGGGCGGTGTAATTTTTTTAATATTATTATTATTATTACAATTTATCATAGAAATTCATCAATCGTATAATATACTTTTTCCTCCAATATTTTTTTGATTTATTTTTAAATGCTATCAAATTACCTTCGGAGCGTATTGACAAAGGGATTTTGTTGTCTAGGTGCTATGCCAAACACACTCTTCCTAAATAAGGCGGTTTTACATGAGTGGTGACGTAGAGTACCCTCACGGCGAGTGTCGACCGGCACAGGACAAATCGATCCGAATTTGTTCGAACAATGTTTCCGATTCCGTATATGTACAGGGAAGCAAGAGTAAGAAGTATCCACTGTTTAAAAACACCCTTGCACGTGTCGGTCTGTCCTAGGCCGAACATTGCTCTAATCACTAATGCATCCCTTCTGAGCTATAAATACTTTTGCATTATTTGTAGTTTCCCCAGAATAAGACGCCATATCTTAATAATGACGCAGTATGCTCCTAGTATGCTGTAAGTAAAGCTGTGGTGTTTGCTATTTTACTCAATTTAAATAGTGCATATGAGTATTGATATCATCGATTGTAAAGCGTGTCCGTATGCATTTCATTTATTCGCAAACAGTTTAGATTTTGTCGGAAATTACACATCTATACACAGATAAAACAAAACGGAGAATTAGAGTACAATTACATAATATTAATATTACTCTAATGTCCAAACAATTAACATTCAAGAATGTCAGATTTAAATCAAAAATAGCAAACATAAAAAAAATAAAAATTATGTCAACTATGTTCAAGCCACGCGCATCGCGCCTATGCTTTTTAGAATAGTAAAGGTCAACACTCTCTCTCGACACTCGCCTCACTGCATAGACGTGTCTTGCAATAAAATTAAAATATAAAATTAAGCTGGAGTTTAATTCATAGAAATTAGGCTCCCTTATGTTCTACCTGAACAAACTATGTTACTTAAATGTTAAATTATTATCATTACAGATTCTCAGACTGATGTTCGTCAGCGCAGAAGTCCTCCAAAGAATATTAACTGCTGCCTATCTGCATGCCCAAAAATGTAAAGCATTCTGTAAATTGTATTTTTTGATTTAGTTAGATAATGAACGTCCAATGTTCATAAAGTATATCTACTTCAGGCTATTGCCTTTGCTCAAAATTCATTAGGTATGTTTTAGTTAGGTTAATGTTTAAATTTTTAATTTTCAGCAAATAATTATTAATGTCAGTGAATTATCTATGTTAGATTCCATATTATTAAGTATGTCTTTCGTAGATAGAATTGTGCCATCATCAGGAAATAATGTCATATAGGTATTAGTTATTACGGGAAAGTCATTAATATATGTATATACAGAGTGATTTTTTTAAATGGGACAGTATGGGGAAATCCGAATCTAAAGGAGATAGAGGAAAAGTGTCTAAGGAGACATTAGGTGTTTTTTTATGTAAACAAATTTGGCTCGTTCAAATTTGTGGTCAAGCGTGAGTTGTTCTTAAAAAATTATAAAGTTGGTCAATTTATTTTTTGACGCGGATCGACTCTGTTTCATGTAAGGATTATTTCATTGTTTGGAAAGAAAAATATCTGAACAGCAGAAGTTGGTCAAATTTACTGAAAACTAATCTTCATACAGTTGCAGTATTCGCCTTTTAATATTGTTACAAGTGCCTAGGCGTGTAAAAAAATATTTAAAATTATTCCATTTTTAAATTTTGATAATCGATAAGAGCTCCAGATGATTCAAGAGAAGAACATTTTTTTTAATCTTCGTAAACATCATGGCAACCGATAGTCTTGAAATTATAAAAAAAAGAATTCAAATTTGGAACGTAAGTTATTTCTGCAGCTGTGATTTTGTTTCCAATCAGTTCATGCTTGTAATTTTATTCATCATGGCGTTAACTAATTCACATAAAGTTGATTTGATTGAGGCGTATTTTCTTAATTATCGCAGTAGAGATAATGCACTTAAGTGGTATCAAGAACGCTATCCTGACCGTGTAGTACCGAATCGCAAGATATTTGATAGTTTAATAAAGAACCTAAGACAGGAAGGCTGTTTCAAGCCTAAGCGTAAAAGGCCGACAATAGTCAATAGTGAGTTTATAACTATTGCCGTATTGGGATATTTTGAAGCATACCCAAAAGCTTCGTTACGGGAAGCAGCTGAAATTATCGGTATTCATAAATCAACTGTAAGGAAGATATTGAAGGCTCATAAATACAAGTGTTACATAGAAGGTCGACTTGTACAAGCGTTACTACCTGGAGATAAAGACCGCAGGTTACATTTCTGTAATTGGTATGTGGCTCAGACTATTAGAAATAGATGTTTTCCTAATTTTATTATTTGGACTGATGAATGCAACTTTTCGAACAATGGCATGTACAACAGGAGAAATAACCATTACTGGTCAAAAATAAATCCGCTAAGAACTACAGAAACCCACAACCAAATCCGATTTTCTTTTAATTGTTGGTGTGCGATATTACATAACAGAATTTTTGCTATCAAAATTTACCAAGGAACGCTAAATAGTGAAAAATATCAGGAAATATTGAACATGGCTGCAGATTTAGTGGATGAGACTATTAGCTTAAGGAACTTTGGTAAGATAATCTACCAACAAGATGGTGCACCAGCCCACAACAGTAGGGCAAGTAAACTATGTTTGGACGAGCAGTTTCCAAACCGTTGGATGGGTACATATGGGCCGATAAAGTGGCCCCCACGATCGCCCGACTTAACGCCATTAGATTTTTTCTTATTTACCTTACCGTTTACTTACGGGTTACCTTAAGGGTCGAATTTATGTATCCCGATACAACTCCGTACAAGAATTAAAAGATGCTGTTTACAACACTTTAAACACAATTCACCATAAGTCTCTGTTAAATGCAACTAGAAGTGTCTTGAAGCGTGCTCGTACCTGCATAAGACAAGACGGCGGCCACATCGAACATTTACTCAAGTAATAAACCAACTGTATGAAGATTAGTTTTCATTAAATTTGACCAACTTCTGCTGTTCAGATTTTTTTCTTTCCAAACAATGAAATAATCCTTGCATGAAACAGAGTCGACCCGCGTCAAAAAAAAAATTGACCAACTTTATAATTTTTTAAGAACAACTCACGCTTGACCACAAATTTGAACGAGCCAAATTTGTTTACATAAAAAAACACCTAATGTCTCCTTAGACACTTTTCCTCTATCTCCTTTAGATTCGGATTTCCCCATACTGTCCCATTTAAAAAAATTACTCTGTATATGTAACAGCACAGGAGCACACTTTCTTAAGGTACTCCATAACTGTGTCGGCGACAAAACCTTAATGTAAGGCTGATTAGTTCATTGTTATCTGAAGACATCGTTTTATTTAAATACTTTTTTGTTTATTGATAAATAATAACAAAAATAGTGTTATTTGAAGGGTTTTGGCTTGGAACAAAGTTTTCCGTTTGAATTATGTAAATATTGTAAAATTAGTATAAGGAAAATGTTCCAAATTAAGTTTTTATAAGTTTTTGTTATAGGAACTTATTTATTTTTTAAAAATGTTTAGATTTTGTAATTTTATGTTGATAAGGCTTGTTTTTGTTGTGTAAAAGGCATAGATTTGTGAGTGTTCTTTGGGAAGATTACAAGCAATAAAGATTCTAAGGTTTCAGCTCAAGGAAAAAACTAGGCGAATTTGGGTCAAAAGCACGCAGGCGTCTTGCCGGTAATACACGGCCATATAAATATGAGCGCATTTTGTACGGCCGTCAGTCGCAGTCCAGCCACCGAAGGAGCAAGTCGCAGCTAAGCCACCGAAGAGGCAAGAAGCAAGATAATAGGAAGACAGCAAGTAGTAGTAGGGAAACCTAGGAACAGCCGAAACCTGAAAATTCAAGATCCTGTCTTTCATTTCTTCAACGTCGAGGTCCCCCCCACAGGAAGGCAGATCAGGTCGTCATACTACAGCTTCATACGCATTCAGGGGTGCGTGGCGGCGTGCCTCTACCAGCTACGGAAGGGGAAAGAACGCACGTCGAACCCAAGTTGGGATACTGTCCCAGGGCGAACTAGGCCATCCTGGTTACCGTCCGCAACAAACTGACTGTTCTCAACATAGAAGTATAATTATGTAGTCTCGGACAGTGTAGGACTTACTCTGGTTATTTGAGTCACTTGTTGTCTATTACTCAAATACGTCAAGATCTCTCAAGTTTTTCAAGAAGTATTTTATGGTTAACGTGATCGAATGCTTAAGACATGTTCATATACGGATTCGCGGCGATAATGCGCAAAAGATCTGCGTCCTTGGAGCGCCAGGTGCGCGACAGCTCCAACAGCTACCTACAGCTCATCGCACAGAGGCTGGACGCTGATTGTCTTTTTATGGAACAATGGACAAAAGTGTATATTGTGCTCTCTTGAACAGTGATGATGGATGACTCTAGTTGTGATTTTGATTCAAAGATTCAAAGAATTAATGTGTTGTTGTAAACTTTTATTCTTCTATGTATATAATGGTACCAATAAATAATAAAAACAAATTTGAACTAGTATTTACAATTAAGCTAACTGCAGAATGTTGTAAACCAGTCGGAAGCGGCCCCAAGACGCAGGCCGCTGTAGCGGGGCAATGCCGCATTGCTATACTGCACCAGATACCCACCAGCTCTGCTGGTGGTTATCTGGTGCAGACCCAGAGCGTCGGGTCACGCGTCGCGTCGACCAAAAGCTCAGATAACTTTTTAATAACCCGTATAGCCTCGGTACCCCACAGACCTAGGGTCCCGACCCCAAAGGGAGCAAACGTGTAGGCTCTGCATATATGCGTCTCTTGAGATCCTTGGCCAAATCTGCCGCCGTAGTTCTTTTGATATTTCACGAGTTATATATTGGCGAGAATTAGCTTCCCAAGCCCATATCCGTGGCCCGTGACGAACGGGTCGTAGGCCCGGGAGCGGGGGTAGGGGGGGGCACGCCGCTTGTTGTTGCTGGAGAGTAGGGTGATCGTCTCGCGGAGACCCCACCGTGCCGGGTAGTGTAGGTATACTCTGTGTGCGGAACTAAGAGTGTCTACACCGCACTACAGGCGCCTCGCGGACCCCACTCACCCTGAAGAAGTCCCTCGTTAAGGGATGAAGTATATTTTTGCGTAACTAACGAAGGATTATCAAAAGTAATGGTGGATAATAAATATTTAAACGCGCGAAACCGCGGGCAGAAACTAGTCAAACCTTACACAGTTCCTAATCTTCCGAGAAATTCACCTCTGTTCTATAACACAATGGCCGCCTGCTTACTCCACTGATTTGGCAGGTTTTACCAACGAGCAGCCGAATGAACATTATACGAGTAAGTTATTCATATTAGACGCGGACGGTGCGGTGGCAACAGTCGAGGCATGCCTGTGGAGCTGCGGGGGGTGCGGTGGAGGGGGAACACGTCCTGACCACTGATTTGATTTTCGGAAGATTACTCCGTGAGAGGAATAATTTGCAGAAGCGTCCCCCGCGGGAGACTTTATGGTAAGCGCGGGCCAGGGCAGGCGGAGACGCGGGCGCGCGGTGGTGCGCGCCGGGGCTGTGCTATAGTTGTCTCAATTCAATATAATATTAATTTTTAATTTGACTCAATATAAAATTAAAATATTTAAAAAACAATTTTATGTAAGTGACAACCGTGTACCTACATATTTGGATCAAAATCTAAGTGTAGGCTAACCATTGGTAGGAGCCATGGTCATGAGAATCCAGTAAACAGTTATTCATTGAATCCAATGAACATTATTACGTTGTAGAAACACTTCATTTTATTTTAATTAAAGCCGATTGTTCAAGATGAAACATGCCGCGACCTAAGTGCTTAGTAGTAAATTGTAATTTCAGTAAATACCTACTCGAGCTTTAGGCACTTGTATATTACACTTGTAGGTAGGCAATGAGGAAAATGAGTTTTCTTAAAACAAGATTGATGATTGCGTAACGAGTGTTCAATTGAATCCGCTAATGAATGAAACGGCGAAGTACGAATTCGACTCCCGGTGCGGCATGCGGCACGCTGCGATCCATCCATCAATCTGTTGAGGAGGATGCTTGATGCCGTTATGGCAACTTCACATTCTAAGCTCCTAGGTAGGCACCTAAATCTATGACATATAGAAAGAAATACTTACTTGCTTGTAGGAATATTAACATAGAGTTGTTCGCGACGTAATCACCAAAGATATGAAGCTTGGAAGAGCGCCATCTACTGCTGATATAGTCCGCACTGCTACTTTGCGACCGTACACTCATTGTTGCAGTAAGGCGCCGAGCTCTATGGACGCGCTGCCGAAAGGGAACGCGTCTTCTGACTTATAAGACCATACTTTACTCAGCTAAATATCATGACCTTTCCATCGATAGCTATTTATCAGTATGCCTAGCACGGGCATTGTTGTCTAGGGTAGAATGAAGAAAAATTACGTCACTTTTTCATCGAATGCGTAATTTATATGAAATTCATTCCTTCAACTTCAATAATGTACGAGTACGCAATGTACGACGATGCGATGTCATTATTGTCTATCTACCGTAGGGAACAATCCCCGTGCTTGGCCTACAGGTGGCTTTACATATCCGTCGAAACATAAATTCGTTTCCAAAACAAGCGGAGATGCATTGGTACAACACTCGCAATGCTGCGGGTGGCTGGCTGGTGCCTGCGGCAAGGCGACTGGCCGATCGGACACGTTGACGCACGTAATGGGACCGGCTACCTACAACAAGCTCCCAGATAAGGTTATGAACGCACCAAGTCTCGAAAATTTTAATAATAAGCTTAAAAACTGGCTTGTAGAGAAGACGTTCTGTACCTGCGACGAATTTTTAAATTTTCAATAATGGAAATAGATTTTTATAGATATTATTATTATTTCGACTGTGGAAAAAAATTGTGTCGCATAATTTGACAAATTATAAATTAAATGTTTATCTGTTTATCTACTGGTGAGCTGAAGAAGCTAGACGCGCTATATATCCACACACATCGAGCACATACCTACCCGATAGAGAGGAAATATGGTCTTTCCAATTCCGAAACTGATCAGTGTTTTTTCACTAATAAATGTCAACTCTCGCTCGCTAGTGTTGTGCTGACATAATAAAATAATGTATTGATACTCCCGATAAAACAAGAAGTACTTAAAATTATCAATTTGATAAAGTTATTTGATCAGTGTAACTTTTATAAAAACTCCGGGATTTTGCATATTATTTTATCGATATAGTAAATAAAGTAACTATTATTTTTTTACAATACCTACTCAACTTGCCCAACTCGCGTGTGACTTTAAGTTGACCAATCGGAGTGCAGTGGTCGCTGCAGTGATTTGGCGGAACTGTTGTCTAAACAAAATAAATTACATTTGCTCTGTATTGGGTATGTGCTCGATGTCCACACATTATTCGAAGAATTGCCTAGCGTCGGTCTAGCAGAGAAGCTACAACAGACAAGGAGCCATTACCGCCATATTTTAATTTTGTATTCTTTCTCGTCAAAGTCAAAGTCAAAGTCAAAAACTCTTTATTTCCATAAATACAATAAATGTATACTTAGAAAAGGTCAAATTCTTAATAATTAAACACTGACACGGAAATAAAGTGATATTTTTGATTTCAGTCGCTTCGGTACGTAGACTAAAGTAAAGAAGCGACGAAGAAACCTTTAGCCTGTTAGTTATTATTTTTCGAGTTGGAGCAAATTCCGTCCCACGCTTTTTTATCCTCTAGATAATCTGATATTTTATAGTAGGCCTTTTTACACAGGAAGGTTTTGACAATTTGTTTGAATTTATTTACTGATAATTTTTGCAACTCACTAGGAGTTTTGTTGTAGAAGCGTATACATTGCCCTTTAAAAGATACATTAATTTTGTGTAGTCTAGTTGTGGGCACAGCGAGTTTATGTTTATTCCTTGTATTCAAATTATGTACATCGCTATTTTTAGGGAACCGATTGATATTTCTATGAGTGTACAATAGGTTTTCATAAATATATTGACATGGTACTGTCATTATGTTTATTTCTTTGAATTTATCACGCAGGGATTCTCTGGGACCCATACTATAGATAGCACGAACAGCCCTCTTCTGCAACACAAATACGGTGTTAATATCTGCAGCGTTCCCCCACAGTAGAATACCATAAGACATAATACTATGGAAGTAGCTGAAATAAACAAGTCTAGATGTATCCACGTCTGTAAGATGACGGATTTTTTTGACAGCATATGCTGCAGACCTGAGTCTCTTCGATAGCTTATCTATGTGTGCGCCCCATTGAAGTTTATTATCTAAGGTGATTCCTAAGAAAACGGTACTTTCTACAATTTTTAACGTTTCTCCTTTTACATTTACATCAGCCTGAACTTGTTTAACATTAGGTAGAATAAATCTAATACATTTCGTTTTGGTTTCGTTAAGCAAAAGATTATTGACATTAAACCAATGGACTACTTTTGAAATTGCATTATTCACATCATCGAAATTCGTGTCTTGTCGTTTCATTTTAAAAATTAATGAAGTGTCATAGCTTCGTCTATGACACTTCATTAACGGGGGTTGCATCGCAGACGCAGTTGCGTCTGCGATGCAACCCGCATCTCTCTGTAACCTAGTTATAGGAATATACGTTTTTAATCAAAGTTTAATAAATTCGAATCATTAAAGACGCAACCGATGACCCCTGTAGCTACCAGAGTAGAACAAGACACACCCAGCTGTATGACATACAGCTGTTGTTTCAAACGGCCCTCACGCGGCAGAATGCTGGCTGAAAGTGCTCCTATTCACTCTTTAAGAAGGTTTATTCAACGTAGTTTTTATTTTAAATAAGATCACTGAAACTACTGCACGCGCCATCAAAGTACAATAATTGTAATGACTTTTGAGAAACGGAAAAATCTGTGATAAATGAGTGTGCTCTCATGGGCTCATGATCCATTTTAGACAGTTGAAGCTTATTTGGTTGTGCTAAAAATATCGTTGATCTTTTTATTTCTATCTTAAAGAAAGGGACGGCAACTTTTTAGTGCGTGCAAATTAGTTTAGTTGTGCTCCACAACCGAATTGACCAGTAAATATTATGAGGAATGACAGCTGATGACGAATGGAGCCGAGCATCCCGAGTCAGCGTAACCGAGCCGAGCGTGACGGTTCAGTTTCGTTCACTGCTCAGAAAGTGATTATAGAAGTTTTCACATTAAAAAGCGTGTAACAATCGAGATTAATGTTTCGTTGCATCATAAACAACAGTTTGTGAAAGACGGTAGTTATTGCTGTTTGAGGGACGACCCGCGGATATAAAATGCGATTACTAGCGACCGGCTTACACCGGTTTAGAGTAGATAACAAGTGTCGATATAATCTCGGGTGAAGTAACTGGATTATGAGTTAACGCGCCGTGAAATGGACTTCATAGTTTGATGGAGGTCGCCCGTTAACTACGGATTTATGGTTTTAGTGAACAGTGTTGATTGTGGAATTATCTTTCCAGCATAACAAAGACGTTGGTATACCTCTAGTATAGCGCAATGCCTAGGCACGAAACTTTTTCAAAGAACATAAATTTATTATAAGATGTCGAGTAATTATTAAGAATTTGACCTTTTCTAAGTGTACATTTATTGTATTTATGGAAATAAAGAGTTTTTGACTTTGACTTTGAGTACAATCCGCCCGTGTCAAAATGTAATGGAAATGGAACACTGTAAAATGCTCGTTTCAGTATTTTACAAGAGATTTATTCATTGATTAGTTAATCAGCGTCCAAAAACCGTCTGTTAGTGGAAAAATTACAAAAAAAATATTCATTCATTCAACATATTTTCAAAGAAGACTTGTATTTCTTCTAGATATCAATCAATTCACTTGTTGAGAGCGTCTCTCTCACGCGCCGCTGAACGTGTCTTCAGTATCAACGAGGGAGGTGCGTGTGCGTGTGCGTGTGCGTGTGTGTGTGCTCCCAGCATGAGGAGCCTCTCGCACGTAGCGTGCTGATACATTGTATGTCGCTCTGAGTTTTATGATAAGCGAATAGAATACATGGCATGCCGAAAAAAATCGGGGGTTTAGCAATATGCGAATAGAAATAAACGTCTTCGATAAAATTTCTCGGGTCGCTTCGTCAGTTTACGACTCGTCAGATAGAATTTATGTGATTGATTGATTTTCTCGTTTCTTACCCTTTCACGACAAGAGAACTGTTTTATTTTTAAATGTAGATACATTATGTTCGTTTGAGCACAACCTCACCTGATGGTAAGTGACGAGGTGGCCGACTATCTATCACAAATATCCTGGAAGACACCCACTAGGCGACACCTAGGCTGTAGTTCGCCGGGAAAACAGCAGCGAGCAATGTGTTCCAAACCATAGCGGTACGAATGATGAACGTACATTGATAATTGAATGGATCATAATGGAATTTAGCAAGAAGATAGATGGTATCCTAGTTTCTTCAATATTAGTCACGTTTGTCTCGCTCTTTTGTCTTGTTGACGAGCGAAGCCGCGCGTAGAAGCGAGAACAAACATAGCACCGCGTGGCAGACTTAGATGGTAGATCACAGTTAAATTTGGCTTTACGCGGTCGATTAACAGTTCGTGCTCAGTCCAGCTGCGGCCCACTCGCGCGTCAACTATTGCAACATGCATCACTTCTTACACCGCTAGGCCAGAGCATGCTTCCTAGCACCACGACATTAGCTACGACTCCCACAACATCCACTAATTGACGTAAATACATTGACTGCGACCCTCATAGCATACACTATGAGTCGCTTAGCACAGAGACACGCGTAGCGCCCGCTACGAGTCGCGTAGCACTTGTTACGAGACGTAGCACCCGCTACGACGCGCGTAACACATGACAGGTCTGTTTGAAAACCTCCTATGATGCAGAGCTTGTCTCAAGCTGACTGTACGTCAACAGAAAGACAGAAACGGATTTTAGCTGTTGCTTTGGTTTTTAAACGTTTACAGTAAGAAGGGCTAAACTGCTTTATATAAACCTTTTATTGCCTCGGCATTAAACCCACCCTTTGTACCTTAAAGTGCAATAAAGTGTTAAAATAAATAAAACATACTCGCTTGGATAAACAACACGCTCGTGTGGTATACTACTCGCCCGTGTAGTATACTACTCGCCCGTGTGGTATACTACTCGCTCGTGTGGTATACTACTTACTAATGTGGTAGCTACTCGGATGTGCAAGGAAGACTGATGATGGTGATGCTGATTGGTTCATAACCAAGTTCCAGGTCGGAAGATAAACTTTGGTTGAGAATGTAATTAATTTGAAAGGCCGTGTGCACCGCTCTATGCCTGCTTGCTTATACCACGACGAGCTTTCACAATACCTACCCCCCCCCCCCTGACCACTACCAGCTTCCTACTAGATAAAGATACCTATCAGCTACTGCCTAGCCACCAGGAAGTTCTCAGGATCTAGGCTGACTGTGACTCCTAGATGTTTCCACAGCATACAGCTACGAAGCGCTGCCCTCCCTAAAGTCTCGCTAAAATATTAGGTCTTTACCTATGAAATTGCCGTTTTGTATGGAATAAGTGAAAGTACTTATTTTTTAAAACTTATTATTTCTATTATTCAAAGTAATCACCCATGCAATCGACGCATCTTTGCCAACGCATTGGCAGTTTATTGATGCCCTTCTTGTAAAAATCTGCTGGACGGGAGGCAACAAACTCTTTAAAGGCATTTTGTACTGCCTCTCGGGAATTGAATTTTTTACCCACTAAAAAGTTGTCTAAATTTTGGAAAAAGTAATAGTCGGTAGGTGCAAGGTCTGGTGAGTATGGCGGATGAGGGAGAGCTTCCAACCCCAGCTCTTGCAGGTTGGAGACTGTCTGTTGTGCAGTATGGGGCCGCGCGTTGTCGTGAAGGAGCAGTGGGAACGACCGATTGACCAAAGTTGGTTGCCGATGTGCAAGCTTCTCCATCATTGTCTCCAGTTCTTCACAGTACACATCTGCAGTAACGCTCATGCCGTTTTGTAAAAAACTGTGGTGAATCACACCCGCACTAGACCACCAAACAGTGACCATCACCTTTTTGGGGTCATTTTTGGTTTAGGGCATTGCTTTGGTGATGAACCAGGATCTAACCAACTTGCTGAGCGCTTTCGATTGTCGAACAGAATCCATTTTTCATCGCTCGTAACAATTCGGTTCAAAATTCCTTCATTTCTTTGCCTATTGAGCAGTGCGAGGCAGGTCTCGACGCGTACGTTGCGCTAGCGATCGTTAAGTTCGTGGGGCATCCATCTATCAAGTTTTTTTACCTTGCCTATTTGTCGCAAATGGATCAAAATTGTTTTGATGCTAACATCAAAAGCTGCTGCTAGCTCAGCTGTAGATTGAGTTTCGTCAGCTTCCACAATCGCCTTTAATTCATCATTGTTGACCAAAGTCTCCGGACGACCACGAGCTTCATTTTTCAAGTCAAAATTTCCAGAACGGAACCGGGAAAACCAATAACGGGTTGTGCGTTCGTTTGTACAGTTCTCTCCATAAACGTTTTTGATGTTACGTGCCGTTTGAGTTGCGTTGGTGCCACGACGAAACTCATATTCCATAATTACACGAATTTTTAAAGTATCCATTATGACGAAAAATGTTCAAATGTAATAAAAATACAAAGCTAATCAATAAACAAAAGACTGAGTTGTAAAAAGAATGTCATGTTTTTAAAACAAAATTAATTTGATTTAGAATACAAAGTCATTCCAAACTTATTTTCTATTTGAAATGACCAGTACTGAAAAACGGCAATTACATAGGTAAAGACCTATTATTAAATAAATGATGCCGTATACTATCTCACAGAATCCTACCTCATCATTACCTCAGCTAGTCTTACATCTGAAATTAAACATTAACTAATGTTGACTTGTCTATGATAGGTAGTTAGTTATTATTATTCGCTTGATAACAATAAAAATAATAAAACGGGTCACTAGATTTTCGACCAACTACATAGTACAATACGTACCCCTAAGATCCAGCTACCAGGTTACTTCTAGCAAGGGACCAGAAAATTCAGATTATATTAAAAAAAATTTTGCTTACGTTTACATTTATATAGGAATATAATAGTTAAGAACAGGCATGTTCACAAACGTGTTCGTGATGATGGACAGAACCCGCAGTTCACGCAGTGAATTACCAATAACCCTGCATAGCTTTGATCTAGGTAAATAGCTTAGTCGGGTAGGTACATGCACTCAGCGCTAGTTGGCTCATAGATGGTTCTATGGTTCGTTCGCGCCGGCTCCGAACCGCGTAATGTAATCTCACAGAATTCTATCTAAACAGTCCCAGGGGGTCCTGTCGTTTATCACCTTGATAACACTCTAAACACTGGCTGATAGTGATAAACAAAGTTCAGTGAATTATCGAACAAAACATGAACTCTCAGAAAACTTTTCTCACGAAAATCGGATAAATAATGCTGGAAATTATTTATTTATTTATGTCACTCACCGAGTGCCGACGCTGCCCTGGCGACACGCACTCACTCGCTCGCTTGCGATACGTCCGCGCGCGGTGACGGTCCGCCGGGTACTGTCTCCCGCTGTCGCCGCCTGCCACGTCACCCCGCGCCGCGCCCTTCCCGCGGGAACATTCAAGATGCCGAATTCGATTTGTGAATCTGCCGACTATCCGGTTCCTAGTGCACACTACACACACTCACATGGGTATAATCCGCGAGCGATCTAAATGGCTCGTATCCTTGTCGAAGTAAGTATATTAGGTACCTACGACATGTTACTGATACATCCCGATCGGATCGGCAGTACCTATTGGTCAATATACAAAAGTACTGATCGGATCGGTTTTACATTGTACACTCTCGTGACAGACACAATCACAATATAAGAGAAGAACAACAATGGCGGTTAAGTCATTTATTATATGTGAGTGTTTGCAGAGTTGCCGAGTGAAGAAAACAAACAATTATTTATAAAGGTTTATTGGTAATTCACTAACACTGCGTCTTCGCAAACATGTTCGTGATGATGGGCAGAACCTGCAGTTCATGCAGTGATAGTGAATTACAAATAATAACCCTGTATAAAAGATTGTCAAATCCTAGACCTTAAAATTATTTATTAATCAAGTACTATGCGTATGCAATCTTTTCTCCATATTTCATCAGCTGAAGGCAATCTGTAAAAAATATTTACTATTAAACTGTGCCCGCGACTTTGCCTGCGTGTAAATCACTTTTTTATTAGTTTTTTGCTCGGAACCATATTTATATAAAAGAAGCCTATGTTACCCGCTAGAACTTCATCATCTGTTAGTGAAAGTCCCACCAAAATTGGTCCAACCGCTTCGGAGACTCGCTCAAACAAGCAGACATACAAAAATTATACAAATTATGTGTTGTTATACGCGCATAGCTGTTATATTGACACCTATATAAAAAAGGTACATACAGTGGCGTTCATAGATCGGTAACCCCTGACGGGTTCAGTCTCGTTATTTTTTTTTTTAATTAAGTAGGTACCTACATTTATTATATTAGTTTTCTGTCTCCCCAGTTCTTGGCAGATGTAATGGTCTTCCTCTTAATGAATACAAAATGTTTATTGAACAGATTTCAGTCTTATAAATAAACTAGTTTTTTATATTTGCGAGTTGTTTTTATTGTATTTTTTTAATTTAATTCCCCATAACGTAACCTACACCCTCGATTTGGTCGCAATCGATAACCAAGAGTGAATTTTGCAATAAAAAAAAGTCAGCCATCTTGGAATTAGAAATGGACATCTTTTTCGTAATCTACGAGTTTAAGTTAATCGAAAACGATACCCATATTAGTGCGTGTGCTGTCACACTGTTCGCTTCGCTCACCGCAATCCGGCCCGCGCAACAAGAAGCGCGGCTATCTTCGCTCGCCTTGCTACGTTACGGTGGTCCGCTCCTGCTATTACACAGCAAGGCTCGCTTCGCTCGCCTTGCTATGTGACGGGTGCCACGAGAAACGAAGCGCGGCTCGCTTCACTGGCCTTGCTATGTAACGGTGGTCACATTACGGCTCGCTTCGCTCACCGCAATACGTCTCCGCTCGTGCTGTCACGCAGCAAGACTCGCTTCGCTCGCCTTGCTGTGGATTGGTTTCGTATTGCGGTTCCCTTCGCTCATCGCAATCCGACACACGCCCGCTGACATCAAATTCGGAATACTCACCCCCATGTTAGTTGAAAACGGATATCGTTTACGACTAACAATATCAGATTTTTTGATGGGGGAGGGGGTTCAATTAAATTCAATTCAATTCAATTCATTTATTTCAGACAACAAAATTTTTAAGAATACAAAATAAATTAAGGAGTCCATATTTGTGTTGAAACATAAAATAAAATAAACTAATATAACTAAACTAATAATAAAAACAATCAAAAATAATCAAAAATAGCTAAAGCTAGGTTTAGGGGGGCTGGGGCGTAGGGGGGATCACAGCAAGGCTCGCTTCGCTCGTCTTGCTGTCCCCCTTAGTCGCATCGCGGCTCGCTTCGCTCGCCGCAATATTCCCCCCGTTTCAGGGGAAAGGTTTTGGGGGGGATTGGGGGAGGACGGGGGGCGTGGGGGTCACAGCACGGCTCGCTTCTCTCGCCACAATTCTCGCCCGTTTCAGGGGGAGGGGGGAGGGGGGGGGAGGTGAGGGGGGTCATTCGGCGAAAATATCATAGATTACGTCATTTGAAATTTTGTGAGGACCGTTTTCATGAAAGTTTTAGGAGTTCTGCTTCTGAAAAGTTATAAAATCATAAGAACATACCTTCGATTGTCATTTTCTTATTGCATGCTAATAAAACTCTCAGATTGAGATTGTGGAGACTTTAACATTGACCTTTTAGAAGTTTACTCCCTTAGTACTTGACTAATTTATATAATTCTTATAATCAAAGGCCATTTTTTATGGAACCTACAAGAATGACTGAAACCACAGCAAAATGTATAGATAATGTATTTGTTTGCCAAAATGAAAAAATTTATGTAAAAATATAATAAGCAATTTAAAATCAGACCACTTAGGTCAACTAATACAGTTAGAAATTCAAGTAAAAAATAATAATTGTAAAAAGAAAATAAAATACATACCTGTGACCACAAGTCAATTTGAACGGTTTAAATTGGATTGGGAGTCTACACCATCACCTTATCACTCACATAACAACCCAAATGAGTCGTATTGTAGTTTTTTTAACAAATTCACCTATGTGAATTTGTTAAAAAACTACATGTTCCTGATCTAATGTAGTAAAATAATCCCACTGTTTAAATCGGGTAGTAGGTCTGTCCCCACTAACTTTAGACCAATATCAGTACTGCCTATATACAGCAAAGTTTTTGAAAAATTTATTTTACATCAATTGCTTAGGCATTTCAATGGAAATGACCTGCTACATAGTAAGCAGTTCGGGTTTACTCGCGGCAGGTCAACTACGTAACTGATGCCGGTGTAGAGTTATATCGCATATTTTTAATGCTTGGGAGAAGACGCAAGATGCATTAGGCATTTTTTGCGACTTGTCAAAAGCATTCGATTGCGTACACCATGAAACATTAATCAGGAAACTACATCACTATGGAATAAGGGACACCTTAGGTCTTCTTACATCTTATTTGAGTAATAGGATACAAAGAGTTGACATTAATGGGAAACGGTCTTCGGAGTCTGTAGTTACAATGGGTGTACCGCAGGGATCTATCCTCGGCCCTTTCCTATTTTTAATTTTTATTATCGACCTGCCTCATCTTTTTAAGAATAATCACGAGATTGTATTGTTTGCTGATGATACTTCATTAATTTTTAAGTTGAGACGACAAGACACGAAATTCGACGATGTGAATAATGCAATCTCAAAAGTAGTCCATTGGTTTAGTGTCAATAACCTTTTGCTTAACGAAACCAAAACGAAATGTATTAGATTTATTCTACCTAACGTTAAACAAGTTAAGGCTGATGTAAATGTAAAAGGAGATACATTAGAAATTGTAGAATGTACCGTTTTCTTAGGAATCACCTTAGATAATAAACTTCAATGGGGCCCACACATAGATAAGCTATGGAAGAGACGTAATTCTGCAGCGTATGCTGTCAAAAAAATCCGTCATCTTACAGACGTGGATACATCTAGACTTGTTTATTTCAGCTACTTCCGTAGTATTATGTCTTATGGTATACTACTGTGAGGGAACGCTGCAGATATTAACACCGTATGTGTGTTGCAGAAGAGGGCTGTTCGTGCTGTCTACAGGGTGGCACATTTAGAGCGGTCAGTATGGGAAAGTCTATAACTAGAAATACGAAGATCTCTTCTTAGGTACCATTTCATCGATTTTAGTAAAAATAAAAACTGCATTCATACATTTAAAAAAAACTTGTACTAAGCCCGGGACTCGAACCTGGACGTTTTAACACTATTTATATTTAGATACAAGAATACAAGAATACAAGAATACAAGAATTTATTAATAAAAATAATATTTTACACGTCCATTACTTACTTAATAATATTAATTATCATACATTATATTATATTATTATATTATACTTCATTTATTAATAAAACTATTATTGATTCCACTTAAAATATCTGAATATACCTGATTAGTCGGGTGGAGGGGTTTCTACACTTCGGGTGACTCGAGGAATTCACCCATGCTGTAGAAAACCATCTCCAACAACCATGTTTTGAGCCGACCCTTGAACGCTGCGGTGGAGGCTGCATTACGGATACTATCTGGTAGCCTATTGTATACTGCGGGGCCCGAGATGAACACCGATCTACTGGACTTGTGCAGCCTGTGTGCAGGCGTTACCAGCCTGTGCTGGTGTTTATTGCTACGGAGAGCACGTGCTGCGTTTACCCCTCGACGCTGGAACAGGTGCAAATTTTGGTGCGTGAACAAGGCCACTTGGTATATTTGTTCACAGTGTAGAGTCATGATGCCCAGTTCCTTGAAGTGCTCTCTGCATGACTCATCGTTCGGGACGCCCACTATGGCTCGGACAGCCCTCTTCTGCATCAGGAAAGATAGGATATCGATTGTGTAGGTTATAAGCAGTAAATGTTACTATGAAACATGATGTCTAAAATGAATAAAATGCATTGTTTTGGTTGCATATCCTTTAATTAAAACTTAAACTCGATGCAATCTGTTTAAACAGAGGTTTGCGCTAAGCTAAAGAATATTGTGTCACGACTCCGACTCGAAAATAAATGTACTTGATCATATCTTTAAATTAAGTATAATCTTGTATAAACACCGGAACTATTTCAGAAAACCATCAGGACTGGTTATATTATGCGAAGGCTTATAAATAACTATTATTTTATCTATTCCTGAAAAATGCTCTGCTACGCGAAGTTAGCAGAGCATAATTTTACTTTTAAATTTTTTTATATAAAAACGCCAGATCTATTCCTGAAAAGTATCAGGAACTATAGAACTCACTTGCATGCGAACATCTAATTTATTTATGCTCTGCTGGAAGATACTCTGCTTACTTCAGTAACATGGCGGCGGCGGCTGTCAGTCTACACCGGTGTCCGTGTGGGCAGCGCAGCGGTGCCAGGATTGTCATAGGGAGGCCACGAGTGTTCGCACGCACGCAGGTAGGTAGGTATAGAGACCGCTATGAATGATATGTTAATTATTATTATGCAAGATGATAATTACCGTGAAGGGCCGCGCGCGCTGCTGGCTTACAACTGCAGCGGTGACGTCACGAGGCAGAGGGGGGAGTTCGAACTGTGTGGCTGCGGAATCTGCAGACAGATGCTGCATGCGGTTAATGCGGCAAGCCGCAGGCAGCGCGCAATGACGCGAGATGCCCACCTTTGGACTATTATGGGCTTATGATGATTATGAATGCAAATTATAACACATTATGTATATAAGTATCAGTATAATTAAGTCATTATTGATTCAAAATACTATCTTACAATGGAACCTAGAATGCGTAACGCATTCACACACAGCCTCTACCCACGTAGCAGTAGGAAGGTCACCGGTCGTTGTGCTCACAGATATGTACTAACACGATATCTCTCGGTATACATTACTGTAAGTGGTACAGTAGATCGATTATGGAAGGTGAGGCGTGACGCGAGCCGTCCTTGCTGTTGTGTTGTGAGAACAACAGACCATAAAGCTTTCCACATCCAGCGTTTTCCCGCGGATTTGGTTTAAATCCCAATCCGTCGCGCGTCTGATCGACCGCGATGTGTTGGAAGACAGTCCCATTTAACAAATCCAGAGTGTCCACTGCCGAACGTACCTCTCCTAAACGAGGTGTTCTTCCACAGTCAGCACGCTCGGCAGGTGAACTGGTGATCGCAGTGGAGGTGTTATGAATTCACCTGCGGAAGCCATTGCCTTGCTCTGGTAGGTTCTAATAGGAGTCCTGCGAGTGGGTGGGATCGGCTTGTTTACTTTCCAGTTGGTCTGAATGTCAGCCGTTGGTTTGTTGGCTCAAACCAACGGCTGACATTACTCGCATAAAATAATTTAAAATCTCAGATATAGTCTCTCGGTACGAGTAGGCACACGAGCACCTGTCAAGCATGCGATTGGCTCCGCGTTCGAAGCCGCAGCAGGTACGAGTACGAGTACCTACCTGTGTCCTGTGCCTACAATGTTGAATGACAACAACCAAGGCTCGCCGATACGACACGCTCTTGGCTAGCGCGCACATTGTTTACATTATTATATAAGGCACTATTCTAATTAGTTCGTATAAATAAGAGATTTTGTTGAGGATCTCGGTAGTTTGTCGTTTGCTCTCAACTGCTCAACTAGATTAGAACAACCGCTCCCCCAGTTGTTCTAGTGGCAGTAGAGAGGCCAGAGATCCGCAGTCCTGTAGTCCAGCGGTGGACTATTGGTGCTCCATGTCTGTGAGAGGCGTCAGTGTGTCGGCCGCGGTGGCAGTGCTCTTGTCTGTGTTGATGGTGATGGTAAGAACGGAATACTTATACAGGGTGGCTTACGGAGATGGGAGTGGATGGCTGAATGAAACCATGAGAGTTAGATAAGATTCGTGAAAGGAGACATGAACTCGATATATGAGGAAATCGAAACTGCATATTTTATTTTCTTGTAATCTTTTACTTTTGCTGGAAATAGATCTGATTGATTAAAAAATATATATAATTTTGCACCAACAGATTCGGTTGCTGATAAGGACCTTTGCAAAAAAATGCAATATGGAAAATAAAAGGAAATGGCTCTTTTTTACAATTTAAGTTTAAATACTCCCCCTACTAAGCATCAATGCGAAAATTTTAAATAATATGTTGTTGTTAGCCAGGATACTAACACCCATATCTTTAGACAATTCCTCAACTCTTCCTCCACTCAAACTCGACGGAGAGTGCCTCGAGCATTTCGGTATGCTTAGTCGTTAATTTGGTTAAATCTCAACTCCACTCGAATAAGGTTGAGTCGAGTCGGTGCCCAAGCTCACCTGAAAATTACCAGTAGCGTAAAATCTAAATAAAAATAATCCACGATAGTTGTCATTATTGTTGATTTCCACCAATGGTAATAGTATGTGGACAATTGAGTCTTTGCTGAGACGGTACCTTCTTCAGAATTCGCCATCGTCGTAAACCTATACGAAGGTATTTAAGACATACTGAAAAACCTATAAAGGGTTTTCAGTATGTCTTAAATACCTTCGTGATGGGTAATTGTAAGCTTCATCGTCGTACATGTCATAAATGTAATTGAGAAAATCTCCATAATCCATTTTAAATAACAACAAACACTTTCGAGGAGCATTCAAGGTCGCGAGGTACCTTGAGATGACAGTTCATTTCTCCACTCGTATGAGAAAAAAATCTAAGGTTAGTTTGAGTGGAGGATTTTTTTACGATCAAGCATACCGAAATGCATTTGGAGGTTGAGTGGAGGTTGAGTCGAGGTTGAGTCGAGGTCGAGGTAACGACTAAAGATATGGGGGTTAGTCTCAATCTTATTGCAGTTTATCCGCGACAAAACATAAATTCGTCATCGTTTTAGATTTGGGCATCCACTCCCATCTCAAAAACTCACCCTGTATTATTACTTAGATAAATCTCACTGTAGACTCATTGACTTCCTAATCTGCACCAGCTCAGTTGACTCCCTCACGATGTGTCAGCTCGAAAGTCCTGTCGTGGCCTCCTTCGATGGCCAATGTGTATGCGTCGCCATTCGAAAGGTCCTCTGATATTTCCGACGACTTGTATTTAATTGTAAATTATTTTTTACCACAGAGTGGTGGCGGCTTTGGGGGTTACGCGGGGGGCGGCGTGGAGGCCGCGCCCTTGTTCGGCGCAGCGCTGGTCGGCTCTTTGTTCAATGGGTGAGAGCTACTGCCTACTGCCTACTGCCTACTCGCCTCACCTAGGAACTATCACAATTGAATTTAATGATTTGATACAAATGCGTGCCGATAATGTATATGTAATTTTCCTGCAAAGTTTCATGATTAATATAATAAAGAGTAAAATTGTTAAACGACCCCACCCGCCCCGTCGGCCCGTTCGGCTCGTAGGCGCGCGTTCTGATCAACTCTTCACGTACAGTACCTATGCTTCTATTGCAGCGTGAACAACGGCACGTCCGCCCTCGCCGCGCTGGCCCAGCTGCACTTCCAGCACAAGCTGGACGCGCTGGCGCAGCTCGCGGAGGTGTTCGCGCTCACCGGGAACGCCACCGAGAACCGTGAGTACACTACAGACCTCATTACATGGGCCTGTTGCACAGGGTGTCCCATGAAGACTGGATAACTCTGCAGGTGCGTGTGCGCGGGTGCAAAGCCGATCAGACACTACAACCACAACCAATAAACCGCCAAGCACGAGTACACTCGCACGAAGGGCTCCGTACCGTAACAATCAGGCAACTTTTTCAAAGAACATCAAATTTTCACTTGTTCGGAGACCCCTTTCAATTTTTGACTTTGTTATATTTTTAGTATTTATGTTATTACAGTTAAAGTGTTACTTATTTATAGAAAGTTTCATGTATTTACTTATTGTGGTTCAAGAGATACAGCCTTGACAAACGAAGAACAAAAATAGCCAAATAATCACGTTTGTTGTATGGGAGCCCACTTTAATATTATTTTTATTATTTGTTGCTATAGCGGCAAGAGAAATACATAGTTCATGAGATAGAGCCCTGTGAAAAACGGACGGACGGACAGCGGAGGCTTAATAATAGAGTTCCGTTTTCACCCTTCGGGTACGGAACCCTAAAAAAGTGGAACCGTTTGAGTTGTTTATTTGGATAAATTCATAACAACCCTGTTCAAATGTTTGGACATCACGCCCCTGCCGCGCCGCGCACACGCACCTGCAGGAGCATGCATTCTGTATTGGACACCCTGTATACGTACAGTCCTCGTGGCCGCGCATAGCTCGCAGTCGGTGCTGGTGCTAGTGGGCTCGCCCACGCCGCGAGCCCGCGACTCCGTGGGCTCGCCCGCGCCGCGAGCCCGCGACTCCATTTCATTTAGGTACTAGCAGCTACAGTCCGGTGACGTTTCGTTCGAACATTTATACAAATGATCGAAGGTGTAATCGAAATTATTTTATTTTATTTTAGTGACTTGATTGACTTATACAATATCGGTATTTTGTAGAATATTTTTTGAATACACGTACAGGCAGATAGGTAGGTAATGGCCTTTATTAACAAAGAAAATTACAATCAAATGCCTAATAAAAACAAATTAGAACTAGTACCTATTTACAATTAAAACAATTAAGCTAACTACAGACCGTTGTAAACAATCTACAGGTAGCTCAACTGATAGGAAGGTAATAGAAAAGGAATCCAACATAATAATAGGTAATAAAACGCTCTCTAACAACGTCCAAGAAATCTCCAGTGTGTCGACCAGGGTAGCGAACCTTCGACTCCAAGAGGTATAGCACGAAGGTCGTTCGGGTATACGCACCGACCTCGGCACACTCGGATGGTAAAGTGGAGGATATGTACGAAGACATATCCAAAGCCTTATACAACACCACAAAGGCACACTTCAACGTTGTTATGCGGGACTTTAACGCCAAGGTAGGAAACCAGACAGGCAACGAATCCCGAATAGGCCCGCATGGTTATGGAGCTAGGAATCACAGGGGGCAAATGCTAGTCAACTTCCTTCAGAAAGAAGGGCTGTTCTTAATGAAGTCCTTCTTTAATAAACGGCCCCAAAGGAAGTGGACATGGCAAAGCCCCGACACTGTGACAAATAATGAGATCCACTTCATCATGACGGATACCAAGCACGTATTCAGAGATGTCTCAGAGATCAACAGGTTCAATGCCTACCGGGTCTGCAGCCTTGTTGTCTAACTTGCAATCCCTTATTAGTAAACTTCAGGTCGATTACCGATGGTCGACCCAGTCAGAACGTTGTCGGTATTGTCTAAGGTATTCTAACTGGTGGTACTATTTGCTATTTATTTGTTTTACTAATTGCAAAAACGGTAATTATATTTATTATGCTGTAAAACACAGCCTGTGCATTTCTTTGTATATTATTGCAGTGTAATCAATTATTTTGTCAATCAAGTTTACTACAAAAGTAGTAACGAAACGCAAGTTTTCTTTTTAAACTGTCAAACTCACTCATGTCACTGTTGAAGTTGTTAAAAGTTCGCGGTTTTTTTTCAAGGTGGAACTAAAAATTTTTTTTATTTATTTATTTAAACAGCGAAACGAAACGGAGATTCGAAGAACTGACCAATAGAATCTCGAATACGTATCGTGATGGTCCTGTTACGCTAATTTAACACCAAGCTATTTATTAGCTTGCTTTAATCATCTCCGCCGCCGCCGTGGTGATAAATGCCGGCGTAAGAATCGACCTCTCCAACTCAGCCCGTGGATGTCGTAAGAGTGGACCCCTATAGCTCAGTCCGTAGATGTCGTAAGAATCGACACCTCATTATGGCTGACACTCAGACCGTGGATGTCGTAACAGTCGACCCCTATAACTCAGCCCGTGGATGTCGTAAGAGTCGACCCCTATAACTCAGCCCGTGGATGTCGTAAGAGACTAAAGGACCCTACCAGAGAACGGGCAGTCGCTTCCTCCTGTGTATTTTACTACTGCCCTAATCCGTCTGCCAAGCGTGGTGATTATGCCAATTTTTTTTTTGCTTCAAACACAATGTTCACCACAGTTTTCTTATTTTCAAGGTCTCTACGATCAGCTGTAGGCTGTGCGTTAACCCATCAGTTAGTAATTCAGGACAAAGCATTTTATATGTACTCGTATAGATATTCGGTCAGCTGAAAAAATCAGGTAAACAACCTAGGTATTTGGACAGCATAATAATGTTTTGGTCGGCTGTAAAATATAAACCATCAGTAATACTTGGTCGGCAACTAAATTATTTTTGATCAGTAAATAAAGTGCTGTTTGATCAGCAAAATGTAATGTTTTGGTCAGCAGAATTAATTATTTAGTGCCGGATTATGTAAAAACTATTGAGTAGTAGTCTAGGCGCTACGTGGGAGGGAACATAAAGTCACCAATTTCAACGTGTCCAATTTTGAAACTTAAGTATTATTATTCCTAAATAAGCGAGGTGATCACGGTGACACCCCTAGTTCGCGGGCATCATGAGCCTGCAAGCAGCAGAGTAGGTACCTTCCTACCTATGTGTGCTGCTGATGACCATTATAAGAATATCAATAACCTTCTAATAATTTGTTCCAGTATTCATAAACTAACGACGCGCCGCGCCGCCCGCGCCGCCCGCGCCGCCCGCGCCGCCCGCGCCGCCCGCGCCGCCCGCGCCGCCCGCGCCGCCCGCGCCGCAGCGACCGACCGCTGCCGACCATTGCAGGCGACGGGACGCATTGTTTGAACTTACGAGTAGAAAATAACAAAACGACGCGACGTCCTAGATTGTATCGTTGCCTTGCTTCATGGATCGTACGAGACCTGGAAACAAATAATCTTCGAGCACAGATTTTATAATAGTACAGATAGAGAGGTCGGCTAGCGGCGCGTCGCGGGACAGCTAGGCCGTACTGTTGTCACAGCACAGTCCTAGTTAGTGCGGGACAGCTAGGCCGTACTGTTGTCACAGCACAGTCCTAGTTAGTGCGGGACAGCTAGGCCGTACTGTTGTCACAGCACAGTCCTAGTTAGTGCGGGACAGCAAGGCCGTACTGTTGTCACAGCACAGTCCTAGTTAGTGCGGGACAGCTAGGCCGTACTGTTGTCACAGCACAGTCCTAGTTAGTGCGGGACAGCTAGGCCGTACTGTTGTCACAGCACAGTCCTAGTTAGTGCCAGTCAACCATGTAAGCAAGTATACTAAGTTAAAGACATGTAGAACAGTAGCACTGTAAGTCCTTGATGTCCGAATAGTTTATGTAACCTTATAAATAAATAAATCTGTTTATACCATCGTCTCTGTAAAACCCATCTATTTAATAGGTTAGGCTTAGCTATACTTAACTTGTATTTACTTCACTTATAAACTTAATCTCCCTACTTATTTCCCTATATCTATTGTTCTTAGATTGATTACTGAATGTAGAATTAATGATAATTGTTGCCAATGATAGTCGTAAGAGTGGACCCCTATAGCTCAGTCCGCGGATGTCGTAAGAATCGACACCTATAACTCAGCCCGTGGATGTCGTAAGAGTCGACCCCTATAACTCAGCCCGTGGATGTCATAAGAGACTAAAGGCGACCAGAGAACGGGCAGTCGCTTCCTCCTGTGTATTTTACTACTGCCCTAATCCGTCTGCCAAGCGTGGTGATTATGCCAATTTTTATTTTGCTTCAAACACAATGTTCACCACAGTTTTCTTATTTTGATTCAAATTTGACCAAAACATTTAAAGATTTGAATGAGGTCCCTGCTTCATCTGACGTTTCACATGGGCTTGCATTTGCCACTGTAATTCATTTCGGCGTTACGCATTACCAAAATCAGCCATAATACGAAGTTCCATTCATTCACTAGGTTTGAATTTCGCTGGTAATGGGAATTAAATAGTTATTATAAGCTTGTTGAGAGATAAGCGGTGTGGTGCCAGAGATTATTGAATAGTACGCATGAGTTTTACGTTTGCAAACTAATTCTCTGACCAATATTAAGTTTGAGTTGCCCGCGCGCTGCTTGGTTCTAGAAACAATATTAAGTTTGAGTTGCCCGCGCGCTGCTTGGTTCTAGAAACAATATTAAGTTTCAGTTGCCCGCGCGCTGCTTGGTTCTAGAAACAATATTAAGTTTGAGTTACCCGCGCGCTGCTTGGTTCTAGAAACAATATTAAGTTTCAGTTGCCCGCGCGCTGCTTGGTTCTAGAAACAATATTAAGTTTGAGTTACCCGCGCGCTGCTTGGTTCTAGAAACAATATTAAGTTTGAGTTGCCCGCGCGCTGCTTGGTTCTAGAAACAATATTAAGTTTGAGTTGCCCGCGCGCTGCTTGGTTCTAGAAACAATATTAAGTTTGAAAAAGAAACACGGAACGAGCGGTCGTACCTACCTACGTATAGCGGTGAGTTTGTGTGTGAGTGAATGAACTCAAGTGCGGTGCGGGGACGCCTAAGGACCGTGAGGAACGGACAAAATAATGATTATGTCGCGCGGAGTTGCGGGTAGATGTGTATGAAGGTAGGAGAATTAGGTAATACTTGAACACAAAATGTATGACTCGGAATATTACAAACAAATTACAAATGTAGGTACTATTTATGTACTGATACCGACGACGTGCAAGTGGAATACAGGGTAGCAATAAAAATTTAGGTTCCTAGACTAATTTAGCGGAGCGGTTGCGAATATATAAAATTATTATGAAAAATTATTATGGTTGCGGGTGAGAAAATAGGAGAACATAAATTAATTAGGTACCTAATTAGCAGTAGGAATATTGTAATCTGAATCCGGCAAGGATATGCTCACTGTGGAGCCCCGAGAGTCGGGAGGCTCTAAACAATGTGACTTTACTAGTCGCTACTTCGTAAGGCGTGACGTCGAAGCCCATATGGACCGCGGAGATCGGTGCGTACGGTTTAACACGTGCACCACGGCTCCGTCCAGTCCGGATTTAACCCAGTTCGCTTCAATAATTTCAAGAATACTGATTTTTCTATACAAAAGTGATTTTCTTTGAATTGGAAAACTTTGTGTAATGTATGCAAAATACGAATAAAAAATTACAAGGAATTTAAGCTTTTAAACCGAGACAACACGTAAGATTTGCTGTTTTTAACCGACTTCGAAAAAAGGAGGAGGTCCTACATTCAGCTGTATGTACATATGTATAAAAAAGAAAAAAAAACATGTTCTGGAGATGAACCTCCCAAACAATATTGACTTTGTACATTTGTAGGTGGCGCGATAGTATTTTGTTTTTCATAAAATTTTGAAAATGTATTCTTCGACCTAGACCCTTGTGGGGGTTGTAGGTTCCATAATTATTGACTGATTTGACTATGAAGCACCATACTACTGCCTCTTTTTTTTTTGTCTACACGGAAAAAAAAGATGTCTCAGATTAAGACAATATCCACTTGGTCAAGACAAATGTAGTTTCATATATGGGGAAAACAATATTTACTTGAACTGAGTAAAAAAATGTCTCAGTTTTATTGTCTTCGTATAAGACAATTTGTTTTTGATACGAGACTTTCGGAGTTTTGTTTGAAGAACAATCGTTGTCTTATTTAACAAGAATAAATTTATCTTCCTAAAATATTATAAAAAATATCCATTATAATCTTAGATGAAGCTTCTAGTATTCTGGACTGAAGAATTGTTTATTTCGAGCCAAGACTCGTTTATGTTATACCAAAACGATATAATCTTAGGTGAAGCCTTTACTGTTCTTATCTGAATAATTATGAGTTTTGAGACAAGACTCGTGTGTTTTATACCAAAACAATGTAATCTTAGGTGAAGCCTTTACCGTTCTTAACTGAAGAATAATGAGTTTCGAGACAAGACTAGTGTGTTTTATACCAAAACAATATAATCTTTGGTGAAGCCTTTACCGTTCTTAACTGAAGAATAATGAGTTTCGAGACAAGACTCGTGTGTTTTATACCAAAACAATATAATCTTAGGTGAAGCCTTTACCGTTCTAACTGAAGAATAATGAGTTTCGAGACAAGACTCGTGTGTTTTATACCAAAACAATATAATCTTAGGTGAAGCCTTTACCGTTCTAACTGAAGAATAATGAGTTTCGAGACAAGACTCGTGTGTTTTATACTAAAACAATATAATCTTAGGTGAAGCCTTTACCGTTCTAAACTGAAGAATAATGAGTTTCGAGACAAGACTCCTGTGTTTTATACCAAAAAAATATAATCTTAGGTGAAGCCTTTACCGTTCTTAACTGAAGAATTATGAGTTTCGAGACAAGACTCGTGTGTTTTATACCAAAACGATATAATCTTAGGTGAAGCCTTTACCGTTCTTAACTGAAGAATTATGAGTTTCGAGACAAGACTCGTGTGTTTTATACTAAAACAATATAATCTTAGGTGAAGCCTTTACCGTTCTAAACTGAAGAATAATGAGTTTCGAGACAAGACTCGTGTGTTTTATACTAAAACAATATAATCTTAGGTGAAGCCTCCACTGTTCTTAACTGAAGGAGTATTTGTTTCGAGACGAGACTTGCGTCTTTTATATCAAAACAATATAATCTTAGGTGAAGCCCCTACTATCCTTAACTGAAGAAGTATTTGTTTTGAGCGAAGACTCGTGTGTTTCATACTAAAACTATATAATCTTACGCGAATCTTACTATTCTCGACTAAAAAATAGATAAATATTATATTATAATATTTACTTATTTCTTAACCGAGCATTGTAAACTTCGTCTAAGATTATATACATAGTTTTAGTATAAAACAGTAGAGGATGTAGAGGTTATTATTATGAATTATAAATAACAACCTCTTAAAATGAGATCACTGAAAAGATAATTACAACATCTCACATTAGTGTAAAAATAACATAGTAACAGTATAAAAACATACCTAACTTATATTACATTCAACGATACGAAATTTATACGATAGGTAAAACACTCAACACAAGTCTTTTCTCAAATGATAAAGATCACCTCAATTATTTAACATAAGGGCCCTAGTTAAGTTACTTTGTTTGTACTTGTCTTGTGATGCCTGAAATAAATTATTATTATTAAATAAAACATTTTCTTGTACTAATTCGTTTTGTTTATTGTATATTGTATATGTATCGTAATAAACACAAATGGAACCAGTGTTATACCTACAGCTCTGGAATTACCTACGCAAAAACCACCCATTCTATATTGACATTTGAAAACCCTATGAATTTCAATTATAATATGGCAAAGGCCATTTTCAAAGCCCTTTATATGCCAATTATAGGATGGATGGTTTTTGCGTAATCGCACAGTGGGTGCCGTATCGTAATCTCCTTAGCGCGATTCTGTTTAGGCACCGCGACTGTGAACAGTATCCCGCTTCGATAAGGCGCGTGGTCGTGCGGCGTACAATGCCGCGCTTAAACACAATCGCGGTAAGAATATCACAGTGCGGCCCCTGTTAAAAACAATGTCACTAATCTAGAAATCAATAATACCAAAACTAGTCACAATTCCAGAAATCAATAATATAAAAATAATTGCACCCTTACAGAAATCAATCATATCAAAATGATGCCACAAATACAGATAACAAGCATTATAATAAAAGGACAATTTCAAAGACCTTAGTAGTTGTAGGTAGTTTGAATGGTCAACAATATGTCCTGACCGTAGACTAGTCGTGAAAATGTCCTATAAACATACCTTATGAACCATACAGTGAAGGCATTTTACTCATATAAAAAATAAAATACTATCCCAATCTTAACAAAAGGTAATAGCAGGAACTAACTGAACTTATTCGTTTAATCTGGCTCCTATTACAGACGAGGAAACAGAGCAAGGAGACAAACTGAAATATTCTAAAAAAGAGTTACATTATAAAATAAAAGTTAATAGATACTTGCGATGCATTTTTACTGGAACATTTTTAACTTTTTATATCTACATAAAACCATATAAATTCCTAATTAAAGTAGGTGACGTACAATCACAATCTTCCGAATTAATTAATCTTGTTTGTGTTGTACTTTCCACAACATAAGCCATATCATGTGAAGAGTAGTCTACTGTATGTAGCTCTGTACACAACAATGACACTGTACTGTGATCATTTTCCTTTATAAAAAGTTTATCTATTTTGCAAAATAATGGAAAGTGAATATCGTACTTGTACAATATGACATTTTTATCATTATATTTTAATTCAATTTTACAAACATAATTTTGGCTGATTACAAACATAATTTTCATTCTGAACAACATGATTGGGACATATATGTTTTTTCAGAGAAGATTTAGTGTCATAAACTCGATAACAGTTTTGATAAGGACACTTGAAACAGTTAGTTAAGTTGTGATAGTAATTTAAATGAATAAAATACGTTTTGAAATTATGGTAGGTATTCAATTTTACATAATTATGGAACATAGCATTATTATTTTTTAATATTATTATGTTAAAGTTTGCAAACAGATATATTCTTACATAATCATACCTAGCATTTAGCATCCAAAATTAAATCCAAGATGTAGGGTGGGATCACAGCGTATTTAGTGCTTATATCATATACACGTTTCTGGATTAGTAAATACAGGTGATTGTATTGCCTGATTTTGGATAAGACACATGGAGTGCGTGATAACACTTGCAAAGTGTGTCGAAGGCCTTATGAGCAGATTGAAAAACGAACCTGACCTTATCTATATGAGATAGAATTGTCCTCCGTTATCTTGGTGCAATGGATAATGTATGGTTGCACAGTCTTTCGTTTTTCTGACGCTTCAGCAGATATTTCATCGATTTTTTTTGTATGTCACCTAAAAGGTAAAGGCAAATAGTTAAAGAAATGGTACATGAAATAACTAAATTAGATCACACGAACACGGTAACTATTATAACATGGTAAATACCTTTTCATCGACAATGAAGCTTTCGAGACACTCGGTTATTGATTTTTGTCGTTTGTTCAGACGTCCTTTTGGAGGCACCAACTGGCAAAGCAACTTCACTTGTGACGGAAGCTTGTGATCTGTAAAAAAACGATGGGATACAGGTTAATATAAAATGCCCTCTATAAGTATTGTCATAATCCAAAGAGGCATTCCATACTTAAATAAGAAATAATTGTGACTTTGTTTCTAAATAATTATGCTAAAAAACCAACCGTCATCAGATAATCCATCCATATATTCACTAAAGCTGCTGCTTCTTTTGTACTTCTTTTTTTATAGCCTTAATATTAGAAATGTATTCATTCCAGTGCAGGTAAAACTTATTTGTTTTATCTGGGTGTACAAAATCGAAGGCCAACTGAATCTGAAAATACATACATAGCTATTTAAATGCAAGGTGTGTAAGTAATCAAGCAAGTAATTAAATGAACATGTCTTCAATGATTCCGGATCATTGTGAATCTGACCAAATGCAAACGAAATAGTGTTATTTACGCTGATTAGATACGGTTATTTACGCTAATAAGATAGAACAATGAGAATAAACGGTTACTGGTTAGACGTAACTCCAAAATTATATAACACAGCTCTTGTTATTTAATAAGCCCACACAATACACATATACATATGTATAACTTACCAAGACAGCTCCTCACGTCATTTAATATGGGCCAATTTTCTATGAAAGCCCTCACAGTATCGTAATCCACTTGGCGTAGTTCATAGGTAGCTTTCCACTTCCTGATAGCATCCTCCCATGGTTCTGTATTGGTTTTAAGCCAAACGAAGTCTTCTTTGTGCAATTCTAAAATAAGGTCAACGTATGGTAAGTTACGTAATTTATAAAATAAATTTAACTATGGCATACATACATACAGAGACTATAATAAATAGGTTGTTAGTCAAACTAGTGCACAATACTGAAGAAGGTAATTTACCTGCTACCACAGATTAATATTCAGTGAACAAACCAAGCCGCAAACAATTTTTGTTGCAGATTTATGTGGATATAGGGTGCACAACAACCCCCTTTCGGCTTAAAACACCAATGACGTGGCACCTTGTATACGTAGTAATAATAACTTAATGTTTGCGGCTTGTTTTGTTCGTAGCAGGTGAATGACTTCCTTCAGTATTGTGCACTAGTTTGACTAACCTGCGACTGTTGCCCTATGATAAACAGCCGGTACCTACGATTTACCATACAGCACAATTGAGTGCTACCGGGGGTTGGACAACATGTGTCATCCAAACCCTGGTAGCACACAATTGTTATATGCCACCCACAGCCACCCATCCAAGAATGAACAAGAACAGAGTTATTAGCCAAGTTAAATTATGACAGTGGGTTCAACTAACCTCTGCAGTTTAGGAAGCACATACTTACTGATTAACAGCAACTTACCTACAAAATTGTTGATTACTTCACTTGCAACTCCCCAACTATATAGCAAACCACATGCATCGGTATCTGTTTCCTCCGCCATTTATGTAGGTTTATGACAAAACCACAATTAAACGAAATACAAAATCACTTACAACCACTATCTGTTCCACGATTCTGAGATTAAAATTACCGTCTTAGTATTATTCGCTCCCGTTTGATCGATTCGATAAATTTCAAGCGGCGGTGGCCGGCCGGTGGCACTGTAAAGCAAATATGCAATGCATGTATGAACTTTGAGCGCGTTGCCAGTGTTGCCCGATCTAGAATACGAAAAGCGATAGCATAGCAGTAGGTACTTTATATGCGGAGCTTATTTTTCGTTCACTGACTGATGTTTTTATGGTTGGGAGTCTATAAAGTACCTAATAATTGTAAATGTTTTACAGGTGTTTTGTTTATTTTTTGTGCTATAACACCCACCAGGCGAGCGAGTGATAAATTAGGTAGGTACCTACTTACATAGCTTAACAGTAGGTAAGCCATATTGAGGATGAGACATAAGTATCAAAGTACCTGGGTAGGTAAGCATTTGTTCAATTATCTAATCCGTTTAGACGTTTCAACGCTTTGAACAGACAAAGCGTCCCAGATAACCAACAAAGGACCTAGGTACATACATAGAAAAGCACGGACAACATAACCCTCCCTCATCGGGTAGTAATCAAATACCTAGCTATCAAAAGCATCGCGTACCTTCGTCCAGCTTAACCTGAACTACGAAGACATCGAAACTCTAATAAATAGGAGGTCACGTTACAATGGACGGATTCTTTAAGTTTACTATTCGTAATATTTAAGAAACTATACATCCCAGAACAAAAATAAACGCCCTTAGGAATGCACAAACAAAACCCTTCAAACGACACCCCATTCGATATAATTGTAAAACTTTTTATTTTTTTAAATTTAAGATCCAATATCTTTACAATCCCTTCACAGATTGATTGAGGTCATTATGCTTCCCAGCAAATCTTTATAACACAACCTATTAACCTACCAAATTTCATACAGATTGGATCGACGACGCGACGGTTCAATAGGTAGTTAAGCTGAGACAAATATATTTTATACACAAATATGCTCACATACAACGCCAAATCGCCTAGTTGCCAGTAAGATTTGCGCTCGCTCGATCCATAACTTTTAGATTTAATTAGGTAAAGTGCCAACTGCTTTAACGGTCAATGAAAGCATCGTGAAGAAAACCTGGTTGTCAGAGAAGGTGAACCCTTCGAAGATAGGTGAGGTCTCCTAAGCGCAATTTGCCCACCATGGCGGACTATAGTCTACACCGCTTGAGAAACCCGTGCACAGCAGTAGGACGCATAAGGGTTGAAACTTAGTTATTTTTTAGAAATATTTTTCCGAAAAGTTATTTTTTTTTACTCCTAGCAACATTGATCAAGGCTCAAGACATCCATATTTGGGCCAAGAATATTGCACTAATCTTATTCTTACATAAACTTTCAAAACTTGTAAAAGTCTTGTAATAAAATAATTTTAGCATATTCTCAAAACAGGAAGTACAAAGTAAATAAGTAATAAATAATTGTCGTTTAAGCTGGACTACTACACTTACTGACATAATTGTTATTGTTCTCCCAAATGGAGGAAAGGGGTGTATTGTTATTTTTTTTTTGCGCAGCATCGGGAAAGGGGGTTGAGTTAAACTTTGAATTGAACCAGCATGGCGAGAGAAGCGAGCGCAGGGGGTCGCAAGTCGATAGCCTAGAGGCGCCGCGGCGGAACAAAACTTGATTTAGGGTTCTTTTTCAAATCCATGATGGCTGCAATTTTGTTTCCAAATATTCAACATGGTTATCGTTTCCCACTAAATCGAGAGCGCTGATTTTGACAATGAGGTTATTTATAAATTCCAAGGTGGCAGATATTTTTTACTAATTTTTAGGGTTTCGAGATCGGTTTCGAAACCCCATTATCTCAGCAACGACTGCTATTAACTTGGAAATTTAAAAAAAATATACATTTTTTGATCCGATTTAAACAAAAAGAATTATAATGAATATTTTCAGTAGGTACAAATTGTGATGTCGAAATTTTAAAAGAGATCTATAAGGTCAAATGGGGTATCAAATGAAAGTAATCTGTTGCACATTGTAATACAGTTTATGTAATTTCTATAGCTTTCATTCTATTTGAAATAATTTGAAAAAAGTCGAATAATTTCACATCCCCCCCTATCTCCGTAGTTTGCAGAGCCATCCATCTGAAATGTATGTAGCGTTTGTAGTTATACATATTATATTTTACAGGAAAAATATAGAAAAGAGTAGAACACTTTTTGAAAAATGGTTATAAAGGGGAGAAATATTTTTTAAAAGGGGTTACCACACCGGTATCAAATAAAAGGTATCGGTTTGTAATCTCAAAAGAGCTTATGAAGTTTCTGTAAGTTTTAACTTTTTAAAAAAAGGAGAAACATTTACTATTACCCCCTATACTCCGAAGTTTGCAAACCGATTCATCTGAATTGTCTTGAGGTTAGTTAGTTGGGTATGTTAAATAGCAAAATCTTTAACCGGTACCTATAATATGCAGTAGGTACGTATTTGTACCTATAGGTACTTGACAAAACGTTCGAAACCTTCGGCACGCGAGTCACACTCACACTTGGATCTTGTTTATATGTGTATCGTCTCCAACTTAATCGAGAATGCACGAATCTGAAGTAATTTTTAAAATACAAAATGTGTTGAATTTTTTTATAATTATAAAGCACAATTCGTTGCAGCTCACGATCGCTACGAAAAATATGTTACATACTATATGTAGATACAAAAAGTCACGCCTACTTCCTGTTGGGGCAAAAACTACATCATTTAATATAATAATAATAATATAACGCTGGACATTTCACACAGCATCATCTAGCCCCAAAGTAAGCTGAGGTTGTGTTATGGATATTACTTAAGCACACCTAGAACTTAAAACAAATATCTGCTGATCGTACAAATATTTGTCCCGGGCGGGAATCGAACCCGCAACCTTCTGCGACGCAGGCGGACCGGTTGTCAAAAAATAATAAAATAGGTACTCGACATATTTCGAATTAAGTAATGACTACTTGAAATAAGAAAGAAACATTTTAGTTTCAAGAAAACCCTTAGTTTTCAATTTAAATAAATTTATTCTTAAAATGTAATTGCCAAATTCTCACATCAAGAAGTAAAAATGTTGTAATAGGTAAGAATATATTATTATTATAATGAAAATTCTCGACATAATTTTGAATTAAGTAGACTTCTTACAATGAGAAAAAAAAATTTATTAATTCAAGAAAATCCTTACTTTCAATTAAAATAATGTATTCTTCAAATGTAATTGACATATTCTCAAATCAAAAATTAAAAGTGTTGTACGAAGAATATATTGTCTAATGATGAAAATAAGGGACATATTTTGAATTAAGTAAACAGACTTCATGCAATAAGAAAAAAATATTCCGAATTCAAGAAAATTCTTACTTTTTAACTTAAATAAATGTATTCTTGAAATGTGATTAGCATATTCTTAAATCGAGAAGTAAAATGTTGTACAAAGAAGATATTGTGTCTTATACTGAAAATAATGGACATATTTTGAATTATAAGTAAATTGACTTCATGCAATAAGAAATAAATATTTTTATTGCAAGAACATCCTTAGTTTTCAATTAAAACAAATTTATTTTTGATGTATAGTAAGCATAATTTGATATCAAGAAGCAAAAATCTTGAACAAAGAATAAAATGTGTCATGTGTTAACAATGAACACAGTGTTTTAAATAAAGTAAAACAACTTATTGGTTTGAGAAAAAAGTATTTGATCAAAGTAGTCTTAAATGCTTGAGATAAAACAAAAAAATATATATTCAAACAAAACTGCTACATTCTTGAAAATAAGAAAACGGTTTTAAATCAAATAAAAAAATATTCTTGTGGCAAAAAATATAAAGTTATTTTAAACGAAGTAAATTAATGTATCAGAAGAAGATACAATTGTCTTCAGTTAAAATGCTTACAAAGTGTTCAGTCAAAATATGTGATTATCTTTATTGAAATAATGATATTGATGAAATATTCTTGAACCAAAAATATTGTCTTATATCAAGAACTAAAAGGAAGAATAATGTATTCTTAATTTGAGAAAACACGTTTTTTTGAATTAAGATCATTGACTTAAGTAAAGATAAAATTTACTTGTATCGAAACAATTTTTCTGAGACAATTGATATTCTTGGTTGAAAATATCCTTTTTTTCCGTGTATGGTTAGGTTAGGTTAGGTTAGGTTAGGTTCCCCAAACTGCACCCTTGCTGCCTACGAGGCGTACCTGGACGAGGTCGGAGCGTGCATACGAAGATGCCTACCTCGTCCCGTGCTCATCTTGGGTGATTTCAATGCCCACTCGCGTGAGTGGGGTAGTCCCAGAGATGACCCTAAGGGAGTCGCAATTGCTGGATGGGCGGCGGGACATGACCTCCGGCTGCTAAATCAGGGATCAATAAGCACCTGTGTGCGGTGGCAGGGGGAATCGATTGTGGACCTCACATGGGCGACTCCATCTGCCGCGCACTTGGTGACGGGGTGGAGGGTGGCGGAGGAGATGGTCACATTGTCTGACCATCGCCACATTGTTTTTGACGTGTTTTTCCGCCTCTCCTCAACTCGGGATTCCCGCCGTGGTGACAGCCCGCCGCGACGATGGGCCCTAAAGCGGCTTGACCGGGACCTGTTAGAAGCCGCGGCCATTGTCGCGGCCTGGCCAGAAAACCATGCCGAAGATCCGCCGGGTCCTGAGAGGGAAGCAACGTGGCTCCGGGAAACGATGACGTCAATTTGCGACGTCTCAATGCCCCGGGCCAGGTCGACCGAGCGCAGGGCTGTGTACTGGTGGTCAGCGGAGATAGCGAGGCTTCGCGAAACGTGCCTACGCACACGACGCCAGTACACCAGGACCCGGAGAAGAAGGCATGCCACAGCCGAGGAAACGGATAGAGCGTATGGGGTTTACCGTGTCGCTACCAAGGCGCTCCAAGTCGCGATTGCCGATTCCAAGTCGCGATCTTGGAGTGAACTGCTGGAGGGACTGAATAGGGACCCATGGGACCGCCCGTACAGGATGGTACTGGGCAAGCTCCGATACTGGGTTCCTCCGTTAACTGAAACCCTGGACCCGGAGTTCGTAGAAAAAGTGGTAGACACCCTCTTTCCGGGGGTCGGATTTCAGGACGGTTCCTTATCCCCTGTGCTGTCGGAAATAAATACAGATGGTACGGAATGGACTGACAGTATGGGGGTTCAAAGGCAGGAGTTGGACCAAGCCGTGAAACGCATGAGGGCTCGAAACACGGCGCCCGGGCCCGATGGGATTCCCGGTAAAGCCTTGGCGCTGGCTCTATCTGCGCGTCTGGGGGACAAGCTAAGGCAGTTGTTTGACAACTGTCTCCGGTCTGGCGTGTTCCCTAAGGACTGGAAGGAGGCTAAGTTGGTCCTCTTGAGGAAGGACGGCAGGGCCACGGATTCTCCCTCTGCGTACCGCCCTATTTGCCTGCTAGACGAGAGCGGCAAATTATTCGAAAGAATAATTGCCGACCGTCTTTGCATACACCTGTGGCGGGTGGGTCCCAACTTATCGGACGACCAGTTTGGCTTCCGACGGGCGCGATCGACCGTGGACGCGATTTTCCGCGTCCGTACTCTGTCGGAACAGTTGGTGTCCCAGGGCAGGAGGGCTTTGGCGGTATCATTAGACATCCTAAGTAAACGCCTTTAACTCCTTGCCCTGGAGAGCGATCAGGGAAGCGCTTGTGTTTCACGCGGTGCCTCCCTACTTGCAGCGAATAGTTGGGGCCTACCTACGTGATAGGAGTGTGCAATATGTGGGCAGGGACGGTGTGCATAGGAAGGAAGTAGTGTGCGGGGTTCCGCAGGGGTCCGTTCTTGGACCCCTCTTATGGAATCTCGCATATGACGCGGTCCTGCGCGTCGATCTCCCCGCCAGCGTGCATGTGGTCTGTTATGCAGACGACACGCTTGTTTTCGCGGGCGGGGACTCCTTTGAAGGGACCAAGAGGCTCGCCGAGCTTGGGGTGACTTGCGTCGTGAATAAAATTCACGAGCTGATTCTACGGATAGCGCCTCACAAGACCGAGGCGCTATGGTTCCATAAGAACCCTAGGAGTCGGGAACCACCCAGCTTGTCGATTCTCGTGGGGGACGTTGACGTCCAGGTGGGCCCGTACCTCAAGTACCTTGGTCTCACCCTGGACAGTCGTTGGGACTTCGGGGAGCATTTCAGACGCTCTGTCCCCCGGATTCTTAGGGTAGTGGGTGCTCTGCACAGGCTTCTGCCTAATCTCGGGGTACCCAGGGAGAGTGTTCGCCGTCTATACGGAGGGGTGGTACGGTCAATGGCACTCTACGGAGCGCCCGTCTGGTCACATCGACTGGCGGGTGTTGGGCGCTACAGAGCTATGTATAATAGCCTGCAGCGTCCTATTGCCATCAGGACCGTACGAGGGTACCGTACCGTATCCTTTGAGGCGGCAACATTATTGGCCCGGTTCCCGCCCTTCGACATCCTGGCGGATATGGCCGCATCTATTTACGTCCGTCTCCGTCACGATGGTGATGGCAGAGCTGCGCCTGCTGAAGTGCGGCGAGAAAAGCTTCAACGCGCGCTCGGGAGGTGGCGCGAACGGCTCGAGGAGCCGAGAAACTCACGCCAACGCGCTGTCGGCGCGATTCTGCCAAGCTTCGAAGCCTGGCTGGGGAGGGAGGGGGGAAGGATCACCTTTCGTCTTGCCCAGGTGCTCACCGGGCATGGATGCATTGGTGAGTTCTTGAGTAGGATTGGACGCGAACCCACACCGCAATGTCACCATTGTGAGTGGGGTCAGGACTCCGCACAGCACACGCTCGAGGAATGCTCGGCGTGGAGTGCTGAACGGCAGATCCTGGTCAACAGGATCGGGCAGGATCTCTCTCTGCTCAGCGTAGTGTCTGCTATGCTGGTGGATCAGACGGCGTGGATGGAGGTGGTCTCTTTCTTTTCCAGTTCTTAGCTGGAGTATTGAGTCCGCGATCGCCCTTCGTGACAGCTTGGATGCAGAATGGTCATCGCAGATGGCAACGATATCTCTCTTGATTTCCCGTAGCGCCACAACAGCCTCCGAGTCCAATGAATCCTTCACAAGAGGTGCCCCTGATGCTGACACTTGCTCCAGTAGGCTGGTTTTTAATTGGAGGATATCTTGTCTCACAAGAAGAAGGCCTTCCGCATCCAAGGAGGTAGGGTCGACCGCTACATCTCGGTTAGGCAAGCAGATTCTCTCGGATTTCGCAAGCTGGCTCGTTAGATCGTCGATCGCCAGTCTCACCGCGCGGAGCTGCTCAGTCACCTCGGTGAATAGCTGACTGAGACCGACAACTGCCTGCTGATGGTGGCTTGCGTCACCAGGGTTCAAGGAACTTTCCTTAGGCCCTATGGCCTGGCTAGTGAGGGCTTGGAGCTCGCTCTGTATGGTAGCTATACCTTTGATAGGTCCATCCAGCTCAAAATTAAGCCAGGCCCGGATGCCTTCCGCGGTTTTATGGGTATTCAAAATGGCCTCGTGCGCTTCTCGAAGCTTCCCCGAGTGCGACAAATGAAATTCCGCCAACTGCTTGGAATGCGCTCGTTCCACCCTGACCAGCTCTCTTGCAGCTCGCGTAGGTTAGGTTTTTTTTTTTTTTTTTTTTTTTTTTTTTTTTTTTTTTTTTTTTTATAGTCCTACCCCTAGCTTTACCAGGGTCCTGGTTTACACTACTCATTCATGCCAGTTCTCACTTGAATGCTTCTCGCACTTTCTTTCTTTATACCTGATCTTTCTTTTATCCGTTACCATTCAAACATTATTACCTACTCTATTTACTTTATTTCTATAGGGTTATTAAGACACTTTTTTACACTCTTTATTGGCTTAAATTTAGTTTTACACTATTATACATTTTACAATGGGTTTTCTTATATTTTACACATTTTCCTTTTCACAATTTATTTCTATCATACTTATTTTCTATTTATTTTCTGCCTACAACTTAATTCTATGCTCTTTATATATATTCAATATATATATGAACATAACTTATCTATCTCTATTTCTATTTATTACCTTCTCCGCAATTTTTATACAATATGACAAAAACTTAAGTCTAATATATTTATTTTTCATAATATTTTTTACATTATTTGCTTCTATTGTAATTTCCAAATTTTGTTCTGTCTCATATCTTTTGTAACCATTTACGGGACAATCTAAAAGGACATGTTCAACGGTTTCATTTTGGTCGGGTTCACATATGCATGATGGGCTCTCCCTGCACCTGAAACGATTCAAGTACATGGAGAATCCACCATGCCCTGTTAACACTTGTGTCATTACTCCCGTGGGCCTGATTTTATTTATGATTTTATAAGCTTCTATAGCATCGGGGAAAAACAGTTTTGTTGTAGCCGCCGTGTCGCCTGTCTTATATCTACGATTCCATTCATCGAGCGCGTCCTCGCGGATCTGACGCTTGACGAATGAGATCGGACATTTATCGTAGTCAGCCTTTGTTTTAAGTTTTAGTGCGGCATCTTTGGCTAACTCGTCTGCTCGTTCGTTTTCTATTAGTCCTGCATGAGCTTTGATCCAGTAGAGTGCGACACTCTTCCCCTGTTTTTTACACTCAGCTAGGTTTCCGCGAATTTCTACTGCCAGCGGACTTAGAGAGCGATAGTTTACCACTGCTTCCAGTGACGATCTAGAATCACTATATATGCCGTAGGTGTCTTCCGGGCGCTTTAAAATCTCCCTAGTTGCTTCACATATGGCCAGTAATTCCGCCTGGTAGACTGTACAATAGGACGACAGCTTTAATTTCCTGCTCTTGGTTTCCACCTCATTGTTCCATAGAGACAACGAGGCTCCAACCTTGCCCTCAATTTTGCTGCCGTCCGTGAATATGCGCAAACCGTGTGAGCTGTGCGCGTTTACCTGCTCCTGGTCTACCAGGCACATGAATCCCAGGTCCATATGCTGTGCTGGGTGGGGTGTGTAGGCGTATGCAATTACCTTTTCTACCTCCCCGTCTCCCGGTGCTAATCGGGACACCCCTTTCTTTGCCTCATACAGGGCAGCTGCCTCTTGTATTCTGAGGTCCAGAGGTAGTATTCCGGTCAGCACCAGTACCGAGTTTAGGGAGGCAGTCCGATATGATTTGCATATTTTTTGAGCAAAACCTCTTTGGACTGCATTTAACACCTTTTGTACACATAGTTTTTTAGTGGAAGGTGCCCATACACCCGCGGCATACATAATGATCGGCTCTACTACTGCCGTGTAGATCGTTCTGATGACCTCAGGATGGAGACCCCAGCTGATCTTTGCGGCTCTTGACAGCTGCTTGTACAGGTTTGACGCCTTTTTGCACACGTTTGCTGCATGGCTGTTAAACGTCAGCTTCTCGTCTATAGTGAGCCCCAAGATCTTTAGTTCTTTCGACATGCCTATGCCAATCCCACCCATGCTCAGGATTGGGGTGTCGTACTTGAGCTTCCGCGTAAATAGCATAGCGTTTGTTTTATGCGGCGCGAACTTAAGCTTGTTTCTGACACCCCACTCCCGGACATATGCAAGAGCAGCATTTGCACGTCGTTGAATTTCGTTCGCTGTGTCCCCATCAAATACCAGGACGATGTCGTCAGCGAAGGCTTGGCAGTAGTCGCCCCGACGTTCCATTTCCTGGAGCAGGGGATCAATTAAGAGGTTCCACAGTATGGGCCCGCCGATTGAGCCTTGGACACAGCCTTTACTGGTAACTCTGGTGACCTCTTCTCCTGCGTAACGAATTTTTACCTGTCTGCTCTGTAGGTAGCTATCAATTACTCTTCTTAGATTAATCGGACACTTTTCCTCAGCCAGTCTGGTTCTGATTGCAGGCCACCATGCGCTGTCGAAAGCCCCCTCTATGTCTAAAGATATTAGGATGACCAGCTTTTTATGCTTCATTTTTTCACGTATGTGATTGATTAAGACATAGAGGGAGTCCTCGGTGCTCCGCTGAGGCATAAAACCGAACTGGCGTGTACTCATCCTTGGGAGTATGTGCCACTTGATCCTACCTACGAGCATCTTCTCCAGGATCTTTCCCATCACTGGCAGCAAACCAATCGGCCTGTGTGATTTGGGTTCGGTGTAGGTAGTTTTCCCCGGTTTCCGAAGGATCACCACTGTTGCTTCCTTCCAGATTTTCGGAAAGTAACCCAATTCCAGGCATTTGTTGGCCAATGAGAGGAAAATTTCCGGATCATGGTTTATTGAATGTTCGCAGATGTCCGCTGTGAGGCCGTCTGATCCCGGGGCTTTCTTTGAGCTGAAACTATATGCTGCGGACTTTAGTTCCTCAATAGTAAATGGTGGGTCATGGTTTTCATCATGGCCTGGACCATTTAGTTGTTCGGCTAATTCTCTTGTCCGCGCATGTTCCTCGTTATCTTCTTCTCGCTTGTCCTCAGGATAGAAGGTTTCCGCTAGCAGTCTCGCAGATTCCCTCGTGCCTAATATTTGGCCTCCATTTATGAGTGGTGTGTCCTCCTGTCTTTTTGTTGTTCTGTTTAGCACCCTGTAGATCCCTTCCCAAAGACCCTCTTTGTCCTGCTTTGTACAGAAAACCTTCCAACTTTCAGTTTGAGCTGCCTGTGCTAACGATTCATATTCTTTCTTTACTTTCAGGTACTCTTCGATGACTTTGGGCCTTCGGACCGGCGCTGCGCATCGGATTCTCCGCTTCCTGGTTGCAACCTCTTTCTTCAGGCGGGCAATTTCCTCGGACCACCACGGTAAGGTAAGTTTCTCTTTCTGCTTCTTTTTCGGTATAATTTTATTGCATGTTTGTATTATTGAGTGTATGTATGCTTCTGTTTTTTGTTCTAATTCTAATATATCCTTGATTTTATTAATTTCTGTTGTTTTTGTGTTGCTTTCATCTAGGAACTGGGTCAATTTCTCATGAAATTGATCCCAGTTGGCTTTTCTACTATTGTATACTCTTGTGGTTCGTTTTATGCTTACCCCTTTAGATCTTTTTAATTTCACCTTGAATGATATCACGTTGTGGTCCGAGGATGTTATGCCACCGTTAGGTTAGGTTAGGTTAGGTTAGGTTAGGTTAGGTTAGGTTAGGTTTTTTTTTTTTTTTTTTTTTTTTATCGCGTTCACCACAGACTTTATGTCCGTGCTCTTTTTTGATCTTTATTTATTATTATTTATTGAGCTTATTTTATTTACATTTCTTAGAATCTAGTTACTCAGGGGAAACATTAATATTTACTTATAATCTACAATTTTTAACATTACAATTATTTCAACTACATTGCAAAACTAGGTGCTCTAACTAAAATGCTTTTTTTTTTTTTTTTTTTTTTTTTTTACTGTTAGCTTTTGAATACATTCGGACAATTACACATTTGGTATACTCTTATAAAATGGTAGAACTTGAAGCTGCCCCCTGACCTGGCCAGTTAGCCAGTTTTTCAACGACAGCTGCGTTTCTGTTTCTTATGGCCATTTTTAGATTATAGTTTATGATTGTTTTTGCTGGTACCACCACAGCTCTTTTGATGAAGTGCCCAATCGCATCGTTGGTGTCATCAGCGTAGTAAGTGCAGCTGTTTGTGTGCCGCGATATTGCTACCACAGCATGAGGGACACTTTCGTGCAGTTTTATCCCACTTTTTGTTTTTATTATTGCCACTGTCTCAAAGGTGAGCCCCTGGGCTTCATGGATTGTAAGTATGCGAGACCCGTCTCCGTCACCGTACCCTTGGTTTTTAAGAGTTTCCTTCTCATCCTGAGTGTGGACTAGGAAAAGAGTATTGGTGAGGGAGCTGGGTATTTTCGCTCCTGTGTACATCCGAAGCGACAGGGAGTGAACCTTGAGTTTTGAGGAATGTATACCGGAGTATATCTCTCCTAGGGCATATGCAACATCTAATGGGTTCCTATGCGTGCACAGAAGCTCTTGGCTGATGTTAGCTATCAGATTGGGCCTGCTATACCTTATCTCGAAGAGGTTCTCTCTGTCGATGTAAGGCAACTGGTTAACATCTCCGATGAGGACAATCTCGCCAGCGCCAGACAAACGCGAGGCCATGAGTATGGCTCCAAAGTGGTTCATGAGAGCTTCGTCAATCGTGAGTCGACTACATTTATCTTGCTCTCTGAAGCCATTTACTAAGACCGAGGCCATTGTTCGCACCTTGGTTTTCACCAAATTTCCTACGCGGTGCGATAGCTTTTCCCTCAGGTCGTTTGCTGCCTCTGTTGTTGCTGTGATGATTGCGTCTTTGTCCGCATCGAAGTGTTTAACAACCCAGGTTGTTTTTCCGCATCCTGGAACTCCATTGATCCATGTTATTTTAGGTACCGCCCAGTTGAGCCAACTCGCTTCGATTTCCTGGTTCCCTGATATGGACTGGGCCTTTTCAAGGATTCTTTCATCGAGCATGATTTTGGTGCACCGGGCTGTAACAACTACTGGATCAACCTCTGGAGTCAGAAACTTTGGTGGTCCCTTCAGTCCCATCCCATCCTCTTTTAGCGACACGAAGCCACTTGTTGCACTGAAGGCTGCCATATAACTCCCTGACATTGAGCCCATGATGACCTGGGATTTATCATTGTGGTATATAGCAGCCTCTGCCTCCTCGAGTTTCACCTTTAATAGGTTTACGTTACCTTGCTCGTACGTCTGCAGGATAGATTTACAAGGTTAGGTTAGGTTAGGTTAGGTTAGGTTAGGTTAGGTTAGGTTAGGTTAGGTTAGGTTAGGTTAGGTTAGGTTAGGTTAGGTTAGGTTAGGTTAGGTTAGGTTAGGTTAGGTTAGGTTAGGTTAGGTTAGGTTAGGTTAGGTTAGGTTAGGTTAGGTTAGGTTAGGTTTTTTTTTTTTTTTTTTTTTTTACTGTTAGCTTTTGAATACATTCGGACAATTACACATTTGGTATACTCTTATAAAATGGTAGAACTTGAAGCTGCCCCCTGACCTGGCCAGTTAGCCAGTTTTTCAACGACAGCTGCGTTTCTGTTTCTTATGGCCATTTTTAGATTATAGTTTATGATTGTTTTTGCTGGTACCACCACAGCTCTTTTGATGAAGTGCCCAATCGCATCGTTGGTGTCATCAGCGTAGTAAGTGCAGCTGTTTGTGTGCCGCGATATTGCTACCACAGCATGAGGGACACTTTCGTGCAGTTTTATCCCACTTTTTGTTTTTATTATTGCCACTGTCTCAAAGGTGAGCCCCTGGGCTTCATGGATTGTAAGTATGCGAGACCCGTCTCCGTCACCGTACCCTTGGTTTTTAAGAGTTTCCTTCTCATCCTGAGTGTGGACTAGGAAAAGAGTATTGGTGAGGGAGCTGGGTATTTTCGCTCCTGTGTACATCCGAAGCGACAGGGAGTGAACCTTGAGTTTTGAGGAATGTATACCGGAGTATATCTCTCCTAGGGCATATGCAACATCTAATGGGTTCCTATGCGTGCACAGAAGCTCTTGGCTGATGTTAGCTATCAGATTGGGCCTGCTATACCTTATCTCGAAGAGGTTCTCTCTGTCGATGTAAGGCAACTGGTTAACATCTCCGATGAGGACAATCTCGCCAGCGCCAGACAAACGCGAGGCCATGAGTATGGCTCCAAAGTGGTTCATGAGAGCTTCGTCAATCGTGAGTCGACTACATTTATCTTGCTCTCTGAAGCCATTTACTAAGACCGAGGCCATTGTTCGCACCTTGGTTTTCACCAAATTTCCTACGCGGTGCGATAGCTTTTCCCTCAGGTCGTTTGCTGCCTCTGTTGTTGCTGTGATGATTGCGTCTTTGTCCGCATCGAAGTGTTTAACAACCCAGGTTGTTTTTCCGCATCCTGGAACTCCATTGATCCATGTTATTTTAGGTACCGCCCAGTTGAGCCAACTCGCTTCGATTTCCTGGTTCCCTGATATGGACTGGGCCTTTTCAAGGATTCTTTCATCGAGCATGATTTTGGTGCACCGGGCTGTAACAACTACTGGATCAACCTCTGGAGTCAGAAACTTTGGTGGTCCCTTCAGTCCCATCCCATCCTCTTTTAGCGACACGAAGCCACTTGTTGCACTGAAGGCTGCCATATAACTCCCTGACATTGAGCCCATGATGACCTGGGATTTATCATTGTGGTATATAGCAGCCTCTGCCTCCTCGAGTTTCACCTTTAATAGGTTTACGTTACCTTGCTCGTACGTCTGCAGGATAGATTTACAAGGTTAGGTTAGGTTAGGTTAGGTTAGGTTAGGTTAGGTTAGGTTAGGTTAGGTTAGGTTAGGTTAGGTTAGGTTAGGTTAGGTTAGGTTAGGTTAGGTTAGGTTAGGTTAGGTTAGGTTAGGTTAGGTTAGGTTAGGTTAGGTTAGGTTAGGTTTTTTTTTTTTTTTGCCTGACTACCCCTAGCTTTACCAGGGACCTGGTCTACACAACTCTTCCATTCCAGTTCTCTCTTTTATTCTTCTCGTACTTTCATTCTTCATACTTTATCTTTCTTTTATCCGTCATCGTTCATAATTTATTACTTTTTCTATCTGTATCTGTATCTAAAATTCCTTTCTTTGGGATTTGGGATGCAACGATGGTTTTTAATCTTTATTTTACTAATTTCTCCTTTTCTTATTCATATTTCTACTACAATATTTTCTTATGTCTATATCATATATTTTATACAGTTACATCTTATTCTAGTATATGTACATATTCTTACTGAGTTTATTTGTTTTGCTGAGTCCTTTATATTCAATAATATAAATGTTCAGCATAATTTATACATCTTTATTTCTTTTTATTACTATAGCAGCTATTTCTGTACAATAGTTAATAAAATCGTTTCTTATATATTTATTACTTATATAGTCTTTAACATTGTCTACTTTCAATTCTATATCCAATTTCTGCTCCGCCTCATATCTCCGTTTGCCAAATACTGGGCACTCAAATAAGATGTGTTCTACAGTTTCCATTTTGCTACTTTCGCAGATACTTGATGGACTTTCCTTACACCTGAACCGATTCAGGTATTCAGAGAATCCACCGTGCCCTGTCATTACTTGCGTGAGTACACCAGAGGGTTTTATCTTTTTAATAATATTGTAAGCCTTAATAATGTCGGGAAAGAAGATTTTAGTCACGGCTGCATTCTCGCTGGTTATGTATCTCCTGTTCCATTCGTCAAGAGTTCCTCTACGGATCTGTCGCTTAACGAATGAAACCGGACATGCGTCATATACTGGTGATGTTTTTGTTTTCAGGGCAGCGTCCTTTGCCAGCGCATCGGCCCGCTCATTGCCTTCAAGTCCCGCATGTGCTTTTATCCAAAACAAATCAACGCATTTGTTTTGTGCCCTACTTGTTTTTAAGTTCTTACGAACTTTTACGGCAAGAGGGTGAGTGGAGCTGTTGTTTGTAATTGTTTGGAGCGAAGACTGTGAGTCGCTGTAGATACCAAAGCGGGTTTCTGGCATCTTCAGTATTTCATCAGTAGCTCTGTATATGGCCAGTAATTCAGCCTGGTAGACTGTGCAGTGTGACGACAGCTTCAGTTTGATGGATTTGGTCTCGGTCTGATTATTCCATATGGATAATGCCGCTCCGACCTTCTCCTCAATCCTACTACCATCTGTGAACATCCGCACTGCGTAATCGCTGTGAATGTTCACCTGCTGTTGGTCCTCCAGGCGCACGTATTCCAGGCTCATATACTCCGCTGGGTGAGGTTTTACTGAGAATGCCGACATTTTCTCCACTTCTCTGTCTCCTAGCGCGGGCTGGATTACCCCCCTCCTTGCCTCGTACAGGGCGGCTGCCTCTTGTACCCTGAGGTCGAGTGGTAGTATTCCAGCCAGCGCCAGTGCTGAATTTAGAGAAGTGGTTCTATATGCTCGGCATAGTTTTTGAGCAAATCCGCGCTGGACCGAGTTGAGCACCTTCCGAATGCCTAGTTTCTTGGTTGCAGGGGCCCAGACACTTGCTGCATACATTACAGTTGGCTCAACAACTGCAGTATATATGGTCCTAACAACTTCTGGGTGCAGACCCCAGCTTATTTTGGCTGCTCTGGATAATTGTTTGAAGATATTGACGGCTTTCCTACAAACGATTGACGTGTGCTGATTAAAGGTCAGCTTATCATCAATCGTTACCCCCAATATCTTCATTTCTTTTGACATTGCAATGTCGGTCCCACCCATCCTCAGGAGCGGAGCATCATATTTAAGTTTTCTTGTTATAATCATCGCACTTGTTTTCTGCGGCGCAAACTTTAACTTATTTTTGATGCCCCACTCCCGAGCATAGGCGAGAGCGGCATTTGCCTGTTTCTCGATATCCATTGCGGTGTTCCCATCAAAAACCATAACTATATCATCTGCGAATGCTTGCGTATAGTCGCCTCTTCGCTCGAGGCCCTTGAGCAACGGATCAATGAGCAAGTTCCACAAAACAGGTCCGCCGATTGAGCCTTGAACGCATCCCTTGGAGGTGGGTCTGGTGATTTGTTCTCCGGCGTATCTCACTTTTACCGTCCTTCCATTCAGGTAGCTGTCCATGACTTTCCTGATGTTTATTGGGCATCCTTCTTCAGCCAGTCGGACTCTGAGCGCTGGCCACCATGCGCCATCGAAGGCACCCTCTATGTCCAATGATACAACTGTAATGAGTTTTTTAAGTTCCAGTTTTTGGTGAATGTGTTTTATCAGGGCATAGAGGGCGTCTTCAGTGCTTTTCTGGGGTACGAATCCAAACTGGCGTGTACTGAGCTTTGGGAGGACATGGTGCTTTATCCTGCCCATAACCATCTTCTCGAAGACCTTACCCATGACCGGAAGCAGTCCTATCGGCCTGTATGATTTAGGGTCTTGGTAGTTTTTCTTTCCCGGCTTTCTCAACACAACCACCGTCGCTTCTTTCCATGGCCTGGGAAAGTGACCATATTCTAGGCATTTGTTTGCTAACGCCAAGTATGTTTCGGGGTCTTCTAAGATTGAGTGCTTGCAAATATCTGCAGTGAGTCCATCCGATCCTGGTGCCTTTTTAGGATTAAAACTATTTACTGCGGTTTTTACCTCTTCCATAGTAAACGGAGGGTCATGACTTTCAACATGCTCCAATTCGTTTACCTGATCAGCAAGTTTTCTAATTTTTTGGTGATCCGCGTTGTCATGTTCTTCCTTATCTTCCGGGTAAAAAGTCTCACAGAGTAATTCAGCAGACTCTTTAGGACTTAAGGATTTACCTTCCTTTATCAGAGGCAGGTCTTCTTGCCTCTTGGTTGTTTTCCCGATCACCCTGTAAATTCCTTCCCAAAGACCTTCCTTGTCTTGTTTCCCACAGAACTCTTTCCAACTGTCTATTTGTGCTTGTTTTGCTTGTTGTTCATATTTTTCTTTTATTTGCAGGTACTCCCCGATAACCTTATTTCTGCGGACCGGCGCTGCACAACGGATTCTCCTCTTCCTGGATCTCACCTCATTCTTCAGCCGCGCGAGTTCATCCGACCACCATGGTAAGTTACTTTTTGTTTTTGTTTTTATTTTAGGGATACTATAATTGCATGCTATTGTTATTAATTTAATGTATGTTTCTATTTTGCTATCTAATTCGGCTTTGTTATCAATTTTGCTTATTTCTTCCTTGTTTACATGATCTTCTTCTAGCAATTGGGTCAGTTTCTCATGAAACGTGCTCCAGTTAGCTTTTTTGCTGTTAAAAATACGTGTGGTTCTTTGAATGCTTATACCTTTTGCTCGTTTTAATCTAATTTTAAAGGTAAGAACATTGTGATCGGATGAAATCAGCCCTTCTTTTACCTCCCAGTCTTCTACCAGGTCTAGAAGATTCGTTGTGCAGGCGGTAATGTCTACGAAGCTCGTATAGGTCTTTCCTCCTCTTACGGTATCGAATGTTGGAGTATCTCCAACGTTGAGCACCTGTAAATCCATATCTTCTATTGATCCAGCTAGTTCTTCTCCCTTCTCATCTATTATTAGGCTTCCCCACCATGTATGTTTAGCGTTAGCATCCCCACCTATAATTAAATTTTTAGTTCCCACTTCTCTCTGAATTCTTCGTAGGTGTGTTAGGAAAGGCTCTATTGTTGTGTGGTTTGGCTCGAAGTAATATGAGACAACCACGATCTCCCAGGCGCTGGTCCTGAGCTTCACCACCACGATGTTGTTTGTGGTGAAGTCCGGGCAAATAATGGCATCCATGTCTCTATCAAACACAGCTATAGCTGCTTTGATTGTTCCATCTCCCTGGTTTGCGTTCTGGAAGATCCTGGCAGTCCCATAATCCTTCATTCTGCCGATTGTCCCAACGTAAGGCTCTTGAAGCAACGCAAAGGCCATTTTTCTGTTTTTTGCCTCAAATATTATTTCCTGTGTAGCAAGTGCTTTCCTTTGTAAGTTAGCTTGGGCTACAGTATATGGCCCTACGTCGCTTGTATGAACTGTTTGGCTCGTGACCACTTTAGCAATATGCTACCGAGGCTCGAGCCAGTGCATCCCATCTTCTCCTTATCGGGCATTCACTGCTAAAGGCATTGTGATCCGATCTTTCTAGCTTGGCATGCACACAGTTTGTGCACGTGGGGACGGAACCGGCCATCCAATCTGCGCAATTTGTTCTGAGGTGGGGTCCACCGCAGTGGCTACATTTTTCTGTCGTCTCCTTGCAGAATTTCCTGCCATGGCCGTAGCCCAGGCAGAGGGAGCATTGAACTAGTGGCGATTGGTCCGCGACTCGAACTTTTTGCAAGTCGATCAGGACTGTTTCGGCTTCTACCAGCCGTGTCCATATTGCGGGGGACACCCTCAGGACGATGTGGTGCGTATGTGGGTTTCGCGTTTGTTTTTTATAGGCTATTTCCATGGTGTCTTTGGTGTTTGTAGCTGGTAGGAGGTTTTTGTTCTGGATCTTCAGGGCGCTAAGGATGTCTTCATCCTGGTTGTATTTTAGCACATCCTTCAGAATAACCAGCGGGTTCTTGTTTTGGACATTCTCTACGTTTAACTCCTTGGCTTCTTTAAGTTTGTTTCTGAATCTGTCGCGTTCTTCTTCTGTTCTGCATCCCACAATCACCTTCCTATCCTTTGCTTTCCTTATTTTCTCAACCGCTATTCCACTCTCTTTTGCATTAACTGTCTTTCTGATTCTATCTAAGACTTCTTCACCCGTCTCCGTTTCATCTTTGGCGCTAACCACTATCGAATGTAGCGCGGTCTGTCTGTGGGGCTGTCTCCCGGTGGTAGCCGCTGCTACACTCGCGTAGGTTTGTCTTTCTATCGTTTCCTTGTGTTTTTCTATTGTCTCTGCTAGTTTTTCCATGTTCCTGTTGTTTTCTTGAAGCAGTTTTTCCTGCTCTTCTTTGTGTTTCTTCATAGTGTCTTTAAATTGTTCCATCTGTTCATTAGTCTCTTGTATGATTCTTGCTAGCTTTTTTCCTTCTTTCTCGTTGTGTTGATTTTGGCTTTCCTCTGGTTCTTGTTCTTTATCTTTATTGGGTTCCTCTGGTTCCTTAGTCACTCCCTTCTTTCCTTTTCCTTTTACATTTTCAACCTCTTTAACAAGCTGGAAAAGTCTGTCTATCGCAATAGTAACCTCGGTTTTTATTTCCGTCTTGAGGTTTCTAGCATTCCCAAGATTAACTTTTGCTTTCATGACGCACGCCTTCGCCTCCGCAAGCCTGTCTAGATATTTAACTTTTCCCGACGACGGTGAGCTCTCTACAGCTGCCGATGAGCCTTTCAGAGGTCCAGCTTTGATGTCATAGGAGAGCCCGTCGTTTTCTTGGTCTTTTTTATCATCCTTCTGCGTCAGCAATATATCTTCTTTTTCAGTCTCCTTTGTAGATGTCAACTCAAGAGTTTCCATCGATCGTGTCTCTATTTGTTCTTGGTTGACTAATGTTTGGTCAGTCAGGTCAATCAGCTCGTTAAATTTTTCTCCCTGGCGGGACGAAGCCACTTGGTCTACCATTTTGCCATTCTTCCGAACGGGTGTACGCACCATTTTCCCAGGCATCCCGTCAATTGTAAGTAAAGGTAATCAATGTAAGTTTGTAAAAGTTGTAAAAATAAAAAGATAGTCCCTCTAGTATACGGTAATTAGACGAAAACCGCGTCAAATTTGAACCTCTGGTTCCGGAGATATGAGCTACGAAGTATGACAATATTACTATGGGGGGGGGAGGGGAGAATGACAACTTTAAAATATGAGGAAATATGAAGAAAATATTACACTATGAACTGTAAAGTAAGATTTTAAAAAATTCTGTCAACAACTAATATTTTGTAAATTTTTTCAGGGGGGGCAAGGGGGGAAAAATATTTAAATGGTGAATTTATTTAGAATATGTAAACTTTACTACGTTGACAGTTTTAAAAAACAATTTTTATATATATAGCTCAATTTAGACGAATATAAAAATTTTACTCGAGAAGGGGGGGGGTAAAAAGAGAATAGAATTTTGAAAGAACTTATACTGAAAATGAACTTGTATATATTATATACAGGGTGTCCGGTAATTAATGGATAACCCCGCAGGTACATGTGGGGGGGCAAGGGGGCAACTCAAAAAAAATTAAAAAAAAAATCTATCTGCAAAGGTCTAGGATTTTTTAATTTTTTTTTTAAAGTCCGAATTTTGATATTTTGAACATTTATTATAAGACTACCTATTTGAAATTGTTGTTTCAATTATTAATAACACCCCAACCACCCCAAAATACACTTTCACTGATTTTCAAAATAAATTTCTTATCTTATTATTTGTTTTTGTTATAAGAAAAATAGGGCTAGAGAAACATAGGTAGCCATAAGTCGGTTATTTGACAATAAAAAAAATTAAGTGTAATACTTTTTAAGAAACTACATGAAGTAGGCATATTTTTTAAGCTGTGGGCCACCCCGGTCTCCATACGTTTTTTTTATACCACAGGTGCTCAAACTTTATCATAAAAAAATCGAATACACTAATTTTTATTTTTAACTGTTTGAAAAAAACAAACAGTTGTGGCTAGGAATAATTTGTGATACGCCATAGCAAGACCAATTATTCACGGTTATTTCCAGAGAAAATCAATTCGTTATCATTGAATTTGTAGCCGTAGTGTTCAAAATTTTTAACAAAGGTATCAAATTTCGGACTTTAAAAAAAAATCAAAAAAATCCTAGAACTTTGCAGATAGATTTTTTTTTTAATTTTTTTTGAGTTGCCCCCTTGCCCCCCCACATGTACCTGCGGGGTTATCCATTAATTACCGGACACCCTGTATATAATATATACAAATTCGTACAAAAAATTGCCTATCTCCAGCCGTTTCCGAGAAACAAGCGTTTTAATCTATTTGCGGTTGGTAATTTAACTCTATAATTTCGCGCTCGGAAACCGCTAGTTTTAAAAATCTAATTTTTTCACAGAAATGTTTGACAACATAGGGACAGCAAATACACGAAAAATAAACCTATGTTGTCGCTGAAGATTTCAAATAAAAACACTTACAGTGAAAAATAAAACCGCACAAAAGTTTTTGAGTCTCTATCTCCGTGGAAAATGGTCCGTTTTCAAATCTGAAGGTGCCTCCCAGCTGCTCTCTGCTGCCTCCTTCGAGTCTCGTCCTTTAAAATGATCCACGGGCACGGGGTCACTGACCTCGCCGCCACGTGGTTTTAGGTTTTTTGACAATATCTCCGTGCTCCTGCACGGGAAAAATCTGCAAATTGGCTGACTTATAGAGAACCAAGATGCCCTCCGTTGCACAGTTGAAAAACTGTAGGTCGTCACTGAATTTCACGAGATAAATCACTTTTAATTTTGGAAATAACCTAAAAAAGCACTTTTTCACCCGTAACTTTGTGGCCACAGCACTTAGAGCCACACGGTTTTCACCGACGTGTGCGTCTTCACTTGCCGCTTCTTTTCATGTATCACACAACAAAATCGAAGCACTTTTTACTATTTTTGCGAATTTTTTAGCGCGGAGGGACCTTTTTTCGTGGCGCTCTCGAGTGCGGTTCGAGCGCGAGTGGTTAGGTTAGGTTAGGTTAGGTTAGGTTAGGTTAGGTTAGGTTAGGTTAGGTTAGGTTAGGTTAGGTTAGGTTAGGTTAGGTTAGGTTAGGTTAGGTTAGGTTAGGTTAGGTTAGGTTAGGTTAGGTTAGGTTAGGTTAGGTTAGGTTAGGTTAGGTTAGGTTAGGTTAGGTTAGGTTAGGTTAGGTTAGGTTAGGTTAGGTTAGGTTAGGTTAGGTTAGGTTAGGTTAGGTTAGGTTAGGTTAGGTTAGGTTAGGTTAGGTTAGGTTAGGTTAGGTTAGGTTTTTTTTTTTTTTTTTTTTTTTTTTTTTTGCCTGACTACCCCTAGCTTTACCAGGGACCTGGTCTACACAACTCTTCCATTCCAGTTCTCTCTTTTATTCTTCTCGTACTTTCATTCTTCATACTTTATCTTTCTTTTATCCGTCATCGTTCATAATTTATTACTTTTTCTATCTGTATCTGTATCTAAAATTCCTTTCTTTGGGATTTGGGATGCAACGATGGTTTTTAATCTTTATTTTACTAATTTCTCCTTTTCTTATTCATATTTCTACTACAATATTTTCTTATGTCTATATCATATATTTTATACAGTTACATCTTATTCTAGTATATGTACATATTCTTACTGAGTTTATTTGTTTTGCTGAGTCCTTTATATTCAATAATATAAATGTTCAGCATAATTTATACATCTTTATTTCTTTTTATTACTATAGCAGCTATTTCTGTACAATAGTTAATAAAATCGTTTCTTATATATTTATTACTTATATAGTCTTTAACATTGTCTACTTTCAATTCTATATCCAATTTCTGCTCCGCCTCATATCTCCGTTTGCCAAATACTGGGCACTCAAATAAGATGTGTTCTACAGTTTCCATTTTGCTACTTTCGCAGATACTTGATGGACTTTCCTTACACCTGAACCGATTCAGGTATTCAGAGAATCCACCGTGCCCTGTCATTACTTGCGTGAGTACACCAGAGGGTTTTATCTTTTTAATAATATTGTAAGCCTTAATAATGTCGGGAAAGAAGATTTTAGTCACGGCTGCATTCTCGCTGGTTATGTATCTCCTGTTCCATTCGTCAAGAGTTCCTCTACGGATCTGTCGCTTAACGAATGAAACCGGACATGCGTCATATACTGGTGATGTTTTTGTTTTCAGGGCAGCGTCCTTTGCCAGCGCATCGGCCCGCTCATTGCCTTCAAGTCCCGCATGTGCTTTTATCCAAAACAAATCAACGCATTTGTTTTGTGCCCTACTTGTTTTTAAGTTCTTACGAACTTTTACGGCAAGAGGGTGAGTGGAGCTGTTGTTTGTAATTGTTTGGAGCGAAGACTGTGAGTCGCTGTAGATACCAAAGCGGGTTTCTGGCATCTTCAGTATTTCATCAGTAGCTCTGTATATGGCCAGTAATTCAGCCTGGTAGACTGTGCAGTGTGACGACAGCTTCAGTTTGATGGATTTGGTCTCGGTCTGATTATTCCATATGGATAATGCCGCTCCGACCTTCTCCTCAATCCTACTACCATCTGTGAACATCCGCACTGCGTAATCGCTGTGAATGTTCACCTGCTGTTGGTCCTCCAGGCGCACGTATTCCAGGCTCATATACTCCGCTGGGTGAGGTTTTACTGAGAATGCCGACATTTTCTCCACTTCTCTGTCTCCTAGCGCGGGCTGGATTACCCCCCTCCTTGCCTCGTACAGGGCGGCTGCCTCTTGTACCCTGAGGTCGAGTGGTAGTATTCCAGCCAGCGCCAGTGCTGAATTTAGAGAAGTGGTTCTATATGCTCGGCATAGTTTTTGAGCAAATCCGCGCTGGACCGAGTGGAGCACCTTCCGAATGCCTAGTTTCTTGGTTGCAGGGGCCCAGACACTTGCTGCATACATTACAGTTGGCTCAACAACTGCAGTATATATGGTCCTAACAACTTCTGGGTGCAGACCCCAGCTTATTTTGGCTGCTCTGGATAATTGTTTGAAGATATTGACGGCTCTCCTACAAACGATTGACGTGTGCTGATTAAAGGTCAGCTTATCATCAATCGTTACCCCCAATATCTTCATTTCTTTTGACATTGCAATGTCGGTCCCACCCATCCTCAGGAGCGGAGCATCATATTTAAGTTTTCTTGTTATAATCATCGCACTTGTTTTCTGCGGCGCAAACTTTAACTTATTTTTGATGCCCCACTCCCGAGCATAGGCGAGAGCGGCATTTGCCTGTTTCTCGATATCCATTGCGGTGTTCCCATCAAAAACCATAACTATATCATCTGCGAATGCTTGCGTATAGTCGCCTCTTCGCTCGAGGCCCTTGAGCAACGGATCAATGAGCAAGTTCCACAAAACAGGTCCGCCGATTGAGCCTTGAACGCATCCCTTGGAGGTGGGTCTGGTGATTTGTTCTCCGGCGTATCTCACTTTTACCGTCCTTCCATCCAGGTAGCTGTCCATGACTTTTCTGATGTTTATTGGGCATCCTTCTTCAGCCAGTCGGACTCTGAGCGCTGGCCACCATGCGCCATCGAAGGCACCCTCTATGTCCAATGATACAACTGTAATGAGTTTTTTAAGTTCCAGTTTTTGGTGAATGTGTTTTATCAGGGCATAGAGGGCGTCTTCAGTGCTTTTCTGGGGTACGAATCCAAACTGGCGTGTACTGAGCTTTGGGAGGACATGGTGCTTTATCCTGCCCATAACCATCTTCTCGAAGACCTTACCCATGACCGGAAGCAGTCCTATCGGCCTGTATGATTTAGGGTCTTGGTAGTTTTTCTTTCCCGGCTTTCTCAACACAACCACCGTCGCTTCTTTCCATGGCCTGGGAAAGTGACCATATTCTAGGCATTTGTTTGCTAACGCCAAGTATGTTTCGGGGTCTTCTAAGACTGAGTGCTTGCAAATATCTGCAGTGAGTCCATCCGATCCCGGTGCCTTTTTAGGATTAAAACTATTTACTGCGGTTTTTACCTCTTCCATAGTAAACGGAGGGTCATGACTTTCAACATGCTCCAATTCGTTTACCTGATCAGCAAGTTTCCTAATTTTTTGGTGATCCGCGTTGTCATGTTCTTCCTTATCTTCCGGGTAAAAAGTCTCACAGAGTAATTCAGCAGACTCTTTAGGACTTAAGGATTTACCTTCCTTTATCAGAGGCAGGTCTTCTTGCCTCTTGGTTGTTTTCCCGATCACCCTGTAAATTCCTTCCCAAAGACCTTCCTTGTCTTGTTTACCACAGAACTCTTTCCAACTGTCTATTTGTGCTTGTTTTGCTTGTTGTTCATATTTTTCTTTTATTTGCAGGTACTCCCCGATAATCTTATTTCTGCGGACCGGCGCTGCACAACGGATTCTCCTCTTCCTGGATCTCACCTCATTCTTCAGCCGCGCGAGTTCATCCGACCACCATGGTAAGTTACTTTTTGTTTTTGTTTTTATTTTAGGGATACTATTATTGCATGCTATTGTTATTAATTTAATGTATGTTTCTATTTTGCTATCTAATTCGGCTTTGTTATCAATTTTGCTTATTTCTTCCTTGTTTACATGATCTTCTTCTAGCAATTGGGTCAGTTTCTCATGAAACGTGCTCCAGTTAGCTTTTTTGCTGTTAAAAATACGTGTGGTTCTTTGAATGCTTATACCTTTTGCTCGTTTTAATCTAATTTTAAAGGTAAGAACATTGTGATCGGATGAAATCAGCCCTTCTTTTACCTCCCAGTCTTCTACCAGGTCTAGAAGATTCGTTGTGCAGGCGGTAATGTCTACGAAGCTCGTATAGGTCTTTCCTCCTCTTACGGTATCGAATGTTGGAGTATCTCCAACGTTGAGCACCTGTAAATCCATATCTTCTATTGATCCAGCTAGTTCTTCTCCCTTCTCATCTATTATTAGGCTTCCCCACCATGTATGTTTAGCGTTAGCATCCCCACCTATAATTAAATTTTTAGTTCCCACTTCTCTCTGAATTCTTCGTAGGTGTGTTAGGAAAGGCTCTATTGTTGTGTGGTTTGGCTCGAAGTAATATGAGACAACCACGATCTCCCAGGCGCTGGTCCTGAGCTTCACCACCACGATGTTGTTTGTGGTGAAGTCCGGGCAAATAATGGCATCCATGTCTCTATCAAACACAGCTATAGCTGCTTTGATTGTTCCATCTCCCTGGTTTGCGTTCTGGAAGATCCTGGCAGTCCCATAATCCTTCATTCTGCCGATTGTCCCAACGTAAGGCTCTTGAAGCAACGCAAAGGCCATTTTTCTGTTTTTTGCCTCAAATATTATTTCCTGTGTAGCAAGTGCTTTCCTTTGTAAGTTAGCTTGGGCTACAGTATATGGCCCTGCGTCGCTTGTATGAACTGTTTGGCTCGTGACCACTTTAGCAATATGCTACCGAGGCTCGAGCCAGTGCATCCCATCTTCTCCTTATCGGGCATTCACTGCTAAAGGCATTGTGATCCGATCTTTCTAGCTTGGCATGCACACAGTTTGTGCACGTGGGGACGGAACCGGCCATCCAATCTGCGCAATTTGTTCTGAGGTGGGGTCCACCGCAGTGGCTACATTTTTCTGTCGTCTCCTTGCAGAATTTCCTGCCATGGCCGTAGCCCAGGCAGAGGGAGCATTGAACTAGTGGCGATTGGTCCGCGACTCGAACTTTTTGCAAGTCGATCAGGACTGTTTCGGCTTCTACCAGCCGTGTCCATATTGCGGGGGACACCCTCAGGACGATGTGATGCGTATGTGGGTTTCGCGTTTGTTTTTTATAGGCTATTTCCATGGTGTCTTTGGTGTTTGTAGCTGGTAGGAGGTTTTTGTTCTGGATCTTCAGGGCGCTAAGGATGTCTTCATCCTGGTTGTATTTTAGCACATCCTTCAGAATAACCAGCGGGTTCTTGTTTTGGACATTCTCTACGTTTAACTCCTTGGCTTCTTTAAGTTTGTTTCTGAATCTGTCGCGTTCTTCTTCTGTTCTGCATCCCACAATCACCTTCCTATCCTTTGCTTTCCTTATTTTCTCAACCGCTATTCCACTCTCTTTTGCATTAACTGTCTTTCTGATTCTATCTAAGACTTCTTCACCCGTCTCCGTTTCATCTTTGGCGCTGACCACTATCGAATGTAGCGCGGTCTGTCTGTGGGGCTGTCTCCCGGTGGTAGCCGCTGCTACACTCGCGTAGGTTTGTCTTTCTATCGTTTCCTTGTGTTTTTCTATTGTCTCTGCTAGTTTTTCCATGTTCCTGTTGTTTTCTTGAAGCAGTTTTTCCTGCTCTTCTTTGTGTTTCTTCATAGTGTCTTTAAATTGTTCCATCTGTTCATTAGTCTCTTGTATGATTCTTGCTAACTTTTTTCCTTCTTTCTCGTTGTGTTGATTTTGGCTTTCCTCTGGTTCTTGTTCTTTATCTTTATTGGGTTCCTCTGGTTCCTTAGTCA